>LPNX011029695.1:0-32277 GCA_001517045.1 Pseudotsuga menziesii
TTTTCTGTTTGTTACCCCTTACCCCTTATCGGGGACCGTGTATTTAATTTTTTTTTTATGATTTAAAACTCGCGTACGCGTTTTGGCTATACAAATCGCGCGCGCGTTTTGGCTATACAAATCGCGCGCGTGTTTTGTAGTAATATAACGCGTACGCGATTTGTCTTCCTATCCTACATGTTCCATGACATGTCAGGCTCGGGTTGAACCATACCAAGTGCTATGTCAAGCTCGGGTTGATGTATTTTTTGGTAACATGATGTTGTTTTTGAAAACTAGGATTGCATCTCAAAGGTCCATCATCTTCTTGCACTGACCCGAAACACTAGGGTCAAAAGCGGAAGTAACAAATATTCTCTCTACAATCTCGCCTTTCTACACTTTCATAGCATAGAGCGCAAGAGGACACTCTGGAGGGATTGCAATAGAATGGAATCAGTCCCCTGTTAGATGCACAAACTCTTGGGATGCCCCCTCAGGTTTAGGAATCCAGATAAATTGGGCGGAGGCAAACCTAAATATGAATATCCTGAAAATTTATGGGCCTTATAATAATAGAGTGGAGTTCTGGGAGTCTTTTAAAAACTGTGGCATCTCGAGAAAGGAAAATCTGGTTATTGGAGGGGACCTGAATTTTACACTGGGGGCACATGAAATCTAGGGACCAAAGGCGAGAACAAATCCCTTAGCCTCCTTTTTCAGCAACCTCCTCCAAAATCTGAAGATGATCGATCTAGACCCCCCAAAACTAAATCCCTCATGGACAAAAGAAGGGTGGGAGAAGTCAAAATTGCAAAAAGGATAGATAGATTCCTGTTGGCAGAAAATATTCTGGAAGAAGACTTGATGTTCAAACAATGGGTGGATTCAAGAGTGGACTCTGACCACTTGCTTATCTGCCTGGAAACTCAAAAAAATCCAAGAAATCCTGCCAGCCCCTTCAAACTCTGCTCTTCCTGGCTTAAGAATGAGAAGGTAATTCAACTTATCCAAAATAACTGGATTCCATATCCAGCTGAATAGGGCACAAGGGTTGTTGTTCACTTCTCACAAAATCTAATAATAATAATAAAATCTCCTTAAGGATCGGGCTAAAAACAAGAAATGTCAGTACGATCAAGCAATCACCCTAATTGAGGCAGAGTTGGAGGAGCTTCAAAATGCTGATGGAGGGGGATACCTTACCCAGGAGGACAAGGAAAGGTTGTTTTCCCTGGAATATAGCAGGAACAAAATTATAAAGGAAAGACAGGAGGTCCTGAGACTAAAGAGCAGAGCCATATGGATGGAGAGTGGTGATGACAATACTAAATTCTTCCAGGCCTTTGCAAAAGGCAAAAAACAACAAAACACTATTTGGGAGTTAAAAAAGGCCAATAATGAGACAACTACATCATTTGAAGACCTTGCTGAGACAGGGAAGGCCTTTTTCGAAAACGTGTTTAAGGTAGATCAACAGGAAACGATAGTTGAGGTAATCCAACTGTCACAAATGTTCCCTGAGAGTATCACAGAGGAGGATAACTCAGATTTAATGGAAGAGGTCTCAGAGAAAGAGCTGAAAACAACACTAAGAAATTTTCAAAAATACAAAATCCTAGGGCCAGATGGGTGTACGGTGGTCTCCTGGCTTCCTATGATATCATTGGCCCTGATCTTCTGCAACTAGAAGAAGAAACAATATTAAATGGAGTTCTTCACCCTCCCCTAAACTCAACCTTCTTATCTCTCATTCTGAAGAAGGAGAATCCATACTACATGCCTATCTATTTGTGCAACATTACCTACAAAGTAGTCACAAAGATTCAGAAAGGTGCTTTCAAAACTTATCTCAAAAGAACAATTCAGCTTTCTGGAGGACAGACAGATTCATGAAGCCATTGGGGTAGCCCAGGAGGTCCTCCACAGTGCCAAAAGTAAGAAGATCAGTAGTGCCATCCTAAAAATTGATCTTTCCAAGGCATTTGACAAAGTCAACAGGATATATCTCAGGCTTCTACTTACGCACCTAGGATTCAATTATGCTTTTATAAAATGGATCTTTGCTTGCATCTCAATAGCCTCTTTTGTTGTCCTCATTAATGGTGCAACCTCCCATTTCTTCCACTAAGAAAGAGGACTGCACCAGGGATGCCCCCTCTCCCCCCTCCTCTTCTTACTAGTGGAAGAAGGGCTAAGCAGAGCTCTGTTGGATGCAAAAAGAGAGGACTATTTGAAGGAATTAAAATTGCTGCAAATTTAAACATCACCCATTTACTGTTTGTAGATGACATCCTCATTTTCTACAGTGGGTCTATTAGGGAAGTAGAGAGACTCTCAAAACTTTTGAAACTCTTTTTTAAAGCAACAAGAATGCATATTAATGTTTAGAAGTCCACCATTAGTACTTTCAACTTAGGAGAAGAATCACTAAGGAGTCTTCTATCTCTCTTCCCTTTCTTGAACTTTTCCTTGGATGATGGCATAAAATATCTGGGATTCAGACTTAAACCAAACAGCTACAGGAAGGAGGATTGGAACTGGCTGCTGGACAAACTTGAAGTCAAAGTCAATTCCTGGTGCAATATATGGCCCTCAAGAGCTGGCAGGCTAATTCTAGTAAATTCAGTCCTTGAAGCCATTCCAGTCTACTGGATGGCCCTTGCTTGGATCCCAAAATCAATTTTGAACAAAACCAAGAAAATATGTTCAAATTTCCTATGGACAGGGAACAAGGAAAAAAGAGTTATTCCTTGGGTAAAATGGGACCAAATTGCTAGACCAAAAGCCTTGTGAGGCTGGGGCCTAAAAAACTCCCTTTATGTTCGTAAAATCTCTGGCTGCTAAAGTAGGTTGGAGATTAATTTCAACCCATAGTATTTGGACAAAGGTAATCATTAAAAAGTACAATGCCCCAACCCCTCTCCTGGACTGGATCAGAGAATCAACAAGAACAAAGGCCCCAAATGGATCAATCATATGGAAAGCTCTATGCAATGTTTTTCCTCTCATTTTGGATGGATTAGCTTGGAAGGTGGGAAGTGGATCAAGTGTTAGAATTGGAGCGGATCCTTGGCCAGGATGCCAACAAACTCATCTCCCTCCAAACCAGTTAGTGCTGATGTTACATCGAAAAGGACTCTTCCGTATAAATCAAATAATAGATCCAGCATCAACAAACATCTGGCACCAAGGTTGGATGGGCAGTCAGAATCTATAGATTCCAGAGATATGGACCAGGGATTGGAACCGTTATATCTCTTCTCTGCAAACCTCACATATTCGGCTCACAAAAAAAGTTGATGAATTGGTTTGGGAGCTTTCTAAACATGGCTAATACACACCAAAAACAGGTTACCAACAACTCTGCTCACAACATTACTAGATGGATCAGAAATGGTGGTAGATTGGTATTTGGAAATTAAAGAGTCCACTGAAGGAAAATTCTTTTATGTGGTGCACTCTTGCAAATAGAATCCCTACTTGGGACCACCTGTAAAAAAGATCATTGGCTGGCCCTGGATGGTGTTTTCTCTGCAAAGATAATGAAGAAATCCCAGATCACCTTTTTTTGAATTGCAGCTTCTCCAAGCAGGTATGGAAGCATTCACAAACGTTGTCTACCATCGGGTTTTGCTAGGCAAGCCCCAACCTGGATAATCCCTGGAAGTCATGGTCTACAACCCCTTTGACAACACAGTTAAGGGATCTTCCTCTTTTACATATTTGGGGAATCTGGCTAGCAAAAAATAAAGCTATTTTTCTAGAAAAATCTTCCTCCCCGGAAGAAGTAGCAAAACAAGGACTAGATATACTCTCCTACTTCCCACAAACAAAAGACCTCCCAACCCCAATATTCATCATAGAAGAACAGATAAACAAAGACATCCTTTGGGCCTACTTTAATGGTGCATCACGGGATATGAAATGTGGGGGAGGAGCCACCCGTTTCCTCAATCCTACCCACCACTTTCAAATCAAGATGGGATTGGGCACTGTAACAAACAACTATGTAGAACTAATGGCCCTGAAGCTTCTTCTCTGCTTTGTATTAGAAAGAAGCTGTAGAAAAATTTAGATCTTTGGTGATTCCTTAGTTATTCTAAACCGGATTAACAAAATTCAGGTCTTTGGTGATTCCTTAGTTATTATAAACCGGATTAACAAAATTCAGAGATGCAGGAACATTACATTATCTACATTATATGAAGAAACTAATAGACTTCTCTCAAAATTTGATGTTATCACCTGCAAACATGTCTACAGGTAAAGGAACGAGGAAGCAGATAGACTTTCCAAGGCAAGCTTGAAATTGGAACTAGGCACATGGAAAAATTTGGAGACAAAGGATATAGAGGTATATGCATTTTTTCATAGTCCTTTCATTGACCCACTGCCGGGGATGGGTAGTTCTTAATTTCTACTCACTCATAAATTATCTTGATTTACCTTTAAAGCGACACTACAACTCACAGACAGGTTTGATATGAAACTAGTTTGTGATGAAGCACCATTTTTTACCAACTTCAGAGACTAAAGCATACATCATACAAATACAGGAAGTTTTTCTCAAAGGTCAATAGGGACTGAACTCATGACAAAGTTACATTTTGGACTCAGTGATTTTGCATAGTTGCAAAGAGGAAGACAATGCATCATTATATGATGTGGCTTTTTGATGTAAATTTGTTGAAACAACAGGGACTATACATACTCTGTATGTAAATCTTTTTTTATCAATGCAAACAACTTTTTTTTCTTTGAAAAATCTATATATATATATATATATATATAAGTTAAATTGAGATTCATCAAACACACACACACAAAAAGATGTTCAGGTGGGGAGAACTTAGTTGTGAGCATAACCTCTCGGGGTCAAATCCCTAACTTGGGTGGCTATACATTGCTACATAAGGGCCTCACTTATGTCTTCATACATTGCTATGTAAGGGCCGCACTTATGTCCTCATCAGGTTAGCTTCGTAATCAAAGCTAAGATGTCGGTGAAGCCAATAAAACAACCTGAATTCGATTCCCCCTTTTCTTTCCAAAGAAATAAAAAAAAAATCTTGTTATTCCTAGAGAATCAAAGAAAAAATTACATCTCTTAGCTGATCTTCTAAGCCCTTTAGATCTTTCTAAAATATAATTCCAATCTTTTTCTCTAAACTTCACCAAAAATCTAGAACTATAATAACAAAACTATAATCTCTACTCCTTTACTACCAATATGACGTATAAAAGTCATCATAAACCTATCATGAAAAAAGGGACATCCCCCTACTATCCAAAAACAAAGAGACATACATATTACTTTTTCAAGGGCTTTGTGACTATCAAAAGAGACACATGTTAAACTAAAAATTTAAAACCTTGTTGGATTAGTTCATCTTATAAAATTCATGAAAATGCATGATACGAGATTCACTTTGAATTTCCCCGTTTAGACACTCTATGGAGTTCATAATTATATGCTTCGGAAATATGATTGAATCGTTTACTCTTCTACACCATTGTTTTAATTGAAGATTGTCATTTCCTTTTGCTTATTCTATCAAAACCCTCAACTCACCCATAATTTTGATAAAATCAATATTTAGAAATAAGAAAAAACACTCCTATAAGCCTAGCAATTCAGTATGCTGCTTATCTTTCTGGAAGTGACCATGAAGCACATTTATCGTGAGCATAACCAGATGGCTGACAGTCTCTCAAAAAAGGCACTCTCTTTTGCATCAGGATTCGAAAATTTTATGAAATCTCTAAATGATTTGATCATTGATCATGGCAACTTTCAGCTTTATTAGCTTGTGCTGGGCATTAGCCCTCTCTTTTTATGCACATTTCGTAGTTTGTCATTTATTGGGATCCTAGCAATCTCATGAAGAGACCCTCAGTCTTCTTCTTATGCTCATGATTCATTTGCTTCTTGTCATTTCTGAATGCTAGTACAAATCACGTACAAATCTGACCTGTTTTTACAGGAGTGATGATAAAAGCCTGTATCTCTACAGGCTTGTGGCCATAGTGCCCATGTTTTGGATGACGGGGTCTCGCTTCTGTGCACTGATGGTCCCCTTTGTTCTGAATCTTTTGTTGATGATTGCCATCTCTAGCTGATTATACATGATGATCTTTGATTCAATAGAATAACAAGATCTGGTATTTTTTCCTCTGAAAAAAAAAATTTTCACCAGAGGTGATTCTCATTCAATTTGACTACCATGTCACTCCCACAAATTCCCTTGGTTGAAGAGCCATACAAAAATCCAATCGCTAATAAAGGAGTAAGATTGTGTGGAAATTTCCCAAAATTTGATTGGAAATTGCAGAAAAACTCCTTGAAAAAAGATAAGCTTTTAGAACTGCATTGAGAAAGATTAGGCCTAAATTTCTGTGAGATGGTTTTGTTGCCCTCTCAAGGCTCAATTTCTAAAGCTTGTTTCCATATTGTCATATCTTCCTAAAGAATTAATATTTAAATCTTTACATTCCACAATGCTTTTATGCAATCCACTTAACATGAAAAAAATGCTCAGCTCAATCTTCATTTTTTCCACATAACAAACAAATACCTAAATACCTAAGACATGCCATCCTTTCTTTATTAATTTTGCTGTTGGAATTTATTTTTGCAACAAAACCAGAAAAAAACACTTTAATTTCTGAGATAATTGGACACACTTGCTTTTCAATCCACCATTTTAAAAAGATAAATAACAAACAAACAAACTATATAAATATACTCCACCAATAAAATCTATCACTATTATATTATTATTATATATTAAATACCATTTGGATTTAAAAAATGTAAATCAAACTATAAAATAATAAAAGTCACTGGGAGCCGATTTCTACGACGACCCTGGATTCGACCTAGCCGCTCGATTCGTGATGGGGACCAAACCCACTTAAGCGTGGGCCTGTAGCACGGCTCTTAATCTTTCCACAGTATACAGATATTATAGTGCCAGTAAGCAGACCAGACCATCTTTAAGGTAGCAAAAGCATATTCTTCAAATCATATTCCTGGTCTTCGTTTCACTGTGCAGAGTGCAGGTAGCATCTTATAACAATCGCTTTTACGGAAGTTATGTTTAAAATCATCATTCAATTGAACAGTAGAAAGTTAGAAACCTTGTTCCCAAATTTGATGTTGTAGCCATAAAACTCACTTGCAGGCAAGGCGGAGGCCCAGGACACCAGTGGCCAAGTTTTGGCTACTTTCGAGCACCTCATACATGAACACAGGCCAACTTTCGAATTTAATGCTTATGTTTACTTTTAATAGTGAAAATTTAAAATGAAATACGATCCAAATTTCAAATATGGTGAGCTGGGCCTTCGTTATTTAAAATTCTAATAGACATCTTTGTTCGGATGTCGGAGGTCAGGTAGACAAAGGCGATTTCATATGATTAAAATGAGGTGCAAATCCACTTTTTTCTCATTTATTTTCCAAAATTTCCTTCGTGATTGCCGAAATCTCTGGATCTCACTATTAGAATCGACTCAAGAACTGAAACAATACAATTCGATCAACAAAAATATCTCATAACATGTATTGATTCATTAATAATTCCACTTCATTCATTTTAACGAACTTAAATTATATCACAATACCCTACAGAAATCACAATAAAAGCCCAAATTTGGGATTAAGGTTATCATCGATGTACAGACTCTATTTAGTAATTGAAATATTCTTACATGCCAGATTTGAAGGATTCAAACATGGAGTTGCTTATAGCCGCCTCCTCCGGCAGCAGCGAATGTGTTGACAAAAGCGAGGGCATTACTGATCAATTCGCAAACATTCTGCACGCGGTTGGTGACCATGGCTGTAACTTTCCCGGTGGCGTTGAGATCGTGAAAGCCATCGAGGCAGGAGCCCTCGTTGGTGAGGGCGGCGCTCATCCACGTCTCCACGTTGCTCACCTGAAACTTGAACGTCATTCGTCTCAGATGCTTCAGCTCCGCCAGAGAATCGCGAATCTGGTCCGTGGTGTCTCCGAAATTCTCCATACAATCGTTGAGCGCCGCTTTTTCTCTTTCACTAATTTCAGTGGCGCCTCTGGCAGATTCGACGCCGGCGGCCCAGACGGAAACGTTGCGAGCATTAAGGAGGCTCATTATGACGGCCGCATTTACGAGATCGCTTAGCTTGGGCCTCAGAGGCCCCGCGTAGGAAGAGAGCGACGAAACGCAGAGCTGCGGATACAGAGTCACTTTGCAGGAAGCTTTAATGAATTCCACGATGTCTGTGTGTCGACTGTAGTGCTGTACGGGAATATATTTCATGTCCTCCGTTCTTGTTGTTGCCGCTGCTGCTGCTGTTAAAGAAGGCAATGTTAGAGCAAATAAGATTACTACAGAAAACATAGTGATAATTGATTGATCCATGGCGATTCGAACTCTGGCTGATAACGAATAAGATGTAAGACACATCAAATGTTAATTGAAGCGAGGGAATAGAATTGCAGGCGTATTGCTTTGCTTTGTTATAAACAGGAAGGAAGTTGGCAACATTATTGCGGCTTCTTGGTATCTTGTAATTCTGTCATTGGCCGGCATCTTGTTCTGGCTGCTTACAGTCGGCGACACTGTATGTATTTGATTTTAATAATTCCACTTGGAATCCCGTCCCGCTGTTTTCTCTATCCTTTCACTGCGTCCCCACTACCCAGAAGGATACATCCGCACTATTTTGTCGATCAAAAAGCTTAATCCAGATGGTTAGGTTTGAACACAAGGCTTACCTATGAAACAAAGAATCTAACTTTTTCTTAAAAGAAAATGTGTACGTCTTGACAATTCAGTGACTTGGATAGTTAAAATTTTCAAACTTTCCTCAAACCCAACCTCAACCTAGTATTAACTTGTGACTTAGTAGGGGTTATTCCAAGCGTATTAACTTGTGATTTAGTAGGGGTTCATAAATGTAGAAGCCCATTGGGATGATGAGCAGTTATCTATCCTTATTTTTTTGAGTCTTGTTATATTTTTCGAGTCTTGTTATAAGGGATTAATGAACAATGCTATTTTTAATTGGTTTTGAAAATATAATTTTCTATTATAATTGGTTTTGAAAATATAATTTTCAAATAGATAACCAGTATTCATAACTATTAGGTGTATATAGGTGTTTTTCAACCCATAACCTATGTTACACAATACCTATGTTAAGTAGGATAAAAGACAACAAAAGAGACTGGCTTTTTCAACTAATTTTTGTTAAAAAACTGTTAAAATTGTTACTTTCTATTAATTTATAATTATAACAATTGTGATGCTTTTCTTAGATTAAATAACCAATTTTAAAACTATCCAAATCATTAAAATTACTATTTAACCATTCCAAATTACCATTTCCACAAAATTTACTCTACCAAATTCCCATTAATAAAAAACATTTTAGTTAAGACTTATACTACTCCCTATGTTACACCCTATACATGAAATTCTTCCATAATCACATTTTTTTCCGTCACCAAATGTCCATACAAATCTGTTAAAGACATTCTAATCTCATTTGATAGGGAATTGAATACAAAACTGCTTTCTAAAATGATTAAGCCAAATGTTTAATGTTTTGGGTTGTTCTTGGTGGTTTGGATAATGAATCTCTTTTCACAATTAGAAACAGCTAATTTTGAATTGTTTTTTTCTAAATATTTAATATTTTAAAAATTTTAATATCTAAAACTATTTTTAAATTTAAAAATACAATGTGAGCAATATAAAGATTTCATCACGCGATAATAACAAAAATATAGATTAGATCCAATTTGAAAGGTTTCGAGACTTATATATATTTCACAATAATAACATTGTACCATAGCAGTTTTTGCTAGAAAAGTTTTCATAGATTCGTGGTTATCCCGGCTTTTAAAGAAATGAAACCATTTAGGCCCCAATCTCTTGCTACCTTTGTTGTAACAAATCTTTTCCATTTGGTTGATTTAAATATTTGTACCCTGTCACAGGCACACAATCTTTTGCCAAACGCCCAACATTATTGGTATACTGCTGGAGATCTTGATCTTGGTGGCACTTTTGAGTCAATTTGGAAAGATTTTGTATTTGATCTCTCTGCTGCAGGCATTCGTTTATCGGACTGCCCTGATAAACTTGTTTGGAATTATAATAATAGCAGGGATCACATTTCAGCCAAGGATGCCTATGACTGTATCTTTCATTCCTCCTTCGGATCGGTCACTGTTGCTGTTTGTCCTCCTATTTGGCATAAAGCTCTTCCGCTCAAGATCTCATGCTTCATTTGGCTTATTCTTCATAACAGTATTCTCACTTGGGAAAATCTGCAGAGAAGGGGATTTTCAGGACCTGGTATTTGTCCCCTCTGTTGGTCAAACGAGGAATCTATTGAACACCTTTTCTCTTACTGTTTGGTTTGGAGAACTGTGGCAGATTATTTAGTTGACTATTTCAATATACAAGCATGTATTTCTGGCATATCTACAGCTGATATATTCGTTGCTTGGTTTGGCAAGATTCCAAAGAGCTCGCCTCACTTTCTGCTCCTTTACAATATGATGTGGATTGTATGGAAGGCACGAAATTTGGCAGTTTTTGAAGGGAAAAAAAGGAATATTCATGGCATCATACAGCAAATCTTGTCGACTGTACAGGCTCCATTTCAGCGGACTGTTTCTAAAAAAGGGCATAGCAGACATATTGGAAGTCCGCCAGTAAAGTTTTATCCTTGTGGATTTATTGATGGTGCCCCAAATAACAGGATTGCTGGTGCAGGCATTTGCATCTTTCTCAATGACTCTCGCTTCTTGGAGTTTTCATTGGGGGTTGGATATGGCACTAATACCAAAGCAAAGCTTCTCAGCCTCTGGGCGCTCTTGCACATATCCCATATGATGGGGATCCCCCTAGCACAGGTCTATGGTGATTCTCTGGTAATCATCAACTGGGCTAAGGGATCGACTGCTCTCTCCCCACCTGAACTTGTTCATTGGTGTAGGGAGACAAGAAAGCTAGCTACTAGCTTCCCGAATATGTCATTTTCTCACATTTATCGAGAGCACAACATGACAGCTGACCGTCTTTCTAAAAGGCACTTTCCTTTCCCCAAGGAAAATGATGTATTATGGAATACATTGAGAATTCCTTAGTCTATAAAGACTCTTATCAGCTCTTCTGAGTATGTTTTGAGGACCATTTTTCTCTATGTGGATTTACTGGACTTTTACTGTCCTCAGTTTTCTGAAGGGTTATTTCTCCCTTTCATGCAGCTGTTATTAGCAAGTAAAGTGCTTCTCTTTAGAACGCTGATCAGAGTCTTATTGGCTCTCGATTGATGTGAAAGATCGGACAGTCTTCATTACATGATGAGACAGTTTTCTGATGGGTCATATATTGGTTTAAGTGCCTTTCCTCCTGATTGGGAACTCTGGGTGGGTAGTCTTGTATCACTGACAAGATGCTGTGGCTGAATGTATTAATGCCCTTTGATTCAATCTGAATAACAAGGACAGGTTTTTTCTTCTTGAAAAAAAAAACAAATCTTTTCCATTTGATCAGGGCAATTTTGTATCTTTTCTGATCTTGACCGTCGTTTCACTTCATAGAGTGTGTCAATGCATAGGAATGGTTTCAAAAATTGATTTATCTAATAATCAATAATTATTATTATTTTATTAATAAGTGTCTTATATATTGATTATTTCTTATTATTTTGTTTTAATAAATAAAGTGCAGATATTTAAAATCTTAGAAAAAACATATTAAAATAAAAAATTTAGTAATTAAATGAATTAATTTCTACCTAATTTTATTAAAAAATATTTTATATTTCTGTTGATTTATTTCCATTTATGTAATTAGTCTTAAATGTTTCTTCAACAACCATTTCTAAACATTCCTAAACAAAGGACATCCCAAACAAAATGGATATCATCTAAAGAGTATACGAGTTTAACTATCGAGTGAATCTTTACCCTTTTCCCACTCCATCCTGAACCCATAACTTATTCACACAATCCCTCAACAACAAGGAGAATTAGTCAAGGAAAGAAAGCACAACCTTTACTTAGCCCTCAAGATAGAGTGATAAAACCTAAGACCAAACCATTAACTAAGATGGAGAAAAGAAAACATAAAAAAATATCCCATAATCCAATTTAGAAAAAGAACACATTAAACTATATGAATGAGTATATGTAACACCCCGGTTTTGACCCCGTTTGCATTAAATGTATATGATGTATATATTGTAATGGATCACGGTGTGGAGCTATAGGAAAATGCCCCACCATTGATTATCGTTTTATGTTATGGCGATTAAATCGGTGCCGATGGTATTTTGTGCTAGCCAGACACATTATCATTTTAAATCATCATGTAAATATGCAATTAATTAAAAACCCACAACCCACTATGTCAATGCAACAATAATGAGAAGGGGCATGATTTCCTAAGGATAAGGCGGGGGGGGGATATTTAACCTTTGGGGCCAATGGGGAAAAGCAAAATGTCAGAGGGAGAACCCATCAAACTGTCAACTACCTTTCTTGTCTCATTCACACAATTATTTATTACTGCCAGAAATTGGTTGGGTTGGTTATTGCATGGGATGGGCAAGGTATGACAACCCAATTTCAAATTGGAGAATACATCAGTTTTTGGGAAACGCGTTTTGACTCCTTGGGCAAGCAAAACTCAAAAAATGTATGCCATTCTACCATACTTTCATGTTTTGATGTTTTCCTCACCATTTTTTCCTTCACGTGAGCTCTCTCGGGCATCCAGAACTTCCTGTGTGTGTTTCATCCCACGTTTTTGGTTGTTGGATTCATTTTCCCATGGATGGGAAGTCATTTTTGTAATTCCAGGGATTGGGTTGTTTTTCCTCACATTTTTTGGAGCTGACGATGCATTTTCCACTCACGATTTTGCAGTTTCATGTGTTTTTACCATGGCCGTGAAGTGCTTTTGTTAGCTTCTAGTGGTTGGGATCTCTGCTAGGCGTTTTGGTGTCATTTCCACATACCCACGATGGGGAATTTCGTTGTTTAGTGTTGCCTAACGATTGGGAGAACCAAGCCACAAATTTTGGGTGCTGTTGAAGTCGTTTTGGCCACGTTAGGGCCATAAACGACTCTGGAATTCGAGTTGCTCAACTTGAATTGTTTTCTACCTAGTTTCCATACCCGATTTTGGTCTCTATGGTGTTTTTCCTTCAGTCCAGAACTGTTGTTGTTGTGTGCACCCCGTTTCTTGGCCTTTGAACTGTATTTGGGTGTGGAAATGGGGTATGAGCTTGCTTGACAAACTTGGTGTGTGCAGGAACCTGATAGACAGAGCTAGAGGGTTGGCTTTCTTCTTTACACCCCCTGAATAGCAATGGAAGGGAAGGCATAGCCCAAGGGACTGTGTAGCAGAGAAGGGAATGCTCCCTTATGTTGTGTGTGTGTGGATGTTTTAGAAGTCAGGCTAGTTCTGGTGCAGGTATCCATGGCTCTTGGATTGAGCTCACTAGCTTAGCAACCAACCTTTCCAGCCCCCCTGTTAACTTGATAAACCCAACTGTGTTGGCTTGGATGAATTTTGTGTACCCTTGACTACGTGTGAGCTTGCTAGTGTTCCCCTTATTCCTTGTGGAATGATGCCCAGCTTGGGGGTGGTAGTGTTGTTGAGTGATTGATGAGCACACTAGCTTATGGTTGGGTGGAACGTTGCAGCGACGCAGCTGGTTGCGGGACAAGCTTCTTCTAAGATAATTATTCTTGTGTTTAAATCCTTGCAACTCTGTTTGTTTTATCTCTGCATCTGTATATATGATTATTATTTAATATGGACATGTTAAAATGCTCGGAATGACTGAATTTTGCTTCCGCTGTATGTTAATTATTTATACATCCGTGCATGTTTATTTAAAATGCTTTTTATTTTACGTTCATGGGGCTAGATTGCCCAGATTGTTAGCATTATAGTCGCGTCCTCTCGTCGGTAGAAGGGTGGGGACGTGACAGTATAAGATGAACAAACAACAACTAACCGTGTCATGTGTTAAGCATAAGTCAATATTGATCACCATGTCTTCCATCTCCTCCGCCTTAATGAAATGATAGTCCTCTTTAACTACCCATATTGCATCATGAATCCACACATCATTGAGAAAAACAAATTGATCTTTTGAGATTGTTTTCGAAAGGGTCTTTTTTAGTGTTCTAGTTGTAGTTTTGGAGATGGTATTTTATGGGGATTTGTAAAAAAGATTGGCCTTCAACTACTCAAAGGATGATGGCTCATCTTTTTTAAAATCTATGAAGGTAGAGTTGATAAAGCCTAGACTTTTATTCAATACTCTTGATTCCTCTACAACATTGAAAAATACTTCTTTCAATAAAATTGTAGAATCATACAAAGAAGTCAATATAGCATACACTTCTACAATACAAGGTTATAAAACTAATGATTTGCATCAATTTAGCCTTTAAAGCATCTATGCATTTTTTTATGATGTGTTTCATGTTTTCAAGTCGGGTGTTTACATCTTATTTGCATCATAATACCTCACGGAGTTTTAAACCAGTGACCTTACCCAAGGAGTGCCTTAACAGTACAGCCATCAACAATCTATTCTAGGCCCCATGGACTGCCATCTTCATTTCTTTATCATTAGTAAATAATATTTAAGTACCATATTCCTTCGAATATAAACCATAAGGATGAAAAATAATTCAAATAAATATTGAACGAATTTCCAATATAAAATTTCACAAACTGAAGATTCTTAGGCAGGCTTTATACTTGGTATTAACGCTTATGTCTCTGCGAATTTCTTTCACCATCCGATATCGTATAGATTACTTTTCTTTTTATCGGTGGTTGCTTTACGTTTGTTAGTTTAGTTGAACCCGACCCCACAATGATGCTAAACACTAAGTTCAAAGTTTAAAATAAAACAACTTTTTATTGGCTTGAAAAAGTATAGAAAAGAAAGACATGACAGGAGTGATTGAGATTGCAAACCTGATTGGGATTGTCCACATTTGGAGACATTAAAAACGGGTAAACTTATAATTCGAAATTGATGATATTATTCCATACAAACTTTATCTTTATCGTTCAACGCACAAAGTGCACTCCATGTCATGTCTAGAAAGCTAGATAATGTAGAACACACTCACATTTCGAGGGAGTTTTATGCATAGTACAAAATGTGAAGGTAGCAACATTTTATGTCCTTTGTACATCATCAATGACACTTGAACATAATGGAAGTTTGATAATATTGGTTTTCTATCTTATTGGGTGGTTTTCTTCACTTTAACCCAACGTTCATTGCTATGTTTATATTTAAATGGTTTGTACTTTTTTATCATTTTGTGATTTCATGTAGTTATTTATTTTTAAACATACTTTTGAAGATAAGACATTTATAATCTCTTAACAATAACTTAGGTATGTGAGTAGAGGATTGCAAGTTATATTTTTGTGAGTGAAAGTCTTATTGTGTATGATATACTTGTGTGAATGATATGTTGTAGGAAAATGATCATAGTAAATATGTGCTATGTTGGTGTGCATTTTTATCGGAGATTAGGCTTAAATATACAATGGTTGTGATGATGGGTTAAAGGGTCCAATAATGTTGTTAATGGTATCACACTACTCATTAACTATGGAAGGTTGCATGAAGAATATTATGATGCATAAGGATATAGAAGCTCAAGTACACATCATGAAGATGTAAGGTCCAAGGATGCATACCGATATAAAAATTTCAAATTAAAAAAACCATAAGTATGTACATAAAAAATTTCAAATATAAAAACCATAATTGCAATAGCTTGTTAAGGTGGTTGATGCTCCTAATAATTGTGATTTTTTGCTTTTTCTTCTAGTGTGTTATATTGCTTCAATGTGTGGGATAATTTTAGTTTGCATTTGATTGCAAGTGTTGGCATTGCAATTTTTTAATTTATTAAATGTATACCTAGATTTAAATGATTAAGTACTTATTTAATAGTTAAAAATAACATCTTAATTTAACTAATTTACAAAAGTCGATAAAAAGTCTCTTGATTCAAAAGCTTTTGGATGAAGTTCACACATGTCCCCATTTTGTCTATTTTGGTACAACCTAAAGTTGTATATATGACATTGTTGAACTTTTTATCATGATTATTTGGTTTACATAATCCGACGGATCCACATGAATTGAGATCCTTTTATGCATCAAATAATATAATTATTTATACATATTGTTCCATTTCTCCCATGGGTCTTCCTACACTAAGACCGGTGGGAGGGGAGTTTTTCTCTTGAATCATGATTTTGTTAGTCTTTGTTTCACTTGTATGAGGACGAGACAATCAAATTTGTTGAAGTAGTAGAATTATACTCCTTTAAGAACTTGTATAGCTCCAATCAATGGTCTTTAAGCTTTGGATCTTTCTGTCACCTGTGAGCTTCCTATTTTTTTCTTTAGTACTTTGTAAAAAATTTATATTCAAATATAGTATCGTCACATGTTAATAATCAAACCCAAATTTATATTATAACACAAAAAAAATTATAATCCAAAAATTTGATCCAAGTTTATTCTATATTATACAACATAATTTCTTTTTAATTTCTTTTTTCACATCAACATAATACATTTCTAAATATTAATACTAATTTTTAAAATCAATATTTTAAATTCATTATATGAGATGTATTTCTCTTTCATAAAACAATTCCAATGCTAACTCAATCCTCTAACTTTCCTAAATATCTTGTCTTGATAACAAAATCCTCTAACAAAACTATTGGTTTTTATATCTTTAATATTGGTTTTTATCCTGAACAAAATCATTCTCTTTCGAAACTTTCGGGATGTGTGAAGCGTTATACTTTCTTGATTTCTTTAATATATTTATTTTGCATCGTAACTTTCGGGATATGTTGGGAAAATTGTTAAAGCAAAACCAGTAAAGTGTCATTTGATTCAAACTTAAAGCTTGACATTACCTTGACATTGATGTTACGCATGTTAAAAAAAAAGTGTGTTTAGTTCCCAAATATAAATCAAGCTTCATTTTCCCACACTCCTTTGGGAAACAATACCTTTATTTATTTGTCCAAAGGAGGAATCTTTGTAGACTTTTATGTTAAATCACATGACATACAAAAGATAAAAGGGAGTTCAATAAGGTCCTACTTAGGAACAAATTCAAGTTAACCGCTTTTCATCCCAATCAAGAAGTTCTAACTAATCATATTCCATACAAACGTATCTGGTCATTTTTTAATAATTTAACATGCAAGTGCACTCTACATCCCATTTTTAAAACTTTTCAATATCAATGGTTTCCCAACTATTTCGGAAAGGGTTTTGTGTTTCATAATTATGTAAAGATTTTGTCCTTTTAAGGAAGATCAAAGTCATCTCTTTTCTTTCAAATAAACTATAAATATTTGTTAATGATTTTGATAGTGTGTAACTAATTGTTTTATTCAAATGAAAAATATAAGTATAGTTTTGTATATAAAACAACCCAGCAAAAGGTTCGAAAGGACTATCAAAGGAAAAAAAAGAAGAAGACAAAACAGCAACCGAGAATGACACAAATTCATAGCTGGTCTTGAAAAGCCACCAAATAGACAGACAATCGAACAGACACAAAACCAAAGACCGAAAAATCAGCTGATAGGCAGAGAGAAAGGCACCAGAGCTATAGTGGAAAAAGAACAAACGCATCCAACAGGGAGATAGGAAACCGAAGCAAGACAAGGAGAGAAAAAAACAACAACATGGAGCACAGGCCTGTCAACACATAGCCATGGACTCCCGAGGCAAGATCTGACCATCCCCCAACTATCTCTCATAGAAGATGAAACCATCGTCTGCCTTCAATGCCAATTTTGATTAAGATTCAGCCAGTGAGTTTTGTTCTCGGAATATGTGGGAAAATGTTATTTCCTTAAACATATCAATCAACCCTCGAACACGATCAAGCCACAGATCCAAATGAAGGAGATAAATGTGGTGCAAACCCACAGTCCAATCTATGATGATTTTAGAGTCACCATAGATGTGAATGCCATCCAAGCCACGAACCAAAGAGAAGCGAAGGAGGATCCGCAGGGAAAATAGTTCACCCTTAGTGTTTGAGCCCGGGAAATAGTTCATACATATCTTATAATAATTGTGATCAGTCCATCGAATAATTGCACCAGCACCACACAGGCTAGAAGATGCCTAAGACGCACCATCAAAGAAACCCACCAGTCTGTGCTCCGGAGTAATCGACTTTGGCACCCTAGAAACCATAGGAGTGCCGCCACAGGAAAATAGATCACCCCCAAATTATGAAAAAGATTTTACAGCTCTGATGGCAATAACCGAGGGACCTGTCACCATTCCTTCAAAAATTAATTGATTCCTACAGTGCCAAAGTTCCCATAAAATGAAGCAAGGCAACGAGCCCCAGGCAGGAAATTTTTTCTGCCATGAAAGAAAACATGATGATAGAGTATCACTACTCCAAGGAGAAACCACACTAATAAGTTTCCCGATCACCTTCCATACCGACTGGCAGAAGCTATAGGTGACAAAGAGATGAAGAATGGTTTTGTCAACAGAACCACATAATAATCAAAAACTCGGGCCCAACATACCTCTACAGTTAATATTATCCCACGTAAGGAGGCGGTTTCAAGTGCCAACCAACAGCAAAATTTAACACGTTGAGGGACCTTCCATTTCCATAAACAGTACCACCATTTGTGTCTACCAAAAAATTTCTCCAAGAGCTATTGATAAGCCTTCTTTGCTGAAATCTACCCCAAAATAGTATCAAAGGACCAACATAAACGATCAGGATGATTGTTTAGACTAATCACCCCCCTGTGAAGTCCTTTGACATATTTAGTGTGTAACTAAATTATAAATATTTGTTAATGATTTTAATAATGTGATTATTGTGACATTTTGAACCAATGGATCTAGAATTTAAATGGAAAAGTAATATAGTTAAAAAGAGAAAAATAATATTAGAATAAAATATCTTCAATAACTTAACAAAGAGAACAAAGAGAGCTCATGAGAGATGACACTTTAATACAATTGCATAAAAATATTAAGAGAATTTAAGTAAAGTATACACCTCAACATGACCTTGACAGGTTCAATATCGACTGTTCAACACATTCAGCACCTTGACATGCATCGACGACACCAATATTCGACACGACTGCAATAGATTGTCTCTTTGTCTTCCAATCGTCTATAACGGTTGAACTTCTGAACCATTCCAACTTCTCTTGTAACTGAACATAACAGGAAGACAACCCAAGTGTTCTCAACACTCTATTTAATAATGTACATGATTCTAATATACATACAAGTAAGTAAGTAATATAGCAGTAATGAAATAACATAGATTGGTTTGAACTCTTGCATATTGTTTGTGTGTGTGTATGTTTTGGTGGGTATTGTATTTCATGCTTTGCTTATTAATATTATGCTTTCACCATAACAGTACTTGATTCATTCAGTCAAACTGTTGTCCTTGTTGTACACTTGGGCACTCGGATCATTGGTTTTAGAGCTTGTTTGTGCTTAAGTCATGTGTAAACACTTATATCGAGGTTACTTGAATTATGTCTATTAAAACACGCTTGGAAACACAAAAATACAAGAAGACACTACCTTTGACTTTGGAGTATTTATGTACTCACACCACTGGATCGAAGTTAGCTGGAGAAACATACAATAGACATGTAACTGACGAGACAGAGAACTCGTAGAGAAAGAACTGGATCGACAATGAACCGAAATGTTCACCCAATTCAATGATATCCTCGCGCGATTCACCTTGACAACAATATCCAACTCCAACAATATTAGTCCATTCAAAGTGAAAATGAACTTGGACATACTGAATCTAGAAGGAAATATTGATGTGGAATCCATAGATAATTGGGTACAACAACTAGAATCATATTACTCTATGAATCAACTTTCAGAAGCTGAAAAGGTCACAATTGCGTCCTTAAAGATGTCAACCTCTTTTCACTCCTGGTGGGAGAATATATCCACAAAGATGAAGAAAGACAAAGACCCCATAAACACATGGGAGAAATTTGTCAAGTACGTTCAGAAATATTTCTACCTGGCTAAGTACATTGAACAACAGTATAACAAGTGGCAGCAGCTAAGGAAATGGAAAGACCATTCCGTGTAGAGTTACACCGATGAGTTCTATCGACTAATGGCAAGACTTGGCATTTAAGAAGAAGAGAAATTGCTTGTTTTGAAGTACTCCAGCGAATTGTCCCCATACATTTAGAAATATGCGGAGTTTTTTACTGTTAGTATGCTTGCAAATGCATTCCACTATGCCAGTAAACTTGAAGCCAAACATAAAGGAAATGCACGCTTTGTGACCAAGTTGACAGGTTGAACATCCAACAAGAAGTCACTAGCTGACTCTGACAATTCAAGCCACCCTTCTCAGCCAACCCTACCAAAGAAAGACCATGGAAAAAATCACCCTCATAAAGACAAGAGGGAATGTAGAAAATAACCCCCTGCCAATAAATGGTGTGATACGTCTGAATACAAGGATCAGAAGGCATTTTTGGAAAAAAAATATACCTTTGACTTGTTCAATAAAACCTTGGTAGAATTTGACCCAAAGAAGCATCGACCCTTTTGACATCGACATCGACCACTCCAACATCCTCGACTATTGTCGATGAGGAGGAACTAGAGCACCTTTTCCATACACAGATACGTGTTCAAAACAATCCATTGCATTTGATTATGGATAATGGAAGCAAGCATAAATTTGTTTCTGAAGACCTCGTAAAGAAACTAGGTCTTGTCACCACTCCACATCCTCATCCTTATAATATCGGTTGGATGAAGGATGGAACTGAGAATCACCCGACAATGCAAACTCATCTAATTCATTAAGCCTTTTAAAGATGAAGTACGATGTGACGTTGCACCGCTTTCTGTAGCCAACGCCCTATTTGGGAACCCTTACTTATGGGATCGACATGGGATTCATCATTCGTGACCTCAGAAGGTGATTGTAAAAATACATAACCAATAATATGGTATACCATAGAAACGACCTAGACCAACGGTTGCAATGATATCTACTAAACAACGAAAGAAGCTCATTAACCATGCTCATAGATTCGCATTGATCATGATTAAACCTCAGTATCCTAGAAAGTCTGTAGCAACTAGTCGACTCATCGACTAGTGTAACTCCCGACAACAGCATCAGATCGACAATATCCTTAATGAATACAGGAACATATTTGAAGAACTAAAAGGAGTACCTCTACATTTCCAGTTAAAACACTCAATTGGACTTGTTCCTAGTTCTTCATTAACCAACACATATGTTTACGAAAGATCCATTATCGTGAATGAAGAGATTCACAAACAGATTCAATATTTGATCAACAAAGGTCACATCTGACCCAACTCCTCTCTTTGTGGAATTCTAATCGTCCTTGTTCCAAAGAAAGACGGGACTTGATGCATGTGCATCGACTACTGGGCTCTCAACAAGATTTCGATAAAGAATATATACCCTCGGCCAAGGATAGACAGACTTATCGACTATATGAAAAGTGCTAAATTCTTTACTAATCTCGATCTCAAATCGGGATATCATCAAATTCCGATCGATCCCACCAATGTACGAAAAACTGCTTTCAAAACCAAGGAATTTCTGTTTGAATGGTTAGTCACGCCTTTCAACATAACCAACGCACACGTGACCCTTCATGCGATATACAGATCACATTCTTTGACCTTTCATCGGCATGCCATTGCCTACCTAGACGATATCGTGATTTTCAGTCGATCATGGGAAGAACATGTCTCACAATTTTGACAAGTCCTCAACACTCTTCGAAAACAATGACTCTATTTGAAAATGGACAAATGATCATTTGCGATGAACATCAACAAATATTTAGGGTAGGTAATCGACTCCATGGGAATTCACATCGATCCATACAAAGTAAAAATCCTTAAACATTGGCCCATTCCTCAAAACATTCATGAACTAAGAAGTTTTCTTGGTTTGGAGAATTTATATTGACAATTCATACTCAGCTTCAGTCACATGGCCTGGCCTTTGAATCAACTGACTAAAGGAAATGGGAAAAATGTCTTCGAATGGACATCGACGGAACAACAAGATTTTGAGTAACTCAAACACCATCTTTGTACTGTAACAATACTTGTGATACCTGATTTTCTGCATCATTTTGAGATTGAGACAGACACATTGGACTATGCTTTAGGTGCATTGATCACTTGGTCTAGTCACCCAGTCACTTTTCATTTTGAAACTTTCAATGATACCATCAGAAGGTATTCGACCTATGAAAATGAAATGTATGTCGTTTTGCGAGCCCTCAAGCGATTGAGTAATTACATTCTTGGTAAGGAGAAAATCATTCTTACTGAACACAACCCTCTACAGTTCGCCCCATCCTAGTCGAAGTTACAAATGACTCGACAACTTAAATGGATTAATTACCTGCAACAATTCCAGTTGGTAATTAAGTATCAGAAAGGTAAAGCCAATGCCGCAACTAATTATCTGAGTCGCCCAACCATTACTCTCATTTTTACAATGATGAGAATGTAGGGACATGACACCA
This sequence comes from Pseudotsuga menziesii, assembly GCA_001517045.1. NCBI lineage: Eukaryota > Viridiplantae > Streptophyta > Pinopsida > Pinales > Pinaceae > Pseudotsuga > Pseudotsuga menziesii. The sequence continues at coordinate 22,648 of LPNX011029695.1, forward strand.
CTACTTGGACTCAATTGCATTCAATATACAACGACATTTTTGCAATTTATTGACAGCTTCAAACCAACCGTTTTTCCACTACCAAATATTTCCTGAAAGATACCTCGCTGGCTTGAAAAACTTTGTGTACTGATAGGTGAGCACCGATTGAAGCTCAATAGGGACACACACTACAACAAGGCTGCAGGAAACTTTGGAGTAGCAAAGACCCTTGTCATCCTTCAAAAGTATTTCTATTGGAATTCACTTAAGTTTGATGTCAACAGGTACATTTGATCATGTGTAAATTGTGCCATTGCTAAATCGTCGAATCGACGATAAGGATTGTATACTCCTTTGTTGGTTCTTAGTCGACCATCAGAATCTATTTCTATAGGCTACTTGACGGGATATCCTACTACCAAACCTCAACATGCTGCGATTTTAGTAGTAGTCGACATATTTTCCAAGATGGCCATTCTCATTCCATGTAAGAAGACCACAACAGCACAAGAGACTGATCATCTATTCTTTGAACATGTCTGGAAACATTATGGCTTTCCCGTGACCATTATTTCCAACAGAGATTCCATATTTTTCAACATATTTTGGAAGAATCTCTAACAATAGCTCGACACAAGACTCTCCTTATCAATATCTTTCCATCCTCAGGCAAACGAAAATTATGAATCGCTTGGTAGTACAACTGCTCTGCATGTACAACCACAAGCATCATTGGACCTCGGATGAAAGTATCCCATATATACAACACCATTACAATTTTGCTCAACATACCTCTATGGGAAAGATCCCATTTTATATTTGTTATGGTTTTCAATCCTCAGTGCCCATTGACTTGAATAGTTCATCGACATAGTCGAACGACACCGAATTTGACCGACGAGAAGTTGAAAATGCATTGAAGTTTCGATATCAAATATACAACATCTAGAAACAAGAACAAGAGATGTTGCACAAACTCTTGGGGTGCCCCCTCAGGTTTAGGAATCCAGATCAATTAGGCGGAGGCAAACCTAAATATGAATATCCTAAAAATTTATGGGCCTTATAATAATAGAGTGGAGTTCTGGGAGTCTTTTAAAAACTATGGCATCTCGAGAAAGGAAAATCTGGTTATTGGAGGGGACCTGAATTTTACACGGTGGGCATATGAAATCTAGTGACCAAAGGCGAGAACCAATCCCTTAGCCTCCTTTTTCAGCAACCTCCTCCAAAATATGAAGATGATCGATCTAGACCCCCCAAAACTAAATCCCTCATGGATAAACAGAAGGGTGGGATAAGACAGAATTGCGAAAAGGCTAGATAGATTCCTGTTGGCAGAAAATATTCCGGAAGAAGACTTGATGTTCAAACAATGGGTGGATTCGGGAGTGGACTCTGACCACTTGCCTATCTGCCTGGAAACTCAAAAAAATCCAAGAAATCTTGTTGACCCCTTCAAACTCTGCTCTTCCTGGCTTAAGAACGAGAAGGTAATTCAACTTATCCAAAATAACTGGATTCCATATCCAGCTGAATAGGGCACAAAGGTTGTTGTTCACTTCTCACAAAATCTAATAAGAATAAAAAATCTCCCTAGGATTGGGCTAAAAACAAAAATGTCAGGACGATCAAGCAATCACCCAAATTGAGGCAGAATTGGAGGAGCTTCAAAATGCTGATGGAGGGGGATACCTTACCCAGGAGGACAAGGAAAGGTTGTTTTCCCTGGACTATAGCAGGAACAAAACTCTAAAGGAAAGACAGGAGGTCCTGAGACTAAAGAGCAGAGCCATATGGATGGAGAGTGGTGATGACAATACTAAATTCTTCCAGGCCTTTGCCAAAGGCAGAAAACAACAAAACACTATTTGGGAGTTAAAAAAGGCCAATAATGAGACAACTACGTCATTTGAAGACCTCGCTGAGACAGGGAAGGCCTATTTCAAAAACATGTTTAAGGCAGATCAACAGGAAACAATAGTTGAGGTAATCCAACTCTCACAAATGTTCCCTGAGAGTATCACAGAGGAGGATAACTCATATTTAATGGAAGAGGTCTCAGAGGAAGAGCTGAAAACAACATTAAGAAATTTTCAAAAATACAATAGCCTAGGGCCAGATGGGTGTACGGTGGTCTCCTGGATTCCTATGATATCATTGGCCCTAATCTTCTACAACTAGTAGAAGAAACAATATTAAATGGAGTTCTTCATCCTCCCCTAAACTCAACCTTCTTATCTCTCATTCTGAAGAAAGAGAATCCATACTACAGGCCTATCTATTTGTGCAACATTACCTACAAAGTAGTCACAAAGATAATTGCACAAAGATTCAGAAAGGTGCTTTCAAAACTTATCTCAAAAGAATAGTTCAGCTTTCTGGAGGACAGATAGATTCATGAAGCCATTGGGGTATCCTAGGAGGTCCTCCACAGTGCCAAAAGCAAGAATATCAATAGTGCCATCCTAAAAACTGATATTTCCAAGGCATTTGACAAAGTCAAGAGGATATATCTCAGGCTTCTCCTTACGCTCCTAAGATTCAATTATGCTTTTATAAAATGGATCTTTGCTTGCATCTCAATAGCCTCTTTTGTTGTCCTCATTAATGGTGCAACCTCCCATTTCTTCCGCTCAGAAAGAGGACTGCACCAGGGATTCCCCCTCTCCCCCCTCCTCTTCTTACTAGTGGAAGAAGGGCTAAGCAGAGCTCTGTTGGATGCAAAAAGAGAGGACTATTTGAAGGAATTGAAATTGCTGCAAATTTAAACATCACCCATTTATTGTTTGTAGATGACATCCTCATTTTCTATAGCGGATCTATTAGGGAAGCAGAGAGACTCTCAAAACTTTTGAAACTCTTTTTTAAAGCAACAAGAATGCATATTAATGTTCAGAAGTCCACCATCAGTACTTTCAACTTAGAAGAAGAATCACTGAGGACTCTTCTAGCTCTCTTCCCTTTCTTGCACTTTTCCCTGGATGATGGCATAAAATATCTGGGATTCAGACTTAAACCAAACAGCTACAGGAAGGAGGATTGGAACTGGCTGCTAGATAAACTTGAAGTCAGAGTCAATTCCTGGTGCAATAGATGGCTCTCAAGAGCTGGCAGGCTAATTCTAGTAAATTCAGTCCTTGAAGCCATTCCAGTCTACTGGATGGCCCTTGCCTGGATCCCAAAATCAATTTTGACCAAAACCAAGAAAATACATGTTCAAATTTGCTATGGACAGGGAACAAGGAAAAAAGAGTTATTCCTTGGGTAAAATGGGACCAAATTGCTAGACCAAAAGCCTTGTGAGGCTGGGGCCTACAAAACTCCCTTTATGTTCGTAAAAGCTCTGGCTGCTAAAGTAGGTTGGAGATTAATTTCAACCCATAGTATTTGGACGAAGGTAATCATTAAAAAGTACAGTTCCCCAACCCCTCTCCTGGACTGGATCAGAGAATCAACAAGAACAAAGGCCCCAAATGGATCAATCATCTGGAAAGATCTGTGCAATGCTTTTCCTCTCATTTTGGATGGATTAGCCTGGAAGGTGGGAAGTGGATCAAGTGTTAGAATTGGAGTAGATCCCTGGCCAGGATGCCGACAAACTCATCTCCCTCCAAACCAGTATTTGCTAATGTTACATCAAAAAGGACTCTTCCATATAAATCAAATAACAGATCCAGCCTCAACAAACCTCTGGCACCAAGGTTGGATGGGCAGTAAGAATCTAGAGATTCCAGAGATATGGACCAGGGATTGGAACCGTTATATCTCTTCTCTGCAAACCTCACATATTCGGCTCACAAAAAAAGCTGATGAATTGGTTTGGGAGCTTTCTAAACATGGCTAATACACACCAAAAACAGGTTACCAACAACTTTGCTCACAACATTACCAGATGGATCAGAAATGGTGGCAGACTGGTATTTGGAAATTAAAGTGTCCGCTGAAGGAAAATTCTTTTATGTGGTGTACTCTTGCAAATAGAATCCCTACTTGGGACTACCTGTAAAAAAGATCATTGGCTGGCCCTGGATGGTGTTTTCTCTACAAAGATAATGAAGAAATCCCAAATCACCTTTTTCTGAATTGCACCTTCTCCAAGCAGGTATGGAAGCATTCACAAACATTGTCTACCATCAGGTTTTGTTAGGCAAGCCCCAACCTGGATAATCCCTGGTAGTCATGGTCTACAACCCCTTTGACAACACAGTTAAGGGATCTTCCTCTTTTGCATATTTGGGGAATCTGGCTAGCCAAAAATAAAGCTATTTTTCTAGAAAAATCTTCCTCCCCAGAAGAAGTAGAAAAACAAGGACTAGATATACTCTCCTACTTCCCACAAACAAAAGACCTCCCAGCCCCAATATTCATCACAAAAGAACAGATAAACAAAGACATCCTTTGGGCCTACTTTAATGGTGCCTCACGAGATATGAAATGTGGGGGAGGAGCCACTCGTTTCCTCAATCCTACCCACCACTTTCAAATCAAGATGGGATTGGGCACTATAACAAACAACTATGTAGAACTAATGGCCCTGAAGCTTCTTCTCTACTTTGCATTAGAAAGAAGCTGTAGAAAAATTCAGATCTTTGGTGATTCCTTAGTTATTCTAAACCGGATTAACAAAATTCAGAGATGCAGGAACATTACATTATCTGCATTATATGAAGAAACTAATAGACTTCTCTCAAAATTTGATGTTATCACCTGCAAACATGTATACAGGTAAAGGAACGAGGAAGCAGACAGACTTTCCAAGGCAGGCTTGAAATTGGAACCAGGCACATGGAAAAATTTGGAGACAAAGGATATGGAGGTATATGCATTTTTTCATAGACCTTTCATTGACCCACTGCTAGGGATAGGTAGTTCTTAATTTCTACTCACTCATAAATTATCTTGATTTACCTTTAAAGCGACATTACAACTCACAGACAGGTTTGATATGAAACTAGTTTGTGATGAAGCACCATTTTTTACCAACTTCAGAGACTAAAGCATTCATCATACAAATACATGAAGTTTTTCTCAAAGGTCAATAGGGACCGAACTCATGACAAAGTTACATTTTGGACTCAGTGATTTTGCACAGTTGCAAAGAAAAAGACAATGCATCATTATATGATGTGGCTTTTTGATGTAAATTTGTTGAAACAACAGGGACTATACATACTCTGTATGTAAATCTTTTTTTATCAATGCAAACAACTTTTTTTTCTTTGGAAAATCTCTCTATATATATATAAACAAAATTAAAATTAATATATATTTAACTTAAATTGAGATTCATCAAACACATACACACAAAAAGATGTTCACATGGGGAGAACTCAGTTGTGAGTAGAACCTCTCGGGGTCAAATCCCTAGCTTGGGTGGTTATACATTGCTACATCATTAGAGGAAATTTGGGGTCTAAAATGGGCCTTATAAGAAAACGTGCCAAAATAAGTCTTTTTGAGTTGGAATTCAAGAACCAATAGAATTTCAATAAAATAAGTCAACCATAATGGTTGAATTGACATATTTGTCATTAAAAAAAACTATTTTTTTTGTTCGTATTTTCGACATATCTCATTGTGTTTTTTCTCAAATTTCGATCGGGAGAGCTCGTTGGATGCGGAATTTGATTCCGCATCCAACGAGTACCCACACTGCATACTTTTGATGGACCCCGCTACCCCAAAAACAAGAAATACCTGAAAAATGCATGATACGAGATTCATTTTGAATTTCCTTTTTAGACACTCTATGGAGTTCATAATTATATGCTTCGGAAATATGATTGAATCGTTTACCCTTTTACACCATTGTTTTAATTGAAGATTGTCATTTCCTTTTGCTTATTCTATCAAAACCCTCAACTCACCCATAATTTTGATAAACTCAATATTTAGAAATAAGAAAAAACACCCCATCAGCCTAGCAATTCAGCAGGGGTGATTCTCATTCAATTTGACTACCATGTCACTCCCACAAATTCCCTTGGTTGAAGAGCCATACAAAAATCCAATCGCTAATAAAGGAGTAGGATTGTGTGGAAATTTCCCAGAATTTGATTGGAAATTGCAGAAAAAACTCCTTGAAAAAAGATAAGCTTTTAGAACTGCATTGAGAAAGACTAGGACTAAATTTCTGTGAGATGGTTTTGTTGCCCTCTCAAAGCTCAATTTCTGAAGCTTGTTTCCATATTGTGATCTCTTCCTAAAGAACTAATATTTAAATCTTTATATTCCACAATGCTTTTATGCAATCCACTGAACATGAAAAAATGCTCAGCTGAATCTTCATTTTTTTCACATAACAAACAAATACCTAAGTCATGCCATACCTAATTTAATTTCTGAGATAATTGGACACACTTGCTTTTCATTCCACCATTTTAAAAAGATGAAAAACAAACAAACAAACTATATAAATATACTCCTCGACCAATAAAATCTATCACTATTATATTATTATTATAAAACAAATATTATAAAGCAAAGTATATATTAAATACCATTTGGATTTAAAAAATGTAAATCAAACTATAAAATAATAAAAGTCACTGGGAGCCGATTTCTACGACGACCCTGGATTCGACCTAGCCGCTCGATTCGTGATGGGGACCAAACCCACTTAAGCGTGGGCCTGTAGCACGGCTCTTAATCTTTCCACAGTATACAGATATTATAGTGCCAGTAACCAGACCAGACCATTTTTAAGGCAGCAAAAGCATATTTTAAATTTATGATATTTTTAAAGATAACACATGTTTTTAATCATTAAGCTTATTCAAATGTTCTTCAATTTAATACCTATGTTAAACAAAATCTATAATAAAAAGTAGAATAAAAAATAACTAAAAAAACCTAACATTTCTAACTAATTTTTGTTAAAAAATTATTAAAATTATTCTTGAAAATTATTATCTTCTATAATTTTTTAATTATAACAATTACAATTTAACCAGTCCAAATTACTAATTCAACAAAAATTACTATACCAAATTCTCACTAACACTTATACTTCTCTTATGTTACACCCTGTGCATGAAATCCTTCCCTATCACATTTTTTCATGCAAATCCTGATGTCCATGCAAATCTATGCTAACGGAAAAGAAATAACTATTGCTTTCGAAATGATAAGACATTCTAATCTGCTTTGACAGGGAATTGGATACAAAACTGCTTTCTAAAATGGTTAAATTAAATGTTAATGTTTTGGGTTGTTTTAGTTGATTTTGGATACTGAATCTTTTTTTTACAATTAAAAACCTTTATTTCAATGTTTGGTATTTTGATTGGTGTTTGTTAAATATTTTAAATTTTAAATTTTATTAATATCTAAATCTATTTTTAGAACCAAAAATACATTATGAACATTATTAAGATTCCATCACACATTAATGATAAAATATAAATATAGATTAGATCCAATTTGAAAGGTTTCGAGACTTGTCCATGTTATAAAGATTTCATCCACAATAATAACAAAATATAAATATAGATTAGATCCAATTCGAAACCTATAGATTAGATCCAATTTGAAAGGTTTCGAGACCTCTAAATGTTTCAGAATAATAAAATTGTACCATAGCACTTTTTGCTAGAAAAGTTTTCATAGCACTTTTAGGCCCCAACCTCTCGCTACCTTTATTGTAACACATTTTTTTTCATTTGATCATATGGCAATTTTATATCTTTTGTGATCTTTACCATCTTTTCACTTCATAGTGTCAATGTCAATGTCAATGTCAATGCATAGGAATTGTTTGAAAAATTGATTTAATATTTTATTAGTAAGTGTAAGTGTTTTATATAGCGATCATTTTTTTTATAATATAAAGTTTAGATATTTAAAAATTTAGAAAAAAACACATTAAAATAAAAAATTTAGTGATTAAATCAATTAATTTTTACCTAATTTATTAACGAATATTTTGTATTTTTATTAATTTATTTTTATTTATATAATTAGTTTTAGATGTTTTCTCAACAACCATTTCAGAACATTTCTAAACAAAAGGACATCCCAAACAAAAAGGATAGCATCTAAAGAGTAGATGATTTTATGCTATTGCGCTAATCTTTAACCTTTTCCCACTCCATCCTAAACCCCCAACTCATTGATATAATCCTTCAACAAGAAGGAGAATTAGTAGAGGAATTGAAAGCACAACCTTTACTTAGCCTTCGCGATGGAGTGATAACACCTAAGACCAAACCATTAACAAAGATGGAGAAAAGAAAACATAAAAAAATATCCCAGAATCCAATTTAGAAAACGAACACATTAAGCTATTTCAATGAGTATAAGATAAACAAACAACTAATCATGTCATGTGTTAAGCATAATTCAATATTGATTGTCATGTCTTCCTTCTCCTTTTCCTTAATGAAATGATGGTCCTCTTCAACTATCCATATTGAATCATAAATACACACATCATTGAGAAAAACAAATTGTTCTTTTGAGATTGTTTTCAAAAAGGCCTTTTTCAGTCTTCTAATTATAGTTTTTGAGATGATATTTTATGAGGATTTGTAAAAAAGATTGGCCTTGAACTCGTCAAAGGATAATGGCTCATCCTTTTTAAACTCTATGAAGGTAAAGTTGATAAAGCCTTGAATTTTACCCAATACTCTTCATTCCTCTACAACATTGAAAAAATATTCTTCAATAATTGTAGAATCATACAAAGAAGTCAATACGGAATTCACTTCTACAATACAAGCTTATAACACTAATGATTGGTATCACTTTAGCCTTCAAAGCATCTATGACATTCTGTATGGTCTGTGACATGTTTTCATGTTGGGTGTTTACATCATATTTGCATCATAATACTATCATATTTTTGTTGTATATGCAATGCTTAAACTTTTAGTTTTTATTTATTGTGTGTCTATGGGTGGGTGGACAAAGTTGGGCCCATTTTTTTATGCCGCCAAATTTCAAGAATTCAAAATAAAATGCTCCGTTGTTTCTGTTGTAACTTTTGATTTCCTTCACCATTTATCAAACAAATTATATGGTGCATTAGAAGAAAGAGAGATCTATAAACTCATATAAAAAATTCAAAATTTCATTAATATATTCCCCTGAAGTGTTGCAGACGCACACAGCATCCTTTTTTCATGGTTTTTTTTACTACAATAAAAAAATGAAAATATCATGAATAATTTAAAAAATAGTCTTTCACTAATACAAGATGTCCTTTACACATGTAAAAAAAAATTAATAAAAAATAATATCAATTAGTTCATATAGTGATGCATGCACATAGACATATATGTTATATTGTGTTGAAAATTAAAAAATCCAATTTCATAAAAAACAAATTTTATAAATGACTCCACAAAATTTCTAAAAGTAACATTTATATATTATGAAAGATTATTTGTTTTACTATATCCTGTCTTTTTACATCGTCTTAAAATTTGTTATGCAAGTACCTCTAATTGCCTCTTAAAGTCATAGGTTCATGTTTTTTCAATTTTATGTGTCAACTAAAGTGTCTTTATAGGATCTCATGATTATGCATCAACCCTTATGTCTTCTTGCATCATAGTTGCAACATTCTTGTATTGTTCAGTTGTCACTTACATGCTTTGTGCATCATGTTTTATCGATATATCGTTGTCTTGTGTGTATGTGTAT
>LPNX011029695.1:40256-50960 GCA_001517045.1 Pseudotsuga menziesii
AAAATTGTTTATAAGTCAATGATTTCATAATTTATCTTAAAATACTATAGGTAACAACTTAGTTATTACACCCTATTTCACAATGATGATATTACTATAAGCTTTGATGGTTTGTAACTATTCAAAAAAAGGGGTTAATACTCACATATATACTATGCATATAACTAACGATAATGTTAATATAACCTTGTAACATCTCCCCATGATACTCATTAGTATAACTTACTATGTAAAAAGAAACATAATCCTCACTAGCTTTTACTAGCGATATCTCATAACATTGGTTATCGATAAATTATATAAGGTATTTCTTTTGGGTTACGAGGCTTAAGGATTATGTTATGTATTAAGTCAACGTTATAATAACGTTGCAAACCCACGCCAGTGATGAGCTAAATATTAACGTTAAACAATTATCATAATATATGAAACCCATGCAAACTATAGAGATCATATGCTATTTGATGAAATCATTGGGTGATTAAATGATTATTGTGAAACACAAGTGACTATGGAAAGTCGACCCACTGCATGATTATAATGTTGCGACCACGTGGAAGTTTCTTGGCCATGCACTGGTTGCACAAATAGTTGTTAACCCTAACCCTTGGCTTATTCGATCTCCGACATTTGCGTTGGCCTTGTGGGATGCTCTGCAAGCTCCCATGGCGGTCGTGAGTGGAAAGTAGTTGTAGAGGCTCCCTCGTTGGTGTTTATCGTGTCTTACTCCCTTGAGTTGGGTTCTATCATTCGCTTTCACTGTAATTTCTTTCTTTTGGTCAGAGTTCACTGCTTCTCCTTGCACATGGCTTTACGGTCCGCATGTGTCTTATTTTTCTGTCCTTCTATCGTGGTCTGTCATTGGTAAAAGCTTGAGCTTATTGTGTGTGATTGCAAAGCTCCCTCATCGTAGGGTTTTAGTTTTCCTGCTTGTATGCTGGTAACAGTCTGACTCCATGCTTATTAACTTCTCCGCAGCCTTTGCTCAGGCTTACCCACACCTTTGTTGATAGTTGTGAAAAACACCAGAGTCCCGTCATCTCCATCCTCGGCGAGAATGAGGGTTTGGCTCTTTTTAGCGTTGGTCGTGGTGTTACTGTTTGTCCGGGGCTCCATCGCTTTCACTTCCAGTTAAGGTGAGTAAAAAAATAATTAAAAGCTATTGTTGTTTATTGTTCTTTTCCACATAAGGGTTTCTGATTTTTAAATAACTTTGGTTCTTTATAATGCAGGTTGGCTCGTCTCCAAGGTTGACCGTCGTGCTGTATAACTGGCTCTACAAATCGTTCACGGTAAGCTCTGGTTTCGAATATGGTTCCCCCTGCTTGTACAAACTCTTGCAGTTGGAAAAGTCTCGGCCGTGTTGCACCCAGTATTGGGTTGTTGTTCTCCGTTTCTATAATTTTTATTTTGATTTAAACCCTTGTTGTTCGCAAGGTGAATTTGGCTTTAAGCTATGTCTTGTAAAGCTCTCTTCTCGTATTAAGCTTGAACTTACAATTTTGTAATATTATCTTTATACTTGTTCATACTCCAAAGCACGATGTGGATACTCGGCTCTTAGCTGAGTTTTTGTACTTTGTTAATGTTTTGACTTACATTCGGCCTTCAGGCTCGTGGATATAATATAAATATTTTTAGGACAGTCTGTCTTAAACTTAAATTCGTTCTCCTTTATGTAATTGTATTTTATCTCTGTATAAATGAATTTAAATTGTTATTTTAATGGTTATATAAAAAGAAATAAGTTTACTTCTTATCTTGGGTTACTACTGTAATGGTTTTGTATATTTTAAGAAAACTGAGTAATTTCAGCTCAGAATTATGAGCTAGGGTTTTAACCCTATTTAACTTGTAAAAATATATTTTCTGTATTGTTAATAAAAAGATTAGATTACTGTTAATAGAATTTTAAACCATTTCAGTACTCAGGAATTTCCAGGTCAGGGTTTAATGAATTAAACTCTGGTTCTTACTTTAAGATTCCTTCATTTTGTTTAAAGAATTGTTAATTTATAAACGATATTATTTATGTAATACTATTATATGTATATAATATAAATACTTAAGCTTGTATTTGTGCACACACTTATTTAATAAAGACTGTGACTAATCTGTATTAGTTTAGTTCATTCAGTAGTATTGTTTCGGTTAGCTTACTAAGAAATGAAATAAGGGTTACGACCCTGTCATTATTCCTTTACATGCATAATCTGTTTACAGAACCATTTCTTGTTATAATACTTATTAATTTAAACATAAATTACTGTCGTATCTTAGTTATTTTAATTATATAAATAAATTACTATTGGAGCTATATAGTTCTCTGCTAAGATACTCTTTATCTTTAGATTAATTTGTCTTTAGCAATATATGTGTTACTAAACTCTATCTAGGGCTCGAATAGTTGCGGGTTAAGTTTATTATTATTATCAGTAAAAGAAATCAACTAAAAGAACCATACTCTATTCTTTGCTTAACATAAAAAGATAGGCATTATATCTGAGTTGTTTCTATCTTCTCTATTTCAGGATAGTAGTGTAGTTTATAGAAGAAAGTACTATATAAAAGAAATAACTTACCTACTTGAACATCTCGTGAATATAATACATTGCTATTAGTAAAAATAATATGACTATTTCTTTTTCTAGCATTCTTAATACACAGTCTGGTTTTAACAATAAACCTAACTAGGCAGATTAATATTCTTTTCTGAAAGCCACTATCTACAGAACGAAAAAATTAGAGGAAATTTCAACTCTAAATGGGCCTCCTAAAATGAACTAATAAAATAATAGTTAAAATAATAAAATAATATTTATTAATTTTGGAGGAATTTAATTCCGCATCCAACGAGCTCTCCCGATCGAAATTTGAGTAAAAACACGGGGAGATATGTCAAAAATACAAACAAAAAAGTAGTTTTTTTTATGATAGTTATCCCCGAATCTATATTAAAAAAGTCTTTAATACCTATACAGTATTTCAAATTTAAAGCAATTTCATTGGCTAACACATGATGACATGGAATTTGAATAAAAGTTAAAAGGCCCATTTTGAGTTGAAATTTCCTCTAATGGATTCCAACATTCTGAAATACATAATAACCTTATTCAAATCAGATTTCTATCATATCTTTCATCTATTTAAATTATACTTCCTGTGCTAGAGTACGGTCCTGTCCATTCCAGACGGGGAAAAACACAGGTTATGATTATTTCATCCAATACAGATTCAATATTCAAATAACTAAAAAATTACAAGCTTTAATAGTTCACTACAAAACATGTAAATCATTCATTATTCATTCATTCTCAGATATAAACTTTTAACACAGTAAATAAAAGACTGTAGAACCTGTTTTAAGCTGGACAACAACAGCGTTGGGAGGCCGTTCCTCCCTACCAACTCCTGGAGAGCACTCAAACAACGACTTCTCAGGACCCCCGAGCCTGTTTCTGGTCTCCTTGGCTAAGAACTGGTGGAGCATGCAACAAGATAGTAGTCCAATGAATCAGTACTAACTTTGCACCCAGCAGTAAGATCCTTTAGCTGAAAAGCTGCACTAGATCACTTTCTGCAGTTTACCCCTCAAACACATTCCACAAATTCCCTTCCCAATGAAATCCTCTTAAGTACATTCACCTAAATGATTCTCCTCCTGGAATGAGCAGCCTCAGCTCTCTTCAATGGGTATTTTTATTAAGATTGCCTAGGTCTTTTTTGGGTTAATTGTCATTAATTGAACCACCTGCTCTGATCCCACTTTCTTGCGGGACCATGACCCCAAATGTAGGGAGGTTGCCACTTGCAACATTGGAAGTGTTTGAGGATGCTGCCACTTGTCTATTTGCTCTCCACCCAGTCTCCTCCACCAACTTGACAAGTAAACACTCTTTTAACAACTCTCCCAAGCTGTTGTCTCCACTTTTATTTATTTATAATTAAAATATTCAGAATTACATTCACACCCTTCACTCTGTTGAGTCATCATTTACAATTTAGCATAAAATTTAACATATTGTCTTGAAATAAAATCAAATATGATATTTTTTTTTTTTACAAAATTGGGGCATGTGACAGTGTCGGACAATGTCTCACTGTGATCTGCAACTGGATTCCCTTGTTGAGTAAGGATTGCCCCAATAGCATAGTTAGAGGCATCTGTCTCGATCTCAAATGGTTGTTGCAAGTCTGGTAATGTGAGCATTGGGGCACAACAGAAGCGATGTTTCAATTCTGCAAACGCCTTCTGTTTAGTTTCTGACCAAAAGAATTTTGCTTTCGCTCCTCCCTCGGTGACTTGACTCAAGGGCCAAGTGATATGAGAGAATCCCAACACGAATCTGCGGTAGAAATTAGCAAGGCCCAGAACGCTGCGAAGCTCTGTTAGAGTAGTTAGGGCTGGCCAATCTCGAATGACTTGGATCTTGGTTGGACCCACATGTACCACACACTCATCAATAATGTATCCCAGATACTGAACCTAGGTCATGCCAAAAGTGCACTTGTCCAAATTGGCACACAACTTGTGATGCCGCAGTGTTTGGAGGACCTGTCGGATGTGGTGGAGGTGCTCTTCCCAAGTCTGGCTGAATATCAGGATGTCATCCAAGTACACTACTACAAATGAGTTGGTGAATGGCCACAATATGTCGTCCATCAGTGTCATAAAGGTTGCAGGAGCATTCGTTAGCCCGAAAGGCATGACCAACCATTCGAAAAGGCCCTCCTTGGCTTTCAAGGTAGTCTTCCACACATTAGTCAGTTTGATTGGTACATGGTGATACCCGGACTTTAAGTCAATTTTGCTAAAATATTTCACCCCCTTAAGCTGGTCCAAGAGGTCATCAATCTGTGGGATCGAGTACCTATTCCAGACAATGATCTTGTTCAGCGCCCGGTAGTCAATACAGAGTCTCCAAGTCCCATCCTTCTTCTGTACCAACACGATCGGGCTCCCACAGGGTGATGAACTTGGCCAGATGTGACCCTTTTGCAGAAGCTCCCGAATTTGCCTCTTGATTTCATCATTCTCCAGAACAGAGCGTCGATAGATCAATCCATTGGGAAGCGGTGCACCCAAGGTCAGATCGATAAGGTTCTTGACCTGACAGTGGAGAGGCACCCTGGTGGGTGAGGTGAATATGTCCCGGTACTCCTCCACGACCTTGTCCATTTGTTGTTGGCATGCCGAGGGGCCCTATCTAGAGGTCATGGCCACGATCTTCTTCTTTCCCTGAGGGCGGATCATTAAGAAAACAAACTTCTCGGTTTTGTAAATGAGCTTACTTCATTGTTTTGCAGTAACCAAAGAGATAGCGGCAGAAGGTGGTACCTCTGGTATCCTGTAGAAATTATTTCCCAACGTAATAATAATAGCGCAAGGCCGAGACTCATACATAGCATGTCACTTCCTTAAGTATGGTTGACCTAATAATACATCACAAACATTAATAGGAGCAATATCACATAATACCTCATCAGTGAAGGGCTTGATGCTGTAGGGAAGGTAGCATTGTTGGCTGACGCGGAGATCTCGTCGTTGGTGAAGCCACCCGATGGTGTACAGCTGCGGGTGTGCTGTGGTCGGCAACCCTAACCGCTTCATGACCTCTGCTGAAATCAGGTTATTTTGGCTCCCACTGTCAACAATGAATTGTAGCGGGGAACCCTTTACCCACATCTAGGAGTGGAAAAGACGCTCCTCCTTTTCTGAATCTTCTGGTTCTTCCTTTTGGATCTTCGTGGTGGCAATAGTGGCATTGGGATCTGAATCAATAATTTTTTTCCCTTTGTCATTCCCCTTCTCGGGTTTTGATTCAGTGTCAGAGTATGCATCTGATTCAAAAGCCTTTATCTCGACCACCAGTGGCTGCTTGGCCCGACACTCACTTGTGTTGTGAGTGGGGCTCTTATGGAACTTGCACCACTTTCCGGCTTCCTTCTTCGGCTTTGCAGTGTTTCTCTTTGCTTGCGGCTTTGGCAAGTTTTCTTGAGTTGCCAAGCCTTGGCTGTGTCCTTGGTTCTACGGTTTGCGGGCACCTTTCCCTTACTTCTAATTCACAGATCCAAAGTCTCGTTTTTTCTGTTTGGATTTTTGCTTAATTTTGGTAGCATACTGATATGCTGTACCAAGCGAGGAGATGTCGAGGAACTCCATTTCCTCCTGAATGTATCTGTGTAGACAACTGCGGTACTTCAACACCAAATGTTTCTCTGAATCTTTGATACCCAACTTGGTGCGCAGGGTATGGAACAGATTCCTCAGCTCATGCACATCTTGATCTCTTTGCTACCGCAACGTAGTCCATTGTATGTACTTGTCCTCATAGCTCCCCACCGAATAATATTGTCCCTTTATGGCATCTTGAAAATAATTCCAAGTGGGTACGACCGAGAACAAAGAGGGTTCCTCCTCATCCTTTTTCTCACAGTAGGTTTCCCACCAGTTCTTAACATGGGGGGCGGCTTTGAGTAGAGAAAAAGTAATCTTTTCTCGATCGAAAAAGTCATGAACCGAGAAATATCCTTCTAATAGATTCAACCATCTATCTACGGCGTCTGCATCTATTTGGCCATCAAATATGGGAATGTCAAAGTTTACTTGTACCTTAAAAGGGGTTGCACCTCCAGAGTGGCTGCTATATGCAGATGCGCTACCAGTGGGAAGTCGTTGAAGGATCTGGGCGAAGTTATCCATCATCGCGTTCCTTTGTTTTTCAAGGGCCTCCTCGAGCAACATTTTGATAGGATTTTCTGCGCCCTCATCTTTCTTTTCATCCCCCATGGGTGGTCGTCGGGATTTGCGAGGCTGATCTTGCAAAGGTTCAACCAGATCGAGCCCTAACTCTTTATACCCCGCCCTCGTTGGGGACATGCAAAGAAGGACTGAGAAAGAGTAGATTGCTCTGATACCACTGATCTAGATTTATGCAAGAACGCAACAAAATACACAAATAACCATAGAAACAAATATGCAACGGAAATAACACTTCATTTCATTAATCAATAACTGAAACTGGTTTACATACAAAATGGAAATAAACTAGCTAGTGTGCTGGTAGCTTATCTCTGAGAAGAGATGTGGCGGTTACATGCCTCTGAACTCCCTGTTACAATGAGGCTCGAAGGCCTATATATTATTGAGAAACAACAGAAACCCTACACATCCAAAAACCTAACCCTAGGAGGTGAAACGCCAGAATGTGGGCCCGTTGGGTAATTTCGTACATCAATTTCCCGGGGTCGTAACTTTAGCATACTACCTCCGTTTGACGCGCATGATACATCGTTAGAAAGATCTGTTTAAGGACTACAACCATAAACAACAAATATCAAGTCTGAAATAGACTCATATTTTCTTGACCATTCGATGCCAAAAAAACGTCGTTTAGGGCCTCAAAACGGCTCGAAGGTTTAGGACCCGAAAAAAACCAAAAATAGTAAATTGTGCTACAATTAAGGAAACTGGAAAACTGAAAGAAACAATGGTGGGGTTCCAAGTGGAATAGGTGGGCGGCCACCAATATCCTCCTGGATCAACAACAGTATAAGAAGTGATAACAGCTAAGGAAATGGAAATACCATTCCGTGCAGAGTTACACTAATGAGTTATATCAACTAATGGCGAGACTTGGCGTTCAAGAAGAAGAGAAATTGCTTGTTCTAAAGTACTACAACGAATTTTCCCGATACATTCAGAAAGATATGGAATTGTTTACTGGCAGTATGCTTGCAGATGAATTACACTATGCTAGTACGCTTGAATCCAAATATAAAGAAAATGCACGCTTTGCGACCAAGCTGACAAGTCAAACATCTGACAAGAAGTCACCAGCTAAATATGATAAGTCAAGACACCCTTCTCAGCTAACCCCACCAAAGGAAGACTGGAACATCCCCATACCCCATAATGCATATTAATTAAAAAAAAATCCTCAAGAACACTTTTTCTCCTTTCAAACACAGGGCTTGGATGTTAACACACTCTTCAACATTCATTCTCAGGATTAAGAACCCCTGTACATCACTGTAACAGTCGTTTCGCCATTGACAAATCAGTTCTGTGCACAGAAAACCTTCTTCCACACTGAACCTGTTCTTTCCGCACTTCTCCTTCCACCTTCCGCTCTCTGCCTTTTCGACCTCAAAACTCAGGAGCCGAAAACTCAAAGGTTCAACGAAGAGAACTGTTAGCCTTCCGCCTTCCGCACTTTCGCTCTCTGCCCTTTCGATCTTGGAAACCAAAAATCGGAAACATAATTTGCGACGAGAACATTTGAACACTCTTCTGCCTTCCGCCTTCCACACTTCCACTTTCTGTCGTTCGCACTTTGGAACTCGAAAATCGGAAACTTGATGTGTGACAAAACACTTAATGGCTCTTTCACCTTCCTCCTTCCGCACTTTCGCTTTCCACCTTCCGCAATTCGGAACTCGAAAATCAGGAACTCGATGTGCAACAGAACACTTAACGGCTCTTCCGCCTTCCACCTTCCACGCTTCCGCTTTCCTCCTTCTACACTTTCACTTTTCGTCTTCCACACTTTGGAACTCGGAAATCGGAAAAACAACTTTCGACCGAAACGTTTCATCCATTTTCCATCTTCCACATCCCACCCTTCTGCCTTCCGCTGCGGAACTCGAGAATCGGAAGAATAACTCTTTACCTTAACCTTTTTCCGGTTTTCCACCTCCCTCCTTCCGCCTTCCTTAGGCGGATTCCGGGGTGCAGAAACCCCATTGTCTGCCTTATCTTTTCTCCTGATTTCCACATTCCGCCTTTTTCCTTCCGCAAGAAGATCCCGGAAGTCGAAAATCCCACATTCTGCTTTGATTAAACTTCTTTCTCCCGCCTCCCGCATTCTTCCTTCCATTGCGGATCCCGGGGCGCGGAAACACTTAAATCAGTTGTAACTGACTCATTAACCAAGATCCAAGGACTTAAGCAAAAATGCATTGAACATACAAGGCAAATCCAGAAGTAAAATGCACGGAAATATACACACTTAAACCTCTACTTAGTCATCATCAAGCATCGAACATGAACATAGTGATCCATAGACAAATACATGGAATAAACAAGCATAATTGAGATACTTATGCAACAGTGAATCCTACTTCATTGATAGCAAGCATTCTTCTTTATCAATTCCTCATGTTTATTCACATGCAACTTCAAAGCATAAACAAAAAATAGAGACATTACCACCACGTGACTCTTATTTGAAATAAAAAAGATGATTTTGATTAAAAATAAAATCTTCTTTTAAACTACAAGATTGTGATATATTGTCTAGAAAAAAATGATTTTAATTAAAAATAAAATCTTCCTTAAAACTACAAACAAACAAAATTATGATATATAAAAACCTTCGACAATAGTTTTCTCTTTGGGAAACAATTGATATTCAAAAGTTTCAAAAAAAGAATGCACTTATAAATTATTAAAAAATGACCAGATACGTTTGTATGGAATCAGATATGTTTGTATGAAATATGAGTAATTAAAACATCTTGATTTTGATAAAAAAAAATTTAGCTTAAATTTCTTCCTAAGTAGGACCTTATTAACTCCCCTTTTCCTTTTGCAAGTCATTTGATTCAACGTAAAAGTCTTTAAGGAGTCCTCCTCGGGGAAAATAAATAAAGTATAAAAGTATTGTTTCTAAAAGGAGTTGTGGGAAAATGAAGTTTGATTTACATTGTTGAACTAAATACATTTTTTTTTAAACATCCGTAACATCAACGTTAAGGGAATGTCGACCTTGAATCGAACCTTAAATCTCACTAAGATGTAAATTAAAAATATCCGGCACATAGAAGTAAACTAGCTCACCGAAAGCAAAGACGTACAATAATTAAGATCTTAAACTACCTTAGAAATCTATCTTAATTATAGCTTTTTTATTTGAAATATTTATTTACACCCCAACAATCTAACTTAATAAAAGCAAAGAGGCACAATATTTAGGACCAGAAACCAATTTCGCGAGCTATTTTAAAACAAGTGGAATAAGCAACAAAGTTGCTTAGTACCTGCCTCCTAAGAAGAGATTGAAAATATATAGCAATAGGATAATTTTGCTATAAAAATATAAGATAAAACAAATATAATTACAATTTGAAAGAAATTAAAACAAAAATGAATTAAAAAATGTCCATTTAAATACGATATAGGTTATTGCAATGTAGCACAAAACAAGCATATTCAAGCTTCCTTGTACATACTTCTAGTAATATTCTTGACTTATGTTATAAAAATATGCAAGTTTCTTTATAGACTAGCATAAATAGGAAATGAGAAATAATAGCTTATAAGACTATAAATTAATATCATTGTTGTGAGAATAGTTTATTTATATTTTATTATAAATTTATAATGTTATACAAATATGCAAGTTTTAAGGGACGAAAGAAGAAACTTGAAAGGCAAATGGAGGATTAGTTAAAAATTGTGAATAAATGAACATCATTTTTAAATAATTAAAAATGCATTAAAAATATTGGATAGGTAAACATTCTACATAAAAAAAATTAAGGTTACCGGAAGAGAGTGTTTTTTTTAAATAAGTGTGACATATATAAAATTTTAATTAGCGTGTGAATTAAAATTCATAGCTATCTATGTTAAGAATGTAACAAACATATGAACAACATGGGGAGAAAAGACTTCAAAAGTCATATTTAAATAATTTAATT
>LPNX011029695.1:56510-68644 GCA_001517045.1 Pseudotsuga menziesii
GTATTATGGAAGCATTAATTGCAAAAGAAAGAATCGAGAACGAATATGTTTCCCCATCAAATTTCTAATCTACACAAAGAGACTAGTATACAGAACAACCATGCAGACCGATGAACGCAGCTTTCCATCTATAAACTGCTTATCGGGGCAACAAAACGGTTTCTATATACACACAATGTTTCAAATTGCATCCTAAAAAAAAGTACAAATCAATCATGCGCTCTGCCCTTTTCCAGTCATAGCCCGGTTCCTGCTCTCTGTAACAACTGAGCTGAATACGCCTCTCTCTATGCATAATGGCAATGAACATGCTGCTAATCATGTACACAAAACAAAACGATTAGACAATCAACTGATCCCCATAATGACAGGAGATCTCCCATTTCAATCAATCTGTTCTTGAATACATAGCTGAGCCATGATTCTTCAAAGAGCTAAATTATTGATACTGCTTTCACCAACATATTTGAGCATATTACTCCAGTAATCTCCGCCATCCTCGTGAGAATTCTGAATCTCTGACCAGGAAGACGACCCTGATATCATGTGTGTTGTGGATGTTGCAGGGGCCGCCATTGTCTCCACATTCTGCTGCGTAGTAGTCTCAAGACTAAAGTCCAAGAAAAGATCTTGTGGAAGCCCATATCCATGAGTGCTCATACTTTCGCTTGTCATGCAGTTCTGAGAGTTTTGAACAGCCGAGGCATCATGAAACATGTCGGAGGAGTCATTGAATATATTTGGAGAGGAAGTAGTTGACACAAGTGCAGGTACAGATTCTGAATTACTGTTCTTGGAAATGCCAAAGAATTCCTCCTAATCAGGCCACAGTATTGGACTTGTTACAAGCTGATCAGTACTTGGGGAATTGTTGTCCTGGCTTCTTGATTGCTGCTGAACTAAGGCAGCTGAAGCATTCATTAGATTTTGATAGCCTTGGTCTTGCAGAAGAGCCTGATTAGAGATTTTGGTAGAGTCATGGTTGCTAGGCACATTATTTGTATTGCTAATGTTGTTGATCTGTTCGGCTTTCAAGGTATGAAATCCATCGAGTGAAGAAAGAGTAGAACTGGGCGATGAATGCTGTGTCATCGAAGTGCCATTGAGCGGTGCAGATAATTCTGCATTATTTTGCGTTTGGCTTTGCAAATTTTGCATAATTTGGGCAACTGGAACTTGCAGTTGTTCCATTATAATCTGGGTCGCTAATGCATTAGAATCTGATGAACCCAGATTCTCAGAATTTAGGGCCCAATTAGCCTGAGCAATGGCGGAATTAGGGCCCAATTAGCCTGAGCAATGGCAGAATTCATAGTATCTGGCATATTCCAGACGGCTGCATCCCCAAGATGATTCCTCAAGTAACTCATCAGATCATCGGCGTCCATTGTAGCGCTGTGAGACTGAGTCTGAGAAGCTTGCTGAATCATGGCTGCAGATCTATACGCATATTTCGAAATTCCGTTGAGCCCCAGAGACAAGAAGAAGGCGGGTAGGTGAAAAGTTACATATGATGTCATTGTTACTACGTGTCGACCCAAATCTAGATAGCAAACTTCGAGGATGACATCATCCCTGCTTACCCAATAGCAACACAAATAAATATGATTTTAATAAATTTAAAAATTGTTATTTTTCATGTTGCAAAGTTAAACTTTGGAATAGAGATTTTAATCCTTTAAATATGCACCAATATGCACCAACTAATACCCAAAGTCAACGCGGTTTGAAATCGAACGATTACAATATACCAGCAGGAGGCAGGTATAATAAAGTTTCGATCCCAATAAGATAAAAGATTATATATAATATTTTTTAAACTATTTTGATGTCAATAAAATAAAAGATTATACATACTATTTAGATGCCAATAAAATAAAAGATTATAACACTTTAGTAAGTGTCATTTATATAGTCGTTTTTTTATTATTATAGATAAAAATAGTAATAGCCCACTACCACACCTTTAAAAAAATCTAATAAAATTAAATTTATTAAACCTTATTAATGTAGTAAATGAAAACATAATGTGATGTGCATAAGCTTTTGAATGGAAGTGAATGTATGCACTATTTGATATGCATAAGCTTTTGAATGGAGTTGGTTAATTGGTTTAGTTGGTTTTTAACAAACACAAACGTATTTAAATATTATTAAATATGCAAATTCGTATAGAAGTTCACTAACCACGTGTTAGCGGCAAAATATTTTCATAAAAAATACTTCTTGAAAAGAACAGTCGCTTCTGATGTGAGTGTGTTCTTAGTTATCTTCATCGACTAGCTTTCAATTCAGGGATGACATGGAGTGCACTTTGTACGTTGAAGTTTAATAAAAAAACAATATCTTTTGTATGTCATATGATCAAATTTCAAATTTATTGATTTCCATAGAGAGTTTTGAGGACAATCCGGAAAATCAGGTTTGCAATCTCAATCACTCGTGTCTTACTAAGACACTGAAAAGATAAGTACAAAGAAATTTACTAAGATAGTTTTGTACTTTAGTGATAATAATAAAATTATTATTACATGAATATTTAAGAAATTGTGGTGCAATAAAGAATTAAAGGACAAGAAAAATTAAAATATCATAAGATATTATAAGAAGGTGATCAAATCAACATTGCTAAAAGAAGAGAAAGTTACATAATAAACAATGTGCTAGGAAATTCCTTAAACTTATTGGGATGAAAGAATTTGTCACCTTGAAGAAAAAAAATCATTTTCTCATAAAATGTCATACAATGCCTATCTTCCTAACTTTTTAACTCATCACAACTATGTTGATCTAAAAGTGTATCTCTTAAATATTTTATAACACAAAAAATTAAATTTTAAAGAAAATAAGTGATTCTTTTCCTTTTTTTTTAAATCAAGAAGTTAATAATCATCCTCATCACCATTATCAAATAAAAATATAAACATTTTAAAGATACCAATAGAACATCATATTTTTATATAAAGAACAATACTACATATATAATATTTCTAATGTGATTTTTAAATTCTAAACAACTAATCTAAATATAGTTTAAATAATAATAAAATTAAAATTTAACAAAATCAATTTTAATTTATAAAACCTTAAAAATTATTAATTAATTTTGTAACATTTTTATTTTTATAAAATAATTATGTTTCTATACTTAAATTATAAAATATTAATGTTATCAATAAAATTGAGTGTTACTTTTTAAATAAAATTCAATTTTCATTTATGTATATATAATTTATATGTTAATTTATAAATAAAATTAAAATCAATATATGAGATTCATCAAACACACACACAAAAAAATGTTAATTATATATATATATATATATATATATATATATAATTTTCTTTAGTTAAATCAGCTAAGGTAAACAATCCTAATTCAATTCCCCTCTCTTTATATATATTTCTCTCTAGTTCAATGAGCTAAGTTGTAGATCTAACCTTAATTCAATTGTGTTCCAACTCAAATTCAATTCTCCTCTTTTTTTTCTCTAGAGAAATTTTTTTTTTACTTGCTATTCATAGAGAATAAAAAAAATTACATCTCTTAAGTGATCTTCTATGCCTTTAGATTTGTCTAGAACATAATTCCAATTGTTTTCTCTGAACTTCACCGAAATTCCAGAACTAAAAAAAAAACTATGAGCTCTACTCCTTTACTACCAATATGGCATACAAAGGTCATCATGAACCTATCTGGACAAAAGAGACACCCCCTACTGTCCACAAACAAGGAGACATACATAATATTTCTTGAAGTCCTTGGTGACTATCAAAGGAGACAACTAACATCTTATAACAATCGCTTTGACGGAAGTTATGTTTAAAATAATCATTAGAAAGTTAGAAATCTTGTTGCCAAATTTCATATTGTATTAATAAAATCACTTGCAGGCAAGGCGGTGGCTATATAAGGAGGCCCAAGTTTCGAATTTAATGGTTATGTTTACTTTTAATGGTAAAAATTTAAAATGAAATACGATCCAAGTTTCAAATATGGTGAACTGGGCCTTCGTTATTTAAAATTCTCAGACATCTTTGTTCGGATATCGGAGGTCACGTAGCCAAAGGCGATTTCGTATGATTAAAATGAGGTGCAAATCCACTTATTCTCATTGATTTTCATTTATTTTTCAAAATTTCCTTCGTGATTGCCGAAATCTATGGATCTCACTGTTAGAATCGACTCAAGAACTGAAACAGTACAACTCAACCAACAAAAATATCTCAATTCATAAATAATTTCACTTCATTCAGTTTAACGAACTTTAAATATATCACAATACCCTACATAAATCACAATAAAAGCCCAAATTTGGGGTTAAGGCTATGATCAATGTACAGACTGAAATATGATTACAGGCCAGATTTGAAGGATTCAAACATGGAGTTGCTTAGAGCCGCCTCCGCCGGTAGCAGCGAAGGTGTTGACAAAAGCGAGGGCATTACTGATCAATTCGCAAACATTCTGCACGCGGTTGGTGACCATGGCCGTCACTTTCCCGGTGGCGTTGAGATCCTGAAAGCCATCGAGGCAGGAGCCCTCGTTGGTGAGGGCGGCGCTCATCCACGTCTCCACGTTGCTCATCTGAAACTTGAACGTGATTCGTCTCAGATGCTTCAGCTCCGCCAGAGAATCACGAATCTGGTCCGTGGTGTCTCCGAAATTCTCCATACAATCGTTGAGCGCCGCTTTTTCTCTTTCACTAATTTCAGTGGCGCCTCTGGCAGATTCGACGCCGGCGGCCCAGACGGAAACGTTGCGAGCATTAAGGAGGCTGATGATGACGGTCGCATTTACGAGATCGCTTAGCTTGGGCCTCAGAGGCCCTGCGTAGGAACAGAGCGACGAAACGCAGAGCTGCGGATACAGAGTCACTTTGCAGGAAGCTTTAATGAATTCCACGATGTCTGTGTGTCGACTGTAGTACTGCACGGGAATATATTTCATGTCCTCCGTTGTTGTTGTTGCCGCTGCTGCTGCGATTGGAGAAGGCAATGTTAGAGCAAACAAGATAACAGCTGTGGTAATTGATTGATCCATGGCGATTCGAACTCTGGGTGAAAACGAATAAGACACAGCAAATGCGAATTGTAGCGAGGGAAGAGGATTGCAGGCGTATTGCTTTGCTTTGTTATAAACAGGAAGTTGGCAACATTATTGCGGCTTCTTGGCATCTTGTAATTCTGTTCTGGCTGCTTACAGTCGGTGACACTGTATATATTAGATTTTAATAATTCCACTTGGAATCCCGTCCCGCCGTTTTCTCTATTCTTTCACTGCGTCCCCACTGCCCAGCAAAAATCTAACTTTTTTTTAAAAAGAAAATGTGTACATCTTGACAATGACTTGGAAAGTCAAAAAAATTCAAACTTTGCTCAAACCTAACTTTCCAAGATTATTAACAAGGTGAATTGTCGCCTATTTTTAAAGCTTTGTCACAAAAGGTTAAGGTTAATGAACAACTTTATTTTTAGCCAATTTTAAACCTATAATGCAAGACCTATATTAAGGGATAAGATAAAGATAATTAAAATATCTAGCTTTTTTGCTAGATTTTTATTAAAAATTTGTTAAAATTGTTATTATAATTTTTCTTTTTAACAGAAAGGATAAAATTGTTATTAGATTAAAAAGGTTGTAACCCAGCCAAGCTTACAAAGGGGGGAGTTTAGAAAAAAGATGGTTGATGACCTCTAATAGAGGGGGGAGTTTAGAAAAAAGAAGGTTGATGACCTTTAATAGTATTGTCACCCTGCTTATGAATATTTTGGGAGAAAGATCCCACTTTCTTCTAGGGATTTTACGAGAAAAAACGATTGCTTACAAGAGTAAACTCTCATGAATTGAGAGCTGAGAAGAGTGCAGAAGCAATGCATTAAATGCAAGGAGAGGTGAGATGCCCCTTAATGAAAGGGTCCAACCGCTTCTGGGAGCCCGAAAAAATGTTTTAGTCCACTTCCTTTTCCCTTCATTCTTTGTTGGTCTTTCATCCTCTGGTGAGGGGAGGAGAATGGGTTGTAAAGTATTCAGAATCAGAGTTTCCCTCTGACCCGGATGAAGGGACTAAGGATGCCAATCCTGCTTGGGCTGGAGCCTCGTGACCTGATGCTTGGGGGGGGTTCAGGAGGAGCAGGTTCTAGAGAAGCTTCTTTCGCAGAAGAAGCAACAAGAACTATCTTCGAGGGGCCGGAGGGCACGGCCTGCGCCTGGTCATCTGTTGCTTCCAATTCTTGATCTTCGACTTCCTGCAAAACTTCAAAGTTGTTTTTGTTTTTCGACAAAGGAGATTCTACAAGAGGAGTCTGATCTTGAGAGGAGCCCTTATGCTGTGAGGCCTGACGCTCCTTTCTTCGAGGAGGTCGTCGTCGACTGATGACCGTTTGGAACTCTGTATCTTTGGGAGCGGGAGGAGTTGTTGATTTCTGTGATCCTGCAAGCTTGGGGCAGCTTTTGGCGAAGTGGCCATATACATGGAAAGAGTTGCATTTGAATGGAATTTGCACATAGTCCAGTTCTTGGATGTGACTCCAATCTCCTAAAGTAAGCTTTAGGACCTCCGGAAGCCCTTTTTCTAGATTTACCTCTACGCAAATGCGAGCACATATGAACTGACCCACTTTTGGATCTGCACTATCTAGGTAGCGCCCTAGCTTATTACCGATCTCCACAAGAGTGCTTTTTCCCCAAAGATGTTCAAAGCGGGAGGTTAGGCAGTCTTACCCATATTGGAACAGCTGTAATCTCTGCTTCTGGGTTAAACCCCAGAGTCCAAGGAGCTAAAAACAACCCTCTCGAGCCCATGAAGAAGGGACCCAATCAGAAGACTATATATCGTTCTTCTTTTTTCAAAAACAGAAAAAGAAAATACCCCCTACCAGCTGCAAAGAGAGAGACCTGTCCTTGCAAAATAGGGTTCCAATGTTCTGCAATACAGAGCTCCACCGCCTTAGGGTTGGGCCACAACCCTGTAAACTTACCAATGAGGGCTTTCTCTGAGAGGATGAGTGCTTTCTAACATGGATCCGAAGGAGAGAGCTCCAGAGAGGGGATCTCATCTATCTTCTTCACGAATTTGGAGGGGGGCTGAGAGGCTGTCGGAGAAGCGGCCGCTTCAACTGAGGCCTTGAAGGCCACGAGCTGATCATGAGAATCCATAACCAAAAAACCTAGAGCCGTCGAGAAAAATCGAACCCAAAACTCACTCTAAACCGACGCGACAACAACAAACAAAACACACTATAATTTTAGTTTTATAATTATAGCAATTACGATTTAACCACTCAAATTACTATTTCAACAAAAATTACTGTACCAAATTCCCTTCCCCTCATGTTATGCCCTATACATGAAATCTTTCCATATCACATTTTTTCATGCAAATCCTCATGTCCATGCAAATCTGTTCTAAGGAAAAGAAATAACTATGGCTTTCTAAATGATAAGACAATCTACTATGATTAGATTTGATAGGGAATTAGATACAAAACTGCTTTCTAAAATGGTTAAATTAAATGTTTAATGTTTTGGATTGTTTTAGTTGATTTGGATATGAATTTTTTTTACAATTAAAAACCCTTATTTAAATGTTTGATATTTTGAATTGTTTTTATTAAATATTTTAAATTTTATTAATATCTAAATCTATTTTTACAATTACAATGTGAACACTATAAAGATTTCATCGCACAATAATAACAAAATATAGATATAGACTAGATCCAATTTGAAAGGTTTCGAAACTTATATATAATTCACAATAATAACATTGTACCATAGCACTTTTAGGTAGAAAAGTTTTCATAGATTCGTGGTTATCCCGGCTTTTAAATAAACGAAACTTTTTAGGCCCGAATCTCTTGCTACCTTTGTTGTAACAAATCTTTTCCATTTAGCTCCAAGGGTTAGCTCAATTGGTAAGACGTGCGCACACTCTCTCGGTTCGGGGGAGGTTACGGGTTCGAGCCTTGAGTTCTCTGGGGTTAGGCCTTCTGCTAGGATGGCCGGCGGTTTACCACCTCTACCATCCACGAATGTGGGGAAGTATTGCTGGGTTTCCCGTGGATCTTTCCATCTGAAAAGAAAAAAACAAATCTTTTCCATTTGATCATGGCAATTTTGTATCTTTCGTGATCTTGACCATCGTTTCACTTCATAGAGTATCAATATTCTTGAATGGTTTCAAAAATTGATTTATATCAATATTTTATTATTAAGTGTCTCACATATTGATTATTTTTTATAATTTTTTTATATAATATAAAATTTATCTATTTAAAATCTTTAAAAAAACATATTAAAATAAAAATTCTAGTATTTAAATCAATTAATTTTTACTTAAATTTATTAAAGAATATTTTGTATTTCTATTGATTTATTTTTATTCGTGTAACTAATTTTATTTATGATTCCTCAATAACTATTTATAAACATATCTAAACAAAAGAACATCCCAAACAAAAAGCATATCATCTAAAGAGTACATGAGTTAAAGCTATCAACTCAATTTTTATCCTTTTCACACTCCATCGTGGACCCACAACTTATTCACACAATCCCTCAACAACAAGAAGAATTAGTCGGGGAAAGAAAGCACAACCTTTACTTAGCCCTTGAGATAGAGTGATAAAACATGTAAGACCAAACCATTAACGAAGATGGAGAAAAGAAAACATAAAAAATATCCCATAATCCAATTTAGAAAAGGAACACATTAAGCTATATCAATGAGTATAAGATGAACAAACAACAACTAACCATGTCATGTGTTAAGCATAAGTCAATATTGATCACCATGTCTTCCATCTCCTTTGTCTTAATGAAATGATAATCCTCTTCAACTACCCATATTGCATCATGAATCCACACATCATTGAGAAAAAAATTGATCTTTTGAGATTGTTTTCGAAAGGGCCTTTTTCAGTGTTCTAGTTGTACTTTTGGAGATGGTATTTTATGGGGCTTTGTAAAAAGGATTGGTCTTGAACTCCTTAAAGGATGATGGCTCATCCTTTTTAAAATCTCTGATGGTATCTAGTTGATAAAGCGTTGAATTTTACTCAATACTCTTGATTCCTCTACAACATTGAAAAAATATTTTCCAATAAAATTTTAGAATCATACAAAGAAGTCAATATAGTATACACTTCTACAATACAAGGTTATAACACTAATGATTTGCATCAATTTAGCCTTCAGAGCATCTGTGCGATTTTTATGGTGTGTTTCATGTTTTCAAGTCCGGTGTGTTGAGGCCTGGGAAATCGCAGGCGGCAACAGTAAAGGATTCTCCCCAATCAGCGTTCCCAACTAGCCCGCTGACTGTTTGGTATAGGGAATCCGTCCGGTTTGCGGTCCGGCCACCGTAGGTCAAAGTAACAACGAGGGTTTACCGGTTGCGGCCCGGTCCACCGGAATTTGTATTTTGACTTAAAATATGCAATGCATATGCCTATCTAAACCATGCAGGCTGGTTTAAATGCAGGGGGGCGGTCACAAAGTGCTGCGCAGGTTCTTACCTCTCGTCTTATGCTCACAAGCAAACAAACCAGATACGCATGGAAATGACTAATTATCTACACTATCCCTAGGGAGCAAGGCTATCATCTTAAATGAGCAATAAAGAATCACATACTGTAAGAAAAACTACAGATAGCTGATATTTTTTCCCAAAGCACATGAACTACAAATATTCAAATAACCAGTTAACCGATCATTCTATGACAGCAATTATTACTCATAGTGCAAATGTATCCCAGAAAAGACTGCAGAATAATTAACAAGAACTTAGGTTCGAAAAATCAACTATCCTCACAGCGCATGAAATACAGCTAAACACGAAAGAGTTCTTCTTCAGCATTATTCATTGAATAGCATTGGTACATTTCACTTCTTTACTCCTTCCAGCAGGCAAAATTGCAGTTTACTTCGAAAAACGAAATAGTTCCTCTTCCGAGTCAACAGTTACCCAATTTGCTAAGGGAAAAAGCCCTCTTTTCATCGGGTTTCCCATTATTTAAACAACAACTGATGTCCCCTGGGTTCCCTCAGCGCGTGACCTTTCAGCGCTCTTGGCGATTCAGCTTCTCTCCTGGCCGTTTCATTTTCTTCAATCATTTGAATAAACGTTTTACCCTATGACAGTAACTGCTGAAACGCTTCAGTGGCGCCTTTGTCTTCCGTTTGGGTTGTCTCTTTTCTTGCCGCAGGTCGCCTTCGTGACTCTTGTGATTCTCCCTGCACGTAATTTATGCGCATTATCCACTAACTTGAGACATCGAACATCAAAATTTTATAACTCTAGTAAAAAAAATTCACAAAGAAATTGGCCTGGCTTTACGGGCGGAACCTAAGAAGAGAAACGGCTGTCGGGTGGGCTAATAATCAGGCATTGTATGGGTAGGTTTCGGGGAGCCGCAACGGCGGGCGAGCACGGGAAGAGAGGAAGTGGAAAGCGAGCGTCGTAAGTGATCGGACGGCGTAGGAGAGCGGATCGGTGGGCAGACTGCTCCGCCACCCGCAACGGCGGACGGGATGCAAACTACGGACAGGCGACGGAAGCTGCAAAGGCGGTAGTTCGGGCGTCGGGTGAATCTCAAGTCGGGGCCCGACTTTATCTCCCCAGCCGCAACGTCGAGTGAACCGGAACTCTGGGGCAAGCGATTCACCACCCGAATCGGGCGTCGGAGAGAAGTGGGTCGGGCGGAGACTTTGTTCTGAGGGCCGCAACGGCGGGTGAAAACGGACTCTACCTCCTCCAAAAGAGGCCCGATCCAAAGAGAGAAAACATCATAGCTAGGATTAAATTTCACCCTAAAAACCGTCTTTTCCCCTGCTCATGCGAAATTTTAAACTTTGACGGGTACCAGGAAAAACGCACGACTCAAACTAACTTGGCCAAACACTTAAAAGTCGAGCATTCGATTTCAAACAAAAGATAAGCTCCAAGACGCCAAACTTTCAATCAGTAGGTTTGAGCAACAAATGACAAGGAGGGGTCCCTGAGTTTAAGTAAAAGACTAAAATCGGGGAAACAGGTTGCGGCAGCAACAACTGGCGATTCCCTGGTGAACCTAGACCTCTGGGTGGTTTCTTCCTTGAAACGCCGACTGTCTTACAACCAAATGTATTCCTTGGATTCTTCCAGCTAGATAGATTTCTTAATGACAGAAATGTGTCCCTTTATCATTGATATCAGTCCTCTTTGGGCGATGAAAGTCAAGATTCTAGAGTCCAGATAACTCTGCTGAGGCTAGAAAAATGAGTTCATTATTAATTTCTCTTCAAGGTAGCTGGTAACATTGGACACCACAGGATCGTAGCAGGTGATGAACAGAAACGTTCCTTTGTTCCTCATTCCCATGCCGCCTTAGCAATTTTTTGTGCTTTTCGGGTTTTATCCCTTTTTATGAGAGTTTTCATGTATGCCCTTCTTACTGAATTTTCATTCAGGATCCTCTATCCCATAGTGCCCTTTTGTGTGAGTGATGTGTTTGAGGTTTCAGCCCACGGACGGAGAGGATCATTGGCAATTTAGTACTTTATGATCTGGATTTAACCTTGGAGCATGATGCTTTTATAGGAATTCTGACTCTTGTGTGCCTTCTGGCAACTATTATCCGGCATGGGAGCATTTAGATTTAACACCCTGTTCATGTTGATATTCTCCATGGGTCCCCTGTCATCGCCCTTTAGATTTTTTTAAGTGTAAAGTGCACGGAACCTCAGCATAGTATTCTAGACTTTTGAGTCTGATTGACCATACAAGAGTTTAAGTAGGACTTCAATGCACACAAAGATTTTGAAAACTCGCTAATGGAAAGAATTCACATGGAAAACCACAGTCTAACTATTCAACAAATGTTTACCATTCCTAGAACATGTGGGGTTCTCCACAAATAACCACGAGTTAACCACCTTTATTGAAACAAACTCACTTAAAGCAAATGAAAACAAAAAACCAAAAAACCAAAAAAAAGTTTATTTATGTACAAGATCGAAAGCTCAAAAACGGCTTAGGAAAAATAAGGTTTAAGAACCAGCCCATTAACTGGCAAGTTTTCCTCCCATCCCTGTAAATCTTGTAACATATAGGTAGCAGGGCCAATTTTAGCGGTAATTTGAAATGGACCCA
>LPNX011029698.1:4377-136584 GCA_001517045.1 Pseudotsuga menziesii
GATTTTTGATGGGATTGAGACTCCTTGACAATTTGCTGGATGGACAAGCTGAATTTGTCTCTCATCTGTTGTTCTCAAAGTCCCTATCCTCTCTGTTCCTCATTTTTGGTCTATCAGTTCAATTATTATGGAGTCCTAAAGAATGCCAAACAAAATTCGAACCCCAATTCATCGGTAGTCTAGTATCTTGTGATTTTTCTTAGACTGTGTATTTCAATGACTGTTAAGGTCATACCTACTTCAATTTATAAGGTATTCATCTATTATGATGGATCTATATAGAAACAGGAGATAACCTACTTGTTATGTTGAGTTGGGACTTTTATAATTATATCTAAAAGCTAACAATACAAAGTGGGATCCCAAAAGTAGCTCCTATAAAAATATAAAAGTTAACAATACAAAGTGGGATCCCAAAAGTAGCTCCTATAAAAATCTAAAAGCAGAACTCAAACCTAACCCCAACTCCATATATGAATTTGAGGTTATGTTTTAGGTAAAAATAGATTCTACATTATACTTTTTTGTTGTAACATTGATGATTTGAACTACATTACCTTCATGCAGCTTATTTTAAGATTGATGGTTTGACATCTATCTCTTACATTGTCTCTTTCTTGTATCTGATAGGAAATGACGTTGGAATTTGAGAAAGCTAGGCCAAGGAGCTATCTCTTCACATAGATAGTTTCCTAACATTAAATGATAAATAACTAATTTGACAACACTTTCGCTAAGAAAGAATGGGCTCATTCAAGTACATGAAACCATGTTGGTGTTTAGCATAAATATCTTGACAAATTTTTATGGTTTGTTTATTGCTTTTGTTTGAAGCATTTTGTCGATTTTTGAAGTTTGTGTGTATTTTGGTTAAATATTGTGTTAATTCCTTTGAATGATTCTAGTTCTCATTCGATGCTTGATTTAACCCTTTGTTGTAGCTTGAATCAAGGTTGGTTTTAGGATTTGAGAAAAGATTCTTTTATTAACTTTTAGTTGCATGAATTAATTTTCTTCAATTTTTCAATTATTTTACGCTGACTGTATATTTTCTTTGTAAATACTTATCGTTATTCAAAAAAATAAACGAGCTCTACATATCTAAGAAAAGAGAAAAATGGTCTATGCACTAGTTTCCTATGCATTGATCATAGGATACCTATTGGCACAAGACCAACATTCATCTAATGCAATAATCAATTGGCATAATTACAATGCATAATTGTATTAGCCTCGATGACCATCATTGGCTAGTGGAGGCCAAGATCGAGCATAATGTATGATTCTATGAGTTTATCAGTTTGTCAAAATTCAGGTCCCCACATGTCCGTTGGACCATTAAGGGACGAGATAACAAGTGGAGTCCCCACTTGCCCTGAATCTAGTCAGTGCAATTGTGTTTCACTGACACCTTCATGTTGTGACTTGTGAGTCTACATGTTCTATTGTTGATGATGTGATTCATGTTATTTGACTAATGTTGTTTTTCTTTTATTTTGACAATATTATATAAATCAGTGAAAGATTCACCAGTTTTTACAATGTTTTATAATGAAGTTAAATATTCACCAAGTTTTTACAACATTATATAATAAAATGAAAGATTCGCCAAGATTTTACAATATTATATAATAAAATGAAAGATTCGCCAAAATTTTACAACATTATATAATAAAATAAAAGATTCGCCAAATTTTTTATATATACATATTATATTATTGATAAAATCGCCTTCAAATTTTCCTATATATTGGAGAGATTCGCCCAATTTTTATACATATAATTCTAGGGGGGGTTCTTAAAATCATCCCTGTTCCTCTTCTCCAATGCTTGGATTTCTTGTGAGGTCTGTCGGGTCGTCAATTTGTGGGGGTGAACCCTCTGGGATGTTGGACAATAGGTCATCGATCTCTCAATTGATTTCATCCATGTTCTCTTCTTCCCCATCTCTTGTTGGTTTGTTGGAGGGTGGAAGGGTGGGTATGTCAGTTGGGGTGAGGGATGTAGTTCGACTTGTGACAACTTCAGTTGTCTTGTTGGGGTTTCTTACAAATGTTGATTTCAAAGTTGCCACAGTCCTCTACCTCTAGGGTATTTGGCTAGGTTGAGGAATGCGCTGTCTAGATCCACCAGTTTCAAATAGGGGGCACTTGGTGGTGATATTTTGTACAGAGGTAAGTAGCTCAGGTAGTTTTTTGATGTATGCTTGGAAATCTATATCTTGGTCGAACCTCTCCTTCAAGGTTTCTAGCATAGCATTTTTGCATATGTCGACCGGGCTTATTGACGGTAGCTCTGGAATTGCTTCCTGCGTGATTTGTGTTGGAGATGGGGGTGGGGGTGTAGACACTAGATCAACAACATTTTTGACCATTAAGGTTTTTCTACTTTTTACCTTTTTTGGCTGACCTTGCTGTGCTCCTGCTTCAACAAATTTTTGGCACTGTGCTTCCACCGGAATTTTGTTTGGTGCGGCATCTTCTATGATGTTGATGGCTGTGGCTGCTAATTCGTCTTCATATTCTGATGATTCTATGATGATAAGATTGTGCTTCCCCTTCCCTTGTTTCTGTTCCTGAGTTTTTCTTCTCTTCCTTGAGGCTACTATTTCCTTTAATAGCTTGTGGATGTTTTCTTTGGTTATAGCATACTCGGTTTTTCAGTTTCCATGTCGTCCTCTGGTCCTTTTTATCCCCCTTGTTGTTGAGTTGGGCCGATGCTTTTCTCAGCTAGATTGGTTACCTATTGTTCTATTTGTGTCCCTTCTCTTTGGGCTGTCGGCGGTATGATTGTAATTTGCAGTTGACTGGTGCCGATGTATAACTCGAGTTAATAATCTTCTTCTTTTTCTTATTCGGTGAGTGGTTCTTCTATCGCTAGGGTTTCTTCCTTGGCTTTTGCTGGTATCAACAGTTTCATGCCAGACTATTGAGCTATCTCCCAGAAGATCTTTTCAACTGTTGGGTAGTAGTTGAGAGTCTTTGCTTTTTCCTTAGTGCCCTGCATATACCACACTGTAGTATGGTCCAGTTTCAGTTGTATGTGTGTAGTTTTTGGCAGACTTCGTTGGATGTTCTGGGGCACTTTCCATCTGGTTGTCTAGATTTTAAGCTGTTGGAATCAGTTTTACAATACCACTTTGCCATTTTCTAGTTCCTTCAATGTTCCAGTCTGGGAAAATGGTTTGAATCTCTAGATATGGAATCTTGTGGGTTCTTCGAACTGCTTGTCCCCAACAGGGCACAAGTAATACTTTACTATTCATATTATAAGGGACAGAAACTTTATAATCCCTCCCAACTCCCGGAATTTCTCACAGATTCCTTTGAGCATGTCGATGACATACTCAACCCATCTGTAGATTTTTCCCATGTCGATAATGGTATCCACTGCCTCTAGCATATCTAGTTTTAGGTCACTTCCTCAACCTGTGGATGTAAGCCCAATTGCTATGATTTTAGCCATGATTTGTAGCGTTTGGGCTTGTATCTAGCTAATCATTAGCCCTTTTGAGTTCTTTCCTGATGGTGATCTAGTTAGTTGCTCTACCAGCCCTTCTTTTATGTCGACTAGTGCTGGGTCACCTTGCTTAGATAAACCAGTCAATTTATATATTACTTCGCCAGAGATCTCGACTGGCCTGTAGAAGTAGAATTGGCCATTGTAGTATCAGCTTATAATGAATTTGACTGTTGTTTCATTTGTACCTCCAAAACTTGCCATGGATGGTTTGTTCATGTAGTTCATCATAGTACTATGGTTTATATTCTCTATGGCTAGGGTTGGTTTCTTTTCGACATAGACCCATTCCTTGATCTCGGCCCATGTTTTCACCCATGAGGTCTCTTGAACCTTAGCATTCTTTATGTTTCTTAGCCTCCTCATTAATGGGGTCTCACCAGTTTGTAGTTCCTTAGTCTTGGCTGCAGCTCTGGTTTGTTTTGGTGCCATTTTGTTGGTTTTCTATTCGACTTTACTTTGGGATTCTCGGTTCTCAGTTTTCTATTTGCTAAGTTGCTCTCTCTTTTTGAAATACTATAAATGATCCTCTCGTGGTCTAGTATTTATAGGTGATGCGTTTGACATTTCTGTTGATGGTGTATTATTGGCAGAAGTGATGGTCCAGCGCAAGCACTTGAGTTTGCATTAATGGTGATTTGATTTTGGTGCTTGTAGTCATGAAGGTGTGATGTGACTTTCAAGGTTGTTGGTCGATGTCGATCATGTGAGCGATCAATGGTGGTATGTTAGTGGGTGTAATGTCGGCTATCGAAGCGTCGATTTCCTATCATCCCGGTTTATGTGTGTTGGTCCTGTTTTGTTCATTTTAGATTTTTTTTCATCTTTTTATAGTTTTTGTCTAACCGTTATGGTTATATGTTTTTATTTTTATCTTTTTATTTATTTTTTAACTTGTTTTTCGTTTTTGTACCGCTTTAGTTGGGCACCATTAACAAGTTTCTGAAATACTATGCCTTGTAACATCTTTAGTCGAAATGATCCATTGGCATGAATCTCTTTGACAATGTAGGGTCCCATCCACTCTGTATGTAGCTTTTTGGGTTTCCCTTTTACTCAAATGTTGTATAGTAAGGCAAGGTCCCCTACAGATAGGTTTTTTTTTTATGTTGCGATCGTGCCATGCCTTCTGTTGTTGTTTCTGGATTTCTTGATGCTGTAAAGTGATTAGTCGGTGTTCTTCAAGCTTACTTAATTGTATCAGTTGGTCCTTCCTTCCTTGTTCGACATTGACATGTAAAATATCTGCGATAATAGGTGTCTGTTGTCGAAAATGTAGTGAAACTACTGCTTCTTATCCATAAACTAGTCGAAATGGTGTTTTGTCAGTTGAACTCTTGTATGTTGTTCTGTACGCCCATAGTACTACATGTATCTTTTCATCCCAACCGTCTTTGTCAGTGTTACATATTTTTGTTAGACCTTTTGTTAATGTTTTGTTGAATGCCTCAATTGCTCCATTCGACTGAGGGTGGTAAGCTGTACTCCATCGGTGGTGAATTTGGAACTGATCTGTTAGTGTTTTAATAGTTTTATTAATAAAGTGTGACCTTTGGTTGCTGATTAGGGTTATTGGACATCCAAACCTGGTAATGATATTTTCATAGATAAATTAGCAGCTATCTCACTAGAACATGTGTCAATTGGTTCTGCTTCTTCCCACTTGGTTACATACTCTATTGCAGTTATTATGTACCTTACACCTATTCTTTTTGTTGGTATGGGAAATGGTCCTATAAAGTCGATGGCCCAAATTTCAAATGTCAAACTTGGGTATATTGATATTAGGGGAATTTCTGTACTAGGCAGAGGTCGACCCAGTCATTGACATCTATCACATTCACTTACAAACTTTTTACAAACTTTGTGAAGTGTCGGCCACCACAACCCTGACTGTTGGATTTTCTTGGTGGTTGTGTCTGCTTGAAAATGTCCTCCCTCCAGTCTATAATGTGCTTCATACATAATATTACTTCTTTCATGTTCTAGTACACATCTTCTGAGGATGTTGTCCAATCCCATTTTATATAAGAATCCATTTATGAGGCTATATGGTGCAACTTTCATGGCTAAGATTTGTTTCTTCTTCGTGCTCATGCCCTCTGATGCTTGTCCATTTTCTAAGAATTGAGCTATTTACTCTAATTCTGCTGGGACTAATTCTATTCGGAATAAATGTGAATCTGGTAAGCCGTCTTCGAATCCTATCAGTTCCTCTCCTGTTTCGATTCGTGATAAGTGGTCGGGTCCGACATTTAACTTTCCTGGTCTAACAACAACTTCGAATTCGAATTCTTGGAATAGAAGTAGCCATCAAAAAATTCTCGCATGGTGTAAGGGTTTATTTACGAGGTATTTTAGTTCTTGGTGGTCAGTATAAAAGATAAACCGATTATCTAGTAGGTAGAGTTGATACTTCTGTAGTGTGAAGACCATTCCTAATGCTTCTCTCTCTGTTGTCGAATAGTTTCCTTTTTCTTTATTTAATTTTCTGCTGCTATAAACTATAGGGTATTTCATTCCATCATCTCCTGGTTGAGTTAGGATTGTTCCTATTTCCAGGCCTGATGCGTTGCTGTGTACATGGAATTTGGTTGACCAGTTTGGAAATATTAAAATGGGTGCTTCGATTAACTTCCTTTTTAGTGCTTCGAATGATATGTCGCATTCCTCTGTCTAGTCAAACTCCTGATCTTCTCTTAACAATTCTTCCAATGGATATGTCATATCTGAATAGTATCTTATGAATTTTCTGTAATATCTTGTATGACCAAGTATTACCCTGACTTGTTTTGGGTTCACCGGTGGTTTTATGTCCAGAATAATTTTTATCTTTGCGAAGTCGACCTTGATGCCCTCTTTACAGACAATGTGTCCTAATAGTATTCCTATAGGGGTTAAAAATATGCACTTCTTGATGTTCAGAGATAGTTGGATTTGTCAGCATCATTCCAACATGAGACTTAGCCATTTGCAGTGATCTTTCAGCATAGAGTATATTGTCCAATCGTTGAAATATACTTCCATCGTTTTGTAAATGTATTCTTGAAATGTTTTGACCACAATTCTTGAAAATATTGTAGGTGCATTTTTTAGTCCAAAAGGAATAACCCTGTACGCAAATGAGCCAAATTCACATACGAATGTTGTCTTTTTCTCATCTTCTTTGGCTATTAGTACTTGGTTATAACCTGAGAATCCATCTGTGAATGAGTAGCATTCATGTCCTGCGACCTCATTTAAGATTTCATCTGCATAAGGTGTTGGAAATGGGTCTGTTAATGTAACTTTATTAAGGTCTCTGAAGTCGACACAGATCCTTATTTTGGTTGGATCACATTTCTTTGGTTGAATAACCATTGGACTTGCCCATTCTAATTGGTCAATAGGGTAGATAATTCCTGCTGAAAGTATATTATCAATCTCTTTCTTGACTATCTCTTTGTATTTATGAGCTAG
The DNA here is from genome assembly GCA_001517045.1 of Pseudotsuga menziesii. Lineage (NCBI taxonomy): Eukaryota > Viridiplantae > Streptophyta > Pinopsida > Pinales > Pinaceae > Pseudotsuga > Pseudotsuga menziesii. The sequence continues at coordinate 11,356 of LPNX011029698.1, forward strand.
TTTATATGGTCTTTTCTTTACAGGTTGGACATCAGGGTTAATGTCAATCTTCATTTCACCCATTTCATGTACTCTACCTTTGAGATCCTTGTAGTCTCTAGCAAATACATCTTGGAATTATTTTAGTAGGTTTACTATTTCTGTTGTTTGTTCTTCACTCCAGTAGTCTCCGATTTTTGCTATTTTTGGTCGATCATCATTTGATATGTCAACTTATTTAGTTTTCACCTTAGCATCTAACCATTCAAGTGATTTCGTTTCATTGATTGGTCGACTCCCTTCTTTAAACTGTGAAAATGTATCAGGAAAGTCTGCTGCAGTCATTCGGTCGGTGTCTTGTTTTTTGGTTGTCTCGGCTTTGAGCACTGTCCGAATTGGTTTTGTCATTTCGGCATGGTTTGATTTCCATCTAAATCTTTTCCCTTCCGAATTTTCATTTTCCATCTGTAGTCTTGTTGACTATGGTATTGTCTCGGTTTGTATATTATTGCAGTTTATTGTTGGTCAGTCCTGATTTTGTATTAGGTTTTTGTTCTTGGTCGGTCCTACAAATGCCTTAATTTGTTTTGCAGTTTCAACTAATTTTTTGTCTTGTGGTATAAAAAGGAAGTCTTTGATAAAATTCTCTCTAAGTTCATGCCATAGGAATGTTTCAGCCCAAGCTTCTTCCATTTTATACCATTTGTTTGGTAAGTCGGATAGCATCGATGGAAACAGGTGTGGCCATGTACGTTCATCCTTATACCCAAGTCTTTTCCATTCTTTTTCACTGTTTCTTATGTGTTCTTCTGGATCCTGTCCTTGGATAAATATAGGTATTTGGGCTTGATTGGTTAACCTTTTTCCTTCGAATCTTTCTATAAAGTAAGTCAAAGTTGTTGTCCATGTCTGCAGTCTTCATTGATGGGTATCCCACCATCTAGTAGCTTGTCCTATGAAAGTTTCCATTAGGCTTTGTAATCGGCCATGTTCACTAATGTTCCTGGATACTTGTTCTATGTGCATTGCTGGTGATTCTCTTTCTTTGTATCTTGGGACTTGTGTGATATTTACATTTGTTGGTTTCAGAGTAGGATATTCCCTGGTTTTCTTTTCAAATACTTTTGGGATGATGGACAACATGAAGCATTGTTGGACTGGTTTCTTGTACACTTTTTGAATGGTCCAGCATCCTCTTGCTTGTGTTTCATAGTTCTCGACTTCCCAATCGTATAATTCTACATCTGAGTTGTATCCTACGGAATCTTGATTCCCTAAGTGAAGTTCACCATAGACATTAGGTTCTATGTAGTCCTCATTGTTTTGTATCTGATATGGTTGTCGGATGTCGACTTCTTCATCAATATGTTCTATCCAAGGTTCTCCCTGGGATGGATGGATAGGTACTATGAATTTCTATCCATTCCCTTTTAGTTTTATCCTTTCCTGGTCTAAGGATATCGAGGTTTTCATTTTTCTTCCCCAAGGTCGACCTACTAACGCCGAGAAGGAGCTAGATCCTTCCTTAGGGTCAATAATTTCAAAATCAACTTTGGATGATATTCCTTTTATTGTTGTGTCGACATTTTTCTAGACTCCGATAGGTTCAATCAGCCCTTGATCGACTAATTTCAGGTATATCCCTGACTTGTATAGTCGAGGTCTACCCAATTGTTCCCAAGTATAGCGAGTCATAATGTTCACTTGTGATCCAAAGTCGAGCACAACTTGTCGGACATGGTATCCTTCAATTTCTAGGTCGACAAGTGGGTCGGCATCACTTTTGTCTTTTTGGTTTAGGCTGCAGATATTTTTTGTTTGTTTTTCTATGTTATTGTTGTGTTTTATTTTATACAATAAGTTGATGAATTGAGATACCATTTTATCATTTTGTACTAAGTGTACTAATTCTTTTATTGTGCTTTGTCGATTATCATTAGATTCTTCCTATCGAGCAAATTCTCTAAATACATTCATTGCATATTTATACAGTTGTTTTTGTTTAACTAGGTCAAGATAATCATTCTTTTCTTTTATTTTTCTTATTTGTGGATTATCATTCCCAATTTTTGTCCCTTGTCGGGTTACTATATGCAAATTATTTGTATTGATAATATCATGTTTTTGAACGCACGACAAGACATTAACATTTTTCTTCTTATTAATTTTATCGATCATAGTAGGGCAATCCTCTAATGAGTGATCCCCTACTTCACAACTAGTACATAATTTTAAGTCAGTTATGTCCTTGTATGGGCAGTCTACATATCAATGACCTTCTTTGTAGCACGTGAAACATTAGATGGGTTGACATGGTTGGTTGTTATGATTCCCATAGAATCGACCTCAACCTCCATATTCTCCCCATTAGTTGTCGAACCGATGCTCATATTGAGGACCATCGTACCATTGATTATTCTGTTCATTTTGAGCATTGCTTCATTGATTGTTCTCATTATTCTGCACAACTGCGTTCATCTGATAGATTTCCTGGTAATTTTGTCGATTTTTTAGGTTTAGGTGGCAGTCGGCGGTGGTATGATTTTTAGTTTCACAGATTGCACACCAATATGCTTTTCCTTTCCTCATGTTAAATGGGCAATCTTTTTTGGTGTGTTCTCCATGTTCTTGGTAGATGTCGGAAAAACAATTTGTTTGCACAAATCAAACGTCCTGTTGGCAGATGTCCTGTCAACAGTTATCTTTTGAATGTTCGGCCGTTGAGAATTTCGTGCACCAGACATCTTAACTCTTAAGTTTTAGCTCTTTTAGTGATTTCTGCATGATTTCGAGTTGTTCTTCCAGTCTAGTATCCATGGGATATGCTGGGAAGTGTTCATCCATCTCCACTTGTAAGGCTTTAGTAAGCACATCTTCATATGTATTGAATGTCTCTAGGCTTATATGACGTCGAATTTTCTGTGAAAGGTCTGCAAGAAACCACTAGATTAACTATTGTTCATCAATTACATAATCGAGTTGGCTGAGAAGGTCTTTCCAGCGTTTGTCGTACTCTCGGATGGATTCTGCTGGCTTTTGCGAGGTTGTCTTTAACTTTTTAGCTACCAGATGTTTAGCATCTAGAGTTTTAAAGAACAATAAAAATTGTTCTTTAATTTATGCCTTGGATGCATGAGGGGTTCTCTCAGTAAAGGTCATATACATGTTAGAGCTCTTTTCCTCAAGGCACCATCAAACTGCGCCATCTTTCTATCTTCTGTTGTAACCTGGTTTTCCTTCCATGTCGACTCGCAGATGAACTAATTTCATCTGGGATCTTCATCACCCTCATATAGATGGATATGCACTAATACCTAACCCATTTCAGATTCGTTGTTGCTATCTTCTTCGGGAGGTGGCGATGGTGGGGGTAGTGGGATGTTTTGTTTGTATTTTTGTGCAGATCTGTTGTTGATGGAACTCTCATTTCCATCGGTTGTTTTGTTTTTCGTTTCTTCTTCGATAAGCAGTCGGTCGGGGTCGAATTTTCCTGTCAATGTCCAACTGCAATTATTTGTCTACATGTCAGATTTTTCTGTATTCTCCAAAGTTGTATTTGGCAGGGGGGGTGCTTCTTCATGTGTTGGGTAAAGTAAATGGATACTTCGGTTGGAGGGGTACGCCTGAAGTGTGACCTAGTCTCCTTCCTCTGGTCGACAGATCACTAGATTATTATCATCATTTACTTCATCGTGTAGTCGGCTCCATATACCAAACTCACCAGCTCTTAGTCTTAGCTCCTCCTCGACAATGGCTTGTATCCTAGTACTTGGATTCATTGGAGACAGAGGTCTTATCTCTTGGGGGACTTCTATTTGGAGAGCTTCACGCTGCTCTATCCATAAATCTTCTTCCATGGGTGATGCTTCTTCATCGACGCCTTCTTCCTATCGGTCATGACCGAACTCTGGCGGATTTCTTTCTTGATCTATAACCCTAGTACTCATTCCTCTTTGTAGTGCTATAGCTCTTTCTCTTCTTTCTTCCCTCCTTTTCAGCCTCTTCTCCCTCTCTATCTTCTGTAAATCCATTGTACCTTTATGTATCACTATCCGTTTGATTTCCTTTTTAGGTCAACTTTTCATCGATGGTGATGGTATCTCTTTTTAGTCAACTAGAATCCCCTTTCCTTTATCCCAACATATGACCAGCTACCCCCCCATTTCCTACCCAACTCTTTAGAAAGCTTAGATAGTTTTGTTTACTTTCTTAGAAAATATTCCCACTCTCTTTCGGCAATGAATTTCTCCCACTTCTTTTGTTTCTCCGCCCAGTTGGAATTTTGTGGCGGTTTGCGTAGCGATGGATGAGGTTCGACAATATGACCCACTCCCTTTTCTATATAGAACTTGAACAACAAGGTCGGTAAGGAGCACAAGAACTGCTCGGTAAGGTCTTTATAGAATTTCTTCTAAATGGTTTCTACCAAAGTTCTTTCTTCTATAGATTTCCCCTCACAGAAATTGTCGGTGATATTTTCAAACCACTTCGACAGGTTTGTTCTCCCCCCTCGAATCAGTTTCTATAGCAGCTGTTGTTCTTTAGTCACTTCTAGTTTTTTCATCTAGAAGTTTCTTCAAAATCTAGGGTACCGATTCTACAAACTTCTCATGGGTTTCAGTAAAGAATATTTATTTCTCTTAAGTAGTCATTAATCTATTTTTTCATGCGTAATTTTGTAAATAATTTGCTATCTTGCGCTCCCACTAGTTCTTAATTTCCTGCTGTGATATCATCTGCTTGTATTCATCTCATATATGTACTACCAACAATGGAACCAATGTTGTAATCTCACAGATCACAAAGGGTTACCAATAATACACATTAAAAGAATACAAACATATTAGAGACAAGAGACAAGAACATAGGTGTAAGAATAACAGATTATATTATAACAGAAGAGTCCATACCATACAGAGAACTGAACCGAGTTCTCATCTGGCTCAACAGCCTAATATATATCATTTACAAAATAGTTACAAATAAACACCTGTCAGTTCAGTCAACCGACACGACCTTAGGTGGCTGACCTAATCTCTAATTAGTCGGCTTACTGACTAGCTCCTCCAACAGAGACAAATGAAAGTTTTCTAACTTCAGGAATTATGGCTTAGAGTTAGAAATGTTAGAAGACTATTTGATCAATCCAAGGGTTGATAAACAGGACTACTTAATGTTTGATTATAGCTTTGGAAAAGAGAAGACAACATATAAAAGCACTGAATTATTTTATAATTTAGTGGATAGCAATAGAGATTCAAGAGGACATCAACAGTTTCAGGAAAAGAACACGCAGGTGTACGACCCAAAGGATAGACTAGACATGGAGATGAAATAGATAAGGCTTTTGATGGTGAAGATCTATCAAAGAAGGAACGAGGAAAGAATGAATATTTTCATCAACAGAGCAAAGAAGAAAAGCAATAGAAGAAGATAGATGACAGAAGAATATTCCAGAAGCAAGGCTAGTGGAGAATTGCAACAGAAAATTTGGAAACCAGGAGAACTGGAGATGACAAAGATAGAACAACATGATGAGATGGATAATCAGTCACATAACAAGGTTTGGAATATAGGCATACTAAATATGGAAGGTTATGACCAAGAGGTCATATTTCTTTCTTCCTTGGGAGTCTAATGCAGGAGCATCCTGCTCTCCTTTCAAAATTCAAGCTCAATGCTTGACCAAACCTGGATGGGGTATTCAATTCTGAATTGATGGTCTTCGAACCATCACATTGTAATTAAACTTATGTAAAATATGTGATTCTATATGGATAATGAGTCAATTAGGTGAGTCATTAGGTGAGTGATGAGTCATTTATGAGTCATGTAACAAAACCCTCATCTAATGGCAGCGAGACATAGGATAGGTTTGATAGTTTGAGATAATTAAGCATGTTGTTGAGTATATTGAGGATTTGAACCAGAATGGTTCATAAATCCTGTTGTGTATAAATATGTAAGCCTACAAAACATAGAGGGAGAGAAGTAGAGAGAATAGGAGTAGTAGAGACAGAGATACAGAGGTCATTAGGGATTTTAGGAATCAAGTAAGGCCAATCAAATATGTATCAGGCCTAAGGAGTGTGGAAATTGAACCCAAGTGATAGAAAAATTACACTCAAAAAATTGCTAATCAAACATGCAAAATTACCACCAAAGGAGATTGAAATTGGAGCATAACACTAATCTGTATTGAATAAGTGTACAATAGCCAACCTTGTGAAGTCATAGGATGCTACAATATATAATGACATGAGAGATTCAAATGCATAAGGATTCCATTCTAAATAGTCAAAAAGTAGGCTTACTAAAACTAGTCAAATCCCCCATAGGTGCATAAAGCAGTTTCCAAATCCACTTAGAGGCTCATGTATTGGAAAAGTCAAGTAGGAAAGATAATAAGGGATGGAAATACAACTCATACATGCTTTTATTAGGAGAAAAGGATGAAGGATGATGTGGGAAAAAAACAAGTCAACTACACCTAGTCTTGCTTTCCCTTTTGCCTTATTTCTAAATAAAACAGGCAGCTTTGCAGAAAAAGCAGATATGCACTTTGGAGGATCTGGAATAAATCAGACATGTTGAATATGGTTTCCAGGAGGTTTCCCAAGTGCTCCATTACTAATTTTTATCATGTTTGACTTCTATGACATGTGGAAGACAACTTGCATAGAGTGGAATATAGGAAAATAGGCAAATAAGACAAAAATGAATTAATTAATGTCTAAGGTAGGTAACTATGGGTTGATTATTCTAACAACGAGATCAGAACACAGGTTTCGAGACAATTATGAATGTACAGTTTCATTGTGTGGATGAAGGAAAGCCTATTTCTGCATATCTTTTTGTGTAATTACGATTCTTTCTGAATGTATGATTTCATGAGTTGAATGATCAATGATTCTATGTTAATGAATGATAAGTTTGTGTGTGAATTCAGGGTTTCTGAAAGTGAGTAAAATAGAGATCGATTGATCGATTCTCTGATCAATCAAAGGAGTTAAATGAATGATACTTTAAGGATTTTATAAATGAATGCGTGCCTGCATTAAACCTGTTGTAGGTCAAGAAGCTGAAGTCGATCATTGAAGGATCAAGGAAGATGGAGATTCAATCTTGTGCAAGGCTTTATTGATTAAATAAAATCAATTCCACAAATGCGTAAGTAAAATATTAACTAGTTCCCTTGAGAAATATTGGACACTGGGGAATGATCATAGAAGAAGATCAATGGCCACGATCAAATTTCGCAAAGAAGAGATGAGATATGCATCTGATATTAGATCAATGGTCAGGAAGGAAGCCTCTTGAAGTCAACGGTTATAAAAATTTACAAAAAAGGAATTGTGGAAGGGAAATTACGGAAGTTCAACTTTTTGAAAAGTTGGATTCGCAATCTGGAAATGCTAAAACAGATTTGCGGAAACTTTGTTATGGAAAGGAGAATGTAGAAAAAGAGTTGTGGAAATTCTGTGACGGAAAGGATAATGCAAAAACAGAGTTGTAGAAAATCTGTTATGGAAAGGAGAATGCAGAAACAGAGTTACAAAAACTCTGTTGCAGAAAGGAGCTTGCGGAAACCTGTCTTGCAAAATTGAACCTGTAGAAGCAGAGATGCCCAATAGAGTTACGGGAGAAAAAGTATTTAGACAAGAAGTAAAATTTAGATTTTTCTAAATGTAGAGAAATCTAAATCCTAGGGTACCGGATGGGATGATGGTTGCTTGGTTTCTTGTTTGCATCACCCGAGGCCAGTAGAGGTTGTAGTCAATGACGTCTAAAGCACAACAGATCATGCAGAAGAAGGGGTGGAGGAAGGGTTTGATACTAATGCTGATGTTGAAGCAGTATTTCATGGATCTTCTCGTGTCACTAGCATTGGTTAGATAGTGCCAACACTTTTTGGTGAATGAGGAACTTGTTCCAATAAGGAGAAAAAATATTCTGGTTAATTATAGATTGTTCAATTTAGTTTTTATAATTTATTTCTAATGTACTGATAAAAAACTTGTTTTTTAAACTAATGATGTCATGATTGTTTTGCAGGAAATGATGTATTTTATAAAAATCTAAATTATTTTACCTTGGATATATTCGGGCCCACCATCTGCACAAGGTGGGACAGACAACCAAAATATTTAAAGGATGAATTGAGTAATCAGTTGGTTGACCTGTTCAAAAAAGATACCTTCAATACAACAAAGGTCCTAAAGAAGGATGGACACTATATGAAGATTATCTGAGACCAGTATAGGGTTCACATAGAAAAGAACCCTAGGCATGATCTCCCTCCGATGATTCCATCAAGGGAGTGGAAAGCTCTATTGGAAGATGGAAAAGATAGGTCTTTGAGAAAAACATGAAAGATACCACCAGACATAGGGAGGTATGCAATACATTTTACAATGCAATGGTAAGTCTTCTTATTAATAATTTTTATATCGAATTTGGAACATTGACTAACGTAATTCAACACTTGATTAGGCTGTCAGACACATCAAATGCCACAAAGGAAAGACTGGATAAAATTGGTCAACACAAGCTTAGGCCTAGTGGTTATTTGAATTTGGCGGCATGATTTGTAAGTATTGAAAATCCGATACTATATCCAAATAATAAATAGAAAAATATTTTCATTTTATCCTGCCACAAAAATATAAAATTCATGACATTATGCAAATATGCATGCCTACTGATTCAAAGAAGTGCCTACTCAGGAAGACTTGAAGCTTGGATTCCAACATGGATTTAAAGCTGTTGTTGAATGCCGAAAAATCTTGTCTAGGCATACACAGTCTTCTGGTGATCCATCTGGTGCACAGGTATATAAAAAATATATAGTTTAATGAAAATTTATTAATTCTCATGGAATGTATTCATTGTAAAAAAATAACATAAACCATTTATTCTATTTTGAGAACGAAAGTAATGATACCGTTAATGTCGAGGATGTACACCAACCAGTCAAAGATCATGCTTTGATACTTGGTAATGAATTTATTAATATGCTACTATTTTGTATAGATAATTGCAAATGATGAACATTAATTGTAATTTTCCATAATTCAATTGCAGAGCATGTAGATGCAGGTAACACTATATAGGTTGATCCTGGATAGGATAATGAAGAAAATGATGTTCCCACGCTAGGTAAAAAAACACTTTCGTAATGTTTTTTTAAATGAATTACTTGTAATTATAAAACAAAAATAAATTAATGCAACATTTTCACATTATTGTAGCAATTTTGAGCCCCTTGCCGTAAGTTCAACTGTTATATTTTATCATTCAAGCTAGCATTATGTTAGGATCTTTAATTGGGAGAATAACAAGCACACCAATCAAACAGAAGAGACAATGAACACAGTGTTTTTCCTCGGGGAAACCATAAATGGAGAAAACCCCGCAACTTCCTTAGAGATAGAATCAGCACCAAAAGTAAAACCCCAAAATAGTAAGATGATCTCCCGACAGCAGTAACCTCTTTCTTCCTAGCCCTAGTGTCTCCTTCTTCTTTAGCTATGTTCTAAAACTAAGTGTGAGTGAGTGTGTATTAAATAGAGAGGCTAGCTCTCTATTTATACTAATTCCCAACTTGACTAAACCCTACTAGGGCCAAATTCTCTAGGAGAGTCTAATAACCCTAGTGCTCCAGAACTGCGAGGACTTTAACCCTTGATCAATAGGAGGGTTACCCACAATGACTTGACATGACTTGTTTACATTATAGAATCTCTCGATAGGAACATCGAGGCATGACATGACTCAATTACATTACAGATATTTCCTGGAATAAACATTGGGGTACAATACATGAAATATACAAGTGAATGCATTTCGAAGTTACATATACATCAACACTCCCTCTTAACTAGGAAGGTATTCTCTCGACACAATTTTTTAGCACTAGTATTCTTCTCTGGATCATCTCGTCATATGCATCTTCAAGTCATCTTCATCTTGGATTAAGATCATTACTCGGTCTAGATCATCATCACTGGATCTAGATCATCACTCGATCTGGATCATCATCACTCGATCTAGATCATCATCACTAGATCTGGATCATCACTCGATTTGGATCATCATCACTAGATCTAGATCATCACGGGGTCATCATCACTGGTTCTGGATCATTAATCAATCTGGATTATCACTGCTGGATTTGGATCATCACTAGATCTGGATCATCTCAGAGACATCATAACTAGATCTAAATCATAGCTTGATCTAGATCATCATTGGGTCATCATCATATGTGCTATCTTATGGTTCTTCTCATCACAGGAAGTTCTACAGAGCCAGCCCTTTTTCATGCTGGTTTTAGGCCTACCTCGGTGTAGGTATTTGGTAGCCCTTATATCTAACCCTAAGTTAAAATGGCCAGCACTCACATCTAACCTTGACTCGTTAGAAAGGCACAGCACTTATATCTGAACTTGACTCGTTAGGAAGGCATTCAGTCCTCAACTGAGGGTTCCTGGTAACTGAATAGGTGCCTCCATTCAGAGAATGGTAGTAGCCCTTATATCTTACCCTAAGTTAGAATGATCGGCACTCACATCTGACCTTGACTCGTCAGAAAGGCGGTAGCCCTTACATCTAACCCTAAGTCAGAATGTTCAGCACTCACATCTGACATGGAAGGAAGTAATCCTCTCACCATGATAGAATGGCGGTAGCCCTTACATCTGACCCTAAGTTAGAATGGTTGGCACTCACATTTTACATGGAAGGAAGCAATCCTCTCACCATGACAGAATGGCGGTAGCTCTTACCTCTAACCCTAAGTCAAAATGTCTGAAACTCACATCTAACATGGAAGGAAGCAATCCTCTCACCATGACAGAATGACAACAACCCTTCTATCTGATCAAGTGGGAACACATCCCTCAATCACATCAGAATGGCCATGCACTCATATCTGATCATGTGAGAACACATCTCACAATCATATTAGAATGGCCCCCAGTCCTAGACAGAGTTTTCCTGGTAACTAACTAGGTACCTCCATTCAAAGAATGTAAATAGCCCTTATATCTGATCATGTAGGAACCAATCCTATAGTCACATCAGAATGGCCAACACTCATATCTGACATGGAAGGAACCAATCCTCTCACCATTACATAATGGCTCAGCCCTTACATCTAACCATGGAAGGAACCAATCCTCTCACCATGTCAGAATGGCTCACGGACTCATCACTTCCCCTTGGGGGAAGTCTCGATCTAGAGAACACCAAACTTCTCCCTGAAGCACCCAAACTTCACTATGGCCAATGGCTTTATCAACACATCAGCTATCTATTCGTTTGTTGTAACATATTGGAGCTTCATAGCTCCTCTCTGCACCATATCCCTGATATAATGATACTTGATCTCGATATGCTTTGACTTGTCATGGAACACCGAGTTCTCCGAAAAATTCACACACCTTTGGTTGTCACAATATATACAAGTAGCAACTAGCTGGAGATCAAATAAATCAGACAATAGCTTCCTCAGCCATGATGCCTCACAACTAGCTGAACAAGTTGCGACATACTATGCTTCAGCTGTACTCAGTGCCACAAAGGATTTCTTCCTGCTAAACCAAGAGATCACACCTAATCCCATATTGAAGCAACACCATGAAGTGCTCTTCCTATCGATGGCACTACCTACCTAGTCTCAATCAACATAACCCTCCAGTTTTAGCTTTTGATTCACATCATACTTGAGCCCATAATCATTTGTACCCCTCAGGTACCTCAGAATATGCTTTGCAACAATCAAGTGAACATGTCTTAGATTTGTCAAGAACTGGCTCAAGGTGTTCACAGCAAAACAAATATCTGGTCTCGTGTTCGTCAGGTACATCAAGGACCCAATCATCTAACGATACATCATGTCATTAACCACTTCTGATGAAGTATCACTCAATAGCTTCAGGTTCGATGCCATAGGTGTGGTCATGTCCTTGCAGTCCATCATCCTGAATCTCTTCAAGATATCTACCATATATTTCCCTTGTCCCAGGGAAATTCCATCCGCATTCTGCCACACCTCCATGCCTAGAAAATAATGCATCATACCCAAGTCCTTCATTTCGAACTCGGAAGCAATATTTCTCTTTGTATCAGAAATCAACCCATCCATACCTGTTACAAACAAACCATCTACATATAGTAGGAGCATCACTGGGTTGCCATTTTCAACCTTGTAGTAAAGGTTGGAATTTGCTTTACTCTTGGTAAAGCCCAAACTAGATAGAAAGATATCAATTCTGCTGTACCATGTCCTGGGTTCCTGTTTCAAACTGTACAGGGCTTTCTTCAATATACATACATGAGATTCCTTGTCATGTGTCTCAAAACCAAGTGGTTGTTCCACATACACTTCCTTTTCTACTACACCATTCAAGAAAGTAGTCTTAACATCAATTTGGTGTATCTTCCATTTCATCACTACATCCAGAGCAAGTACTGATATGATGGAAGTGTATCTGGCTACAGGTGCAAAAGTTTCTTCATAATCTATTCCTTCTTTCTGGGAGAAACCACGAGCAACAAATCTTTCGTTATATATCTATATGCCACCATCTACAACATGCTTGATCTTGTAGATCCATTTGGAAGTTACAACTGACTTCCCTTTGGGTCTTAGGACAACATCCCAAACATCATTCTTCATGATCAATTGATATTCTTTGATCATAACATATTTCCATTCTTTCCATTCTGCCACTTCTTCATAATTGGAAGGTTCTTTATCGATGAAATCACATAGTAATGCTACATACCCGGAGCAGGATCTAGTCCTCTTTCTTTCTCTGTGATTCTCTTCTGGAGCCCCATATCTTTCCGCACCTTGGATAGCCTCTCGTACCCAAGCAGATTTCCTCTTATGAGGATTCTTCTCTTGAGGTGGATCTACAGGTTCTTGAGGTTCTTAAAATTATTGATCTTCTTCTTAAGCTTCTTCATTCATGGTTGTATCATGAATTCTAGGTGCTTCTTCTTCTTCAGGTTCTACAGCAGGTCTCTTTCTAGATTTGTTGTAAGCTGAGTCTTCATCAAATGTCACATCCATGCTAATGTCGATCTTCTTGAATCCTAGGAAGCATATTCTGTAAGCCTTCAAGCTTTCAGAGTATCCCACAAATATAAGGCTTCTTTCCTAAAGGATCTAATTTAGTCCTCTTCTCTTTTGGAATGTGTATGTACATTGGACAGCCAAATATTCTGAGATGGCTGACTTCTGGTTTCTTGCTGGAAAAGACTTCTTCGGGTGTCTTGTACTCAAGTACTCTGTGTGGAGTACGGTTCTATACATACATCGCTGTTCTGGCAAATTTTTCCCATAGATGCATAGGAAGATCTTGATCATGAAGCATAGCTCTTGCAACTTCCATGCTAGTTATGTTCTTGCTTTCTGCAATCCCGTTTTGTTGTGGATTATAAGGAGTGGACAACTCCCTTTTAATCCCTGATTCTTTGCATAACTCTTTGAATTCATTTGATGTGAATTCTCCACCATTATCTGATCGAAAGGTCTTGATCTTCTTTTCAGTGTGATTCTTGATCAATTCTTTGAATTCCTTGAACTTGTTGAATACTTCATCTTTGTTCTTCATGAAGTAAATCCATGTCTTCCTAGAAAAGTCATCAATAAATGAAACATAGTATACATACCCGCTTAGTGAGCTTGATGACATTGGACCACATACATCGGAGTGGATGATTTCCAAGATTCCTTTTGCTTTTCTCTCACTACTTGGAAATGTCTTCTTTTTATTCTTTCCTTTCGCACATCCTTCGCAAACCCCATCATGTTTTGCTTGAATTTCTGTAAGACCTTCAATAGCTTTGCTTGCAAGTGGTAGTGCTCTGTAATGCACATGTGCAAGCCTTCTATGCCAAAGTTCATTTGGATCTACTGTGTCATGGACCAAGGCTTGTTCTGGATGGCCCTTCAATTTGTATAGACCTCCTTCTTGTTCCCCAATCACTACTACATCATTAATAGTCTTTCCCTTTGGCCACATGATAACTTGGCCATCTATAAATGCAACCCTCATGCCTTTTGCCTCTAATGCAGATATGGAGAGAATGTTCTTCTTGAGTCATGGTACAAACAATACATCTTGCATCTTCATAGAATTTCTAGATTCTAGCTTATAGGAGGATTCCCCACTACTTTTTGTGAGGTGATTCATGTTCTGAAAGTTTTACAAAGGACTCTTTGAATCCTGTCATATGTTTGGAAGCACCACTGTCTATAATCCAATCATTGCTTCCATGTGTGATGTTTCCCGTGAGAGTAGAAATCAAGACATATTCTTCATCACTTGAAGAATCTTCACTTTCATATTTGGTTCTCTTCTTGGATGGTTGATCATCCTCTGTAGCATGAGCATGATGTCTTATCTTTTTTCCCTTTTTCTTATTTTGTCTTTTAGGACAATCTTTTGAAAAGTGTCCTACTTCATCACATGTATAAAATCTGATTCTAGAAAAATATTTTCTAGAGTTAGTTTTATAAAAATGCTTACCTGTGGAGTGATGAGAACTTCTTTTGCTTTTCTTGGAATGAAATGTGAGGGCTTGATCTTCACTTCCCATCTTTTCTTCTCGAGCTACTATCTGATATTCTTCTTGAGAGCATTCTTCTCATAGTCTGCTGAACTTGACTAACTTCTTTCTGGCACATATCCCTTGAATAAAGGAGTATCATGATCTAGGGAGACCATTCAAGGTGGTTATCACAACCTCTGCATTCTCCACTTCTTCATTTACTGCTTCCAGCTGTTCCTTGATCTGAGAGACCCTTGTAAAGTAAGAATGGATGGTCTCAGCATTCTGTATCTTTACATTCTTCAGTTGGTTTCTCATAGTCATCTTCCGGTTTATGTTCTTCCCTTCAAATAATTTGGTTAGGGCATCAAACATAGATTTAGGTGTCTTTAGGGAGGACACCTGTGGGATGAGGTGATCCTTGATTGAATCAACAATGATCCTCCTTTCCATAACCAACTTCTTCTTGTGTAAGGCCTTAGCCTCATCTCCCTCTAGAACTGGAACCTCCTCATTGATATATGGGTCCAACTCATTTTCTTCTAGGACCAGGGAGATCCTATACTTCCAGGCTCAGAAGTTATCATCTCCCTCAAGATTTTCATCAATATTGGTATGATGAGGCATCTTAACTGAGAACCTCAAATGGAAATACAAAATATTTAGATCTTACCAGGTTAAGATGCCGGATTTGGATTTGGAGCTGAAATTCTGTAGTGTTGGTTCAGGAGCAGATTAGAGTTTTGATTTTCTAGAGTTCTATCCAACCAAATGATTTTATCTTGATCTCTAAACTTCAATTTTGAGGAGGAGATCAATCCAGGCCCGGGCTCACTGAAAAATTCCACTTCTATGGAAATCCCTAATTTCCGGCAGCAGTGTCGACTCCAAAACTGAAAAACCTCAGAATTGGATTTTGCTTCGACAGAAAGATGCACCCTAGGGAGAAGAGTGATTCCAACCTTCTTTTTCTGAAAATCTATGGAGAGAGAACCACAAAGTAGGAAGCCCTAGTTCCCGCAGCTGCATAGTGTCTTCTTCTCAGGTTAGCTCTGATACCATGTTAGATTTTATCATTCAAGCTAGAATTATGTTAGGATCTTTAACCGAGAGAATAACAAGCACAACAACAAGACACAAGAGACAATGAACAGAGTGTTTTTCCTCAGGGAAACCATAAATGGAGAAAACCCCTCAACTTCCTCAGAGATAGAATCAACACCAAAAGTAAAACTCCAAAATAGTAAGATGATCTCCCGACAGCAGTAACCTCTTTTTTCCTAGCCCCAGTGTCTTCTTCTTCCTCAGCTATGTGCTACAACTGAGTGTGTATTAAATAGAGAGGCTAGCTCTCTATTTATACTAATTCTCGACTTGACTAAACCCTAATAGGGTTGACTTCTCTAGGAGAGTTTAATAACCCTAGTGCCTTGGAACTGTAGGGACTTTAACCCTTGATCAATAGGAGGGTTACCCACAATGACTTGACATGACTTGTTTACATTATAGAATCTCCTGATATGAATATCGAGGCATGAAATGACTCAATTACATTACAGATACTTCCCGGAATAAACATCGGGGTGCAATACATGAAATATACAAGTGAATACATTCCAAAGTTACGTATACATCAACATCAACTTGGTGATAAATCTACTAGGGAAACCGATCATTAATTTCCAGAAGATGTGCTTCTTGCTCATTGTGTAAAGAGAAGAAAAGTAAAAAAGAAGTGACTCAAGAAATTTTGAGTAATTTTTTTTATAACACAATGTAGTGCATGTTTTTTTTTCGCGAATGCTTTAAAGAATGGTTTACTAAATGGTTTTATCGACTGAATGAATGGTTTAATGAATTTTTTTTTCAGCTATTGAATAAATGAATGGTTTAATGGAATATTTAATGAGTAGTTTAATGAAATTTTTTTTCAGCTATTGAATAAATGAATGGTTTAATGGAATATTTAATGAGTAGTTTAATGAATTTTTTTTTCAGCTATTGAATGAATTAATTTGCACTAATTTTTTATTTGCAAGTAGATGCAATGGGTTTGGGGAATTGAGAGTGATGTGAGCGGGGGGGGAGGGTCCATAAGAGCTTCGACCTTCACGTGGTTGGTCTTGTTTAGTAGAGAATATTAAATTTATCTCGAAACAGAGAGGAGTTCAATGAATGGTAAGGAAATATACATTAAAAATAGTTATTTATATAATAGTAGTGTTTAAATTTTACTATTTATATTTGACTCATCCATTGGAACTTGTTATAGATAGCCTTGGGAAACATTTTCATAGTTCAGAGGCAAAGTTGGATTTTTGATGTGATCGATGACCTTATATACATAGTGTTGTGGTTCTCCATGTTTTCTCAGGTTATCTCTTATTACCAATTATTTTACTTCAATAGTATTTTAATTTACATTGTTAAATTAAAAATGTACATCAACAGTAAAAGGTTCATTATTATTGTTGTTTTTAATCATTGAGACAAAATAATCAAACTATATTTTTTAGCTTCGTTTTGTTATTTTCCTAAACATGCAAATATTTATTTGATGGGTTGTAACATGGAATTATTGCAACATGAAGATATTTGTAGTACATTGAATGATGTTTTGAAAGGTAAAGAAAAATATGACAATGCGAAGCTCTACAAATAAAGGTAAGTTGTACAATTTTTTTTTATAAATAGTATCGAAAACATATTCCTAATTCTCATACATAATTTTCTTCAATTAATTTGATTTGTATTCCATACTTTCTAAATTTGTACCATTCTTTGTTCCCTATAATTTTTACTTTCTTGAATTGAGAATAGAAAATAGAAAATATGCTTAGAAGTCCAAAAACATGGAGAACATGTTTTGTTGCCTAAAAATGTTAGGTTCCTTGTTGTCAGTTTTGAATGGTTTTCATTGTAACACAATAATTGTCAAAATAATAGATACATTTTTCACATCTAATTAGATTGCAGATACAAACCAAGGGTTTCCTAAGATATCTATACATGGTCAAAAGTGATCATATCAAAGAGATGTGAATTTTCCTTGATCTATATAGCTAGAGGCTGTGAAGTCACTTTATGGATTTGTTAATTGTTCTTCATCCACGTAATCACCAACACGGAATCTCCATAGACCTGAAGTCAATGAAGACCTTTCACAAGTGATAGAGATCTTCTCACAACTAAACCTCTCTCTTGGGCACTAGGGATAGAGATCCTGGTCCATTCACTATTTGTTATAATCATGTGTGGTTCACTTTATCAAAAATTCATAGTCCTATAAATATACGCATGGTCCACCCATATCCATTCATCCATGTCCTAAATTTGGTAATAGAAGATAAAAGTATTAAAACTTGGGCCAAGACACATTCTATATATCCCTCAAAGGAAATAAAATACAAGGAGAAAATATGTAAACAATACTAAACTAAAGAAGTAGGGATCTATGGGGAATCAAGGAACAAAACAAGCAGCAATTACAACTTGGTCAGATCATACAATCCAAAGGAGGAGGTTAAATCCAAGAAACCTACACCTTAAGGCAAGTAGTAAGATCATTAGTTTTTCATAGTTGAGCCAATTTTAGATTAATATGGAACCATATCTCAAAATTTTCCCTTCTAAATGGAACAATTTTTTTTATATAACAAAGAATGTTTCATATAACCCTCATCAAGCCAATGCTTTGGCCCAAGGTGAAATGATGGAAAACATCCCTTGCTCACTACAAGAGTTGAACAATGAGAACCTCATCAAATTAGTCCCCTTGAAAAAATAGAGGATGCAATATTGAACATGGAACCTAAAAAGGAACCTATATCGTATGCATTCTCATCCCACTTTTACAACAAATAATGGAATAGCATCAAGAAGGTCCTCCATATGAAGGTTGAATAACCAAGGGAACATACCAAAGTTGCAAGAATCAACTCCTTCCTTACTCTTATCTCTAATAAGAGAAATCCAATCATTTTTTCTCATTTTTTCCTGACATCCTCCTCTTGCATATCATATAAGATTACACATTCTATATTATAATATTTTTGTAAAAACTTATCTTTGTAGAATAGGTAGGCATATTTTCCTAGATATTCATCATGACCCAATATCATAATGACATAGAAATTTATCTAAGTGAAAAGGCTAAGTGAAATGGTAATCCAACTAGACATTGCCAATGCCTTCAATAGGGTGAGACATGAATTTATGTTTTCAATTTTGAGGCGATTGGATTTCAAAAATATATATAATGGATTGAAGCTTATGTGGGTGGACCCATGATAGCTCTGTTTATTAATGGTAGGAAAACCTCCTTCAAAGTATTAGTGGAGTTGAGGAAATATTTTTCGACTCTCCATTTTTTTTCATCCTTATATATGGACAAAGTATGGGAATTCTCCTTGGATATCATGCAATAATAACTTATAACTTATGGTCCCTCCCTAGAATTTCAATTATCCAAAGTAACCACTATGAATCAGATCCATGTTTGCAAATGACACACGCCTCTAAGGGTTTCTACTTGATAACAACCAAGATGTTTAAAGTAATTCTCAACTATTTTCTAGAGGTCTTTGAGGGGGGGCATTAATAAAAGTGTACGTGAAACAAACCAACCCATAAATTGGGAAGAATTGAAATAAAACACTTTCCAACATCTAGGAATTCCATTAAAATGTAAATATGAATGGCTTAATCTTCACAGAAGATTAACTATTTAATCAAATTGTTGTTTATTCCTCTTCCCTTTTCCTTATATAATGACCCAACAAAAGGGGGATTATAGATCAAAGGACCTACCTTGATAAATAGGGAATTGGGTGCCAATATTCTATCCAAAGAGAAATCATGGTGGAAAGACACCTTCAACAAAAACCAATAAAAATTATGTTGAGAATGAAATTTGTATATGGTTGGAGGATGACTATTTATAAATTATCCCAAGGCTTCAAAGAAGATATCATAATTCTCAATTGGAATAAGAAAAAATAATTGGTGGTAGAATAGGATTATATCAAAATTCACCTTTAAAGGAAAAATATATAATTATTTATACATGGAAAGGATGGAAACTAACTTAATACCTTAGTGGTCATATCAAACTGGAAAGTCTATAATGTAAATATATGGAAGTGCTTAAAGTCCAGCCAATACTTTTAAATATCGGATGATGTAGACCTTCAGAGAGATTCATTGGTAAAAACACTTGGTAGACAAGTTTTAACTAAGGAAGCATTAAAGGATTAGAAAATATGGGGAAAAAATAATGGGCCATACTTAGTGAATAAATACTATGATTTATTGTTGCAAGATAAAACAATGGAACTGTTAGTGCCAGAAATTGTTCTTAGACTACTAGAAGAACAAGCCAACACAATCTCAAAGTAAAATTAAATAAAATAGGTTTTAAGGGTTTTGGTTTAAAAAAAAATCATCAGCAAGGAGGAAATAAACATCCACAAGCTAATACAGAACTGAATCATGCAAGTTGGATAAATGGGGATCAAACACATCCCAATAAGCCATAAACATTACACATGAAATACTAATTCCACCCACAGGCTACAAGCATTTACATGAATAAACCTTTAAACAAGAAATGAAATTATAGACTGATCAATCAACCAGATCAGAAATAAAAAAAACATGACAGGTAAAAGGGCTTATCAGTTTCTATATAATCAATAATGTTCATCCACTTACATAAGAGTTACAAGTGCCAGCTTGAGAAATCAAAGCTCCAAAAGCCTTTCCTTGAGTGAGAAATACCCCCCCCCCCCAAACTATATGTTTCTCTTCTTTTTATCATTACAAAAGTAAAGTAGTTCCATAACTACCTTCTAGGCCGAAATTTGAAACAGTTACATCAATTAGTTACATGATAACTCAAAATATTTAAAGACAATTAAACCAAAAATAACAAATCGGATTTGGGGAAATTTGATGAATTTCTGAAAATTTGGGTCTCAAAGACGCCTTCATATCTCTCAATATGGGACACCTGTGCAAAACCTGAGAGAGGTTTTTTTTAATGAGTATGTTATAAACAAAAATTTCTCTTGGTTTTTCAAAATTCCTCTTCAATTGATCTAAATACATGCTACAAATTTGTGACGAAAACAGGAAATTATTAAATAATTCAAACCCTGACAATAGGCCACAAATATGAATTCAAATATCTCAAATGATAACAGTTGTTGCAAAACTGAGAGAGGTTTTTGTGAATGTGTCTATTGTGGACAAAAAACTCTTTTGGTTTTCTTGAATTTGTTTTCATATTTTCTTAATATGCTCCCAATGACAATGACAAAAACAGGAAAAACAGAGCTGCTATAGGAATCTTCTCATGAAAATATTTGACAAAGGGCTAAAAAATGAGAGTTAGATTATAAATAAAAACTTGGAATAAACTTTTATTATAATTTTTTGAAAGCTTAAAGATGTACATATTAACTAATAAGCCCAAAAGACAAACCTTAAAACTAAAATAATGAAATAATTCAACCGTTAAAAGCATTAAATCCAACCAAAATTATTGATTGTCCAAAATTCTTAAAATCAACATAAAATGTAAAATCATTTTAAACCAATGGTTGAAAATTAGGACAAAAATAATAGATAAACTAAGAACAAGATCTAGGTATAACATCTAGCTCTTGCTGCGGGATGAAGTCCTCCTTGTGAGGCTTCAAGAACTTGTAGACCTTGTGCATTAGTCATTGGGTGATGGAGTCGTTTACCAAATATCTATAACTTTCTCAAACTCTGAACACATACCTATGAAATGACAAAATACTGCTATATGTCAGCATACTGAAAAGAATCTACATGCTCATATAGCGAGCTTATTCTGCTATTTACTCCTACTTCTAATCGGAGAAAACAACCCAATCAAGTGTAATCGTACTTCTAGTGAAGCCAAGAAACCATTTGACTCAGAATCATAATTCCATGCATGCCACTATTTGAGAAAACCCACAAAAGATGTGATAAATGCAATAAAGAGTTTGTAGGCAACTAATACTTATGATTGGAAATAGGAAGTATGCCAAAAGTTGGAGCATTAGAAACCTTTGAAAAATACAAATCCATCCAAGAAGCCACGAGATCATGAAATTTCCAATTTAAAACTTCAATGTCTTCATTATATTTATCATAAAGTGAAGCATTCTCTTCCTCTCCATTGCTGTTCTTTTTAAACTTTGGATCAAGAATGGAAACCAAGGGCTTTTCAAACTGCTTCTCAACTTTTAAATAAAACCCTTGATCAAAACTTGAATAAATAAAATTCTAAAAGTGACCATAAGTCAAGAATGGCAACTTATTTCTTATATCAATAGTATGAGGTTAAAGAGCAACAACTTCTTCTTCATAACATGATAATCTCATACCAGGAACTAAGAAATTTCTACTATAATCCACTAAAAGTATATTATCATCGAAAAAATCAGCAAATTGATATGAAGAATCAACACAAGTGTCATTTATATCCTTGTTCATATGAAAATCTGAAAATTATGAAGAAAATTGTCTTAAATCTGAATGATACCTACGTTCTTCTTCCTGTCCATAAGCTTGTATATCTTCAACATGAGCCTGATCTCGAAGCATTTTGCAAGCTCGGATGTTCTCCTCCATTCCTTTTGCATCCTTAAACAATTGTCTTAAAGATGATAATTTCCTTTCTAACAGAAAAAAGACAAGATCTGAATGTTGAGCCATAACATAATATACCATAGCAATTTTTTCCGAAGGTCTCATCTTCGGAGGAATACTGATATAAAAAATTTGAAACCTCCAATCAAATTTAGTAATTGGCTCATCATTCTCTCTTTTCAAACTATAAAATTCGGAAAGAAATTGATCATAAGATTTATTCTTACCCCAATACTTCAAAAAGACATCATGTAACTCTTCCCATGATCCAATTGAATCAGCTTTTAAATTTCGAAAGCAAAACCTAGCATCTTCAGCAAAGGATTTCGAAAATAACCTCATGACAACATCCTCATGCATGATTTCAAAATTATCAATGAAATTATGAAAAAGATTCTAAATGCTTCTCTGTTGTAATATGGTCTTTTCCACTAAAATGGGGAAGATATTCAACAAAGTAGGAAGGGTAAGGATTTAAGAGAGATGGTAGCCGAAGAGGTTTAAACATCTTCTGTCTGAGTCTAGACTGAAAATCTATGAGTTAAAAATGAGGTTCAACAAAATGTTCACAAGTTTCAGCAGTGATGGTAGAAGGTAATAGATTGGATTTATTCTCTTCAAGATGACTGGAATAATCGGTTTCAAGAGATATGGGTATATGTATATCATGTTGCACATTTATTTCAAATGAAGGAATAGGATCAACATCAATAAAACAAGAAGAATGCAGATTTTCTTCTTCCAAAGAGGGATATGTACTTGAAGGTTTATGATCATCGGAATAGACAAAACAAAAAATAATTCTTTTGACATCCAATGGGAAAGATAGGAAAGAACTGATGAATAAGAACAAAACCTCATGGATTAAAGTAACAAGATGATACCCAGTCTTTCCATTCGGCTTCTTCATTTTTCTGTCAACAAAATTCTCCTTGCAGTGGAATTTTTCATCATGGAGTCGCCGGTGAAAAATTGTAGTCTAAAAGATTTTCTAACTTTGTTCACCTCTCAAAATAAGATGAATAATGATATCCCAGGGAAGATATACTTCAGCTTCATCCCCGACAACGACGACAAAGATGTTAGTGCCATAAATTGTTCTTAGACTACTAGAAGAACAAGCCAACACAATCTCAAAAGTAAAATTAAATAAAATAGGTTTTAAGGGTTTTGGTTTAAAAAAAATTAATCAGCAAGGAGGAAATAAACATCCATAAGCTAATATAGAACTGAATCATGCAAGTTGGATAAACTCGGGATCAAACACATCCCAATAAGCCATAAACATTACACATGAAATACTAATTCCACCCACAGGCTACAAGCATTTACATGAATAAACCTTTAAACAATAAATGAAATTGTAGACTGAACAATCAACTAGATCAGAAATGAAAAAGCATGACAGGTAAAATGTCTTTTCATTTTATATATAATCAATAATAGTCATCCACTTACATAAGAGTTATAAGTGCTAGCTTGAGAAATCAAAGCTCCAAAAGCCTCTCCTTTAGTGAAAAATCCCCCCCAAAAACTGTATGTTTGTCTTCCTTTTATCATTACAAAAGTAAAGTAGTTCCATAACTACCTTCTAGGTTGAAATTTGAAACAGTTACATCAATTAGTTACATGATAACTCAAAATATTTAAAGACAATTAACCCAAAAATAACAAATCGGATTTGGGGAAATTTGACGAATTTCTGAAAATTTGGGTCTCAAAGACACCTTCATATCTCTCAATCCGGGACACCTATGCAAACAATTAGAGAGGTTTCTTTAAATGAGTATGTTATGAACAAAAAACTCTCTTGGTTTTTCAAAATTCATCTTCAATTGATCGGAATACATGCTGCAAATTTGTGACTAAAACAGGAAATTATTAAATAATTCAAACCCTGAAAATAGGCCACAAAGATGAATTTGAATCTCTCAAACGATAACAAATGTTGCAAAACTGAGAGAGGTTTTTGTGAATTATTCTGTTTTGGACAAAAACCTCTTTTTTTTTTCTTTAATTTGTTTCCATCTAGTCCTAATCTGCTCTCAATGACAATGCCAAAAACAGGAAAAACAGAGCTGCTACAGGAATCTCCTCATGAAAATATTTGACAAATGACTCAAAAATGAGAGTTAGATTATAAATCAAAACTTGGAATAAAATTCTATTATAAGTTTTTGAAAGTTTAAAGATGTATATATTAACTAATAAGGCCAAAAGACAAACCTTAAAACTAAAATAATGAAATAATTCAACCATTAAAAACATTAAATCCAACCAAAATTATTGATTGTCCAAAATGACTAAAATCAACATAAAATGTAAAATCATTTTAAACCAATCGTTGAAAATTAGGAAAAAAATAACAGATAAACTAATAACAAGATCTAGGTATCACAGGAACCGCCCCAAATTAAACCCTACAATATTTGACATTTATACCATTGACATTCTACTCTACTTAAGGTGACATTATTCTTTTAGGATATCTCAATGGTTGAACCAAGGAATAGTATATTTTTCTTCATCATGTATCTTACAATGATTTTTCCCTTAAGGATATTGATCCAAATTTTGTAGGATTACACAAGACTTTAGAGGATGCATTCAAAATTCTAAATCCTTATGGGAAGAACCTTTTGAACTTGGGTTAGTCTCAAAATGTGTTGATTGTGAATTGTCTTCCATTTTACCCCTACCTTTGAAGCTTCAAATTTTTACCCTATGTCAAAGGACAATGTGCAATTCACTATGTCTTGGCCCACATGGAGCTCCTCTATTGTATCCTCCTCTTCAAATGTTTCACCCCATTTCAAAGGACCGTTGTGTATCTCACTATATCTTGGTCCACAAGGAAATCCTCTAATTTATCATCCACTTCTCAATATCTGTATCCCTCTTTTAATTCTTCCCTCTCACCTTCCACTTCAAAACCCCCTCCCTGTTATATTTTTATTATTCAAGCTAGCATTATCTTAGGATCTTTAACTGATAGAATAACAAGAACAGAAATCAAACACAAGAGACAATAGACACAAATATTTTCCTCGGGGAAACCATAAAGGAGAAAACCCCGCAACTTCCTCAGAGATAGAATCAGAAACAAAAGTAAAACCCAAAAAAATAGTAAGATGATCTCCCGACAGCAGTAGTATATTTCTCTAATCCCAGCTTCTTCTCCGTCACTCATGTGCCCCAGTGAGTGAGTCTGTGTGTGTTTTAAATAGAGTCTCACTCTTTATTTATATTCTTTCGTTCACTTATCCTTTAACTCTGTTATGTACGATCAAGTAATCCCAACTCAGTTATGTAGGCTCTAGTAACCACAACTGGGGTATTAATGACCCAAATCACATTAACTCGCCTAGGGATGACTTCTCTAGGAGAGTCTAATAACCCTAGTGCCCCACAACTGTGGGGACTTTAACCCTTGATCAATAGGAGGGTTACCCACAATGACTTTACATGACTTGTTTACATTATTGAATCTCCCAATAGGAACATTGGGGCATGACATGACTCAAACACATTACAGACACTTCCCGAAATAAACATCGGGGTACAATACATAAGATATACAAGTGAATACATTCTGAAGTTACAAATACCTCAACACTCCCTCTTAACTAGGAAGGTATTCTCTCGACACAATATCATCTGGATCATCATTGAGTTCTCATCATATTCATCTTCAACGCATCTTCATATCGATTTGGATCATCACTCAATATGGATCATCATCACTAGATCTAGATCATCATCATTGGATTTGGATCATCACTCGAACTGGATCATCACTTGATCTGGATCATCACTGCTAGATCATCATCACTGGATCTGGATCATCACTCGATTTGATCATTATCACTGGATCTGGATCATCATTGGATCTGGATCATCACCCGATCTGGATCATCACTACTGGATCTAGATCATCATCACTGGTGCTATCTCATGATTCTTCTCATCACAGGAAGTTCTACAGAGTCAACCCTTTTTCATGTTGGTTGTAGGCCTGGCCTCCATATAGGTCTTCTTCAGCACTTATATTTGACACTAAGTCAGAATGGCCCACCCAGCACTTACATCTGACCATGAGAGGAACATATCCAACACCATATCAGAAAGGCACGCCCATCACTCACATCTGACTATGAGAGGATCCAATCCAGTCATATACATCAGAAAGGCCCAGCACTCACATCCACTGGCATGATAGGACACACCATCTATCATCCATGGAAAGGCTTAGCACTTAAATATACTGGCATAGCAGGACACGCCATCTACTATCCATAGAAAGGTACAACACTTACATCCTCTGGCATAGCAAGATACACCATCTACTATCCATGGAAGGGCTTAGCACTTATATTCAACCATGTGAGGAACCAACCCAGCCTACATGTTGAAATGGCTCTGCACTTACATTCAACCATGCGAGGAACCAATACAGCCTACATGTCGAAAGGGCTCTATTCTTATATTCGACCATACGAGGAACCAATCTATCCTACATGTCGAAAGGTATCTGCACTTACATTCGACCATGCGAGTAACCAATCCAGCCTACATGTCAAAAGGGCTCTCATCCCCAGGCTGAGGATCCCTAGTAACTGACCAGGTGCCTCCATTCTCCCAGAGAATGGAATTCAACACTTATATCTGATCATGTGGGAGCACATCCCTCAATCACATCAGAATGGCCCTGCACTTATATCTGATCATGTGAGAACACATCCCACAGTCATATCAGAATGGCCCTCATCCCTAGGATGAGTATTCCTGGTAACTGAGTAGGTGCCTCCATTCAGAGAATGGCATTCAACACTTATATATAATCATGTAGGAACCAATCCTACAGTCACATAAAAATGTCTCAGCACTCATATCTGACATGTAAGGAACCAATCCTCTCACCATGACAGAATGGCTCATCCTTTACATATGACCATGGAAGGAACTAATCCTCTCACCATGCTAGAATCACTACAACACTTATATCTGACCATGGAAGGAACCAATCCTCTCACCATGTCAGAAGGGCTCACGGACTCATCACTTCCCTTGATCTAGAGAACACCAAGCTTCTCCCTGAAGTACTCAAACTTCACTTTGTCCAATGGATTAGTCAACACATCAGCTATTTGTTCATCCGTCACAATATACTAGAGATTCACTACTCCTCTCTACACCATATCCATGATATAGTGATATTTGATCTCGATATGCTTCGACTTGTCATGGAACACCGGGTTCTTAGACAAGTTCACACAACTCTGGTTGTCACAATATATACAAGTAGCATCCAACTAGAGATTAAATAAATCAAACGGTATCTTGTTCAGCCATACTACCTCAAAAATAGCTGCACAAGTTGTGACATACTCTGCTTCAGCTGTACTCAATGCCACACAGGACTGCTTCCTTCTAAACCAAGAGATCACACATGATCCCATACTGAAGCAGCACTTTGAAGTGCTCTTTCTATCGATGGCACTACCTGCCCAATCTGAATCACCATAACCTTCCAGGTTAATCTTCTGATCAGCCTTATACTTGAGCCCATAATCAACTATACCCTTTAGGTACCTCAGAATATGCTTTGTAGCAATCAAGTGAACATGTCTCGGATTTGTTTGGAATTGGCTCAAGGTATTCACAACAAAGAAAAAATATGTTCTCATATTCTTTAGGTACATCAAGGACCCAATCATCTAATGATACATCATGGCATCAACCGACTTAGATGAAGCATCACTCAATAGCTTCATGTTCGATGTCATAGGTGTGGTCATGGCCTTGCACTCCATCATCCTGAATCTCTTCAGGATCTCTACCATATACTTCCCTTGTCCGAGGGAGATTCCATCTGCATTCTACCACAGCTCCATGCCTAGAAAATAGTGCATCATATCCAAGTCCTTCATCTCGAACTCGGAAGCAAGTCTTCTTCTTGCAAATTTAATGAGTTCATCTTTTCTATCAGCAATAAGTCATCAACATATAACAAGAGCATCACTAGTCTTCCACCTTCAACCTTGAAGAAAAGGTTGGAATCCACTTTACTCTTAGTAAAGCCTAGAATCATTAGTAAGTTGTCCATCCTATTGTACCATGTCAAACCTCATAATCTTCTATTGTGACTCCCTCTGAAGCAGAGCATCATTCTCCCTCTGTCTTCCGTACTTTATGCACTGAAACATTCTGTACTGGAGTAGCTTCCTCTACTACCAATATTCTATGTATCCAACTAGGATCATTGGATACTAAGATTCTCTATCTTGAACTTTTTCAAAAGTTCTTCTCGCACCCATCTGTGAGCTTGTCATCCTCTATAGACTTTCATCTTCAACCTTGTAGCAAAGGTTTAGATCTTCATCAAGCTCCTCATGTATGTGTTATCCCATGGGTGTCTTCTGAGCTCGTACAAGGCTTTCTTTCATTTGCACACATGATTCTGCCTGTCATGTGTCTCAACTCCCACTGGCTGCAAATGTCTCTTTGTAGTCTATGCCTTATTTTCATGAGAAGCCTCGTGCTACGAATCTTTCCTTGTATCCCACGATGTTTCCATCTACTGCATGATGGAACTACGAATTTCCCTTCATGTAACGATACTACATCCTAGACATCATTCTTCTTGAATTGGTCTTCCCTTTCTTCTTGGTTACATCTTCATAACTAGAAGGTTCTGTATCAATGATATCGCTACATTTGTCATATTATTCTTTATCTATCATCACTTGTTCTTCGGAACAAGTCTCATCCTTCTTTTCTTGTTGGTGATTTTACACGATCTTTCCTACAAGTCAAATGCATTAGTTGTATGGTTAGAAACATTTCATAAGGTATATTCATAATGAAAAAATTCTTTTGCATCAAGATATATGATTATGAAACTATTTTAGCCAATACAACATTCATCCATATCTCACGAAAACTTTCTAGATGCCTTCCATCTCTACCAGGACAACATTGAGATTGTGCACTTATCCAATATGTTAGCAAAGAGGTTTCATTCTAGATAAGAAGCAATGGAGAGTTGTATAGCACCATGAGCTACTTACCCATCACACGCATATTAGTAGTATACTGTCATTAATGAAAACATTCTATTATGCATAATACATCAACTGAATATAAACAAATTCATAACAAAGACAATATCATGAAATGACAATTGAATACTTATCTTTATTTGTTTCATGGGTAGACTCCTTCTTGATCCTTCAACTTCATCATATTCTTCATTCATAATAGCATCGTTTCTCATCCAAATGCTAAGATGGATAAGAGGTTCTTCAAGAGTTGAGTTCTTCGTATTCCTCATCGCTTGAGGGATCTTCTTTGGATGGTGAGAGCTTGATCTTCAATTGCTCCCATATTCTCTTCTCTTACTATGAGTCGAGCTTCTTCTTCTTCCCAGAGTCTGTTGAAACTAATCACTTCCTTCTGGCACACATTCCTTGCATGAATGAATCCCATGATCCTGCGAGGCCATTCAAGGTGGATATCACCACTTCTGCATTCTCCACTTCTTCTTATACTGCTACAAGTTGTTCTTTGATTTGAGAGACCCTCATAAAGTATGACTGTATGGTCTCTGCATTCTGGATCTTCACATTCTTCAACTGTTTTCTCAAATTCATATTCCGATTTATGTTCTTCCCTTCAAATAGCTTGGTCAAGGAATCAAATGTCTCTTTTGGTGTCTTTAGGGAAGACACTTGTGGTATAATGTGGTCCTTGATTGAATCAGCAATGATCTTCTTGGCTTTGACCAATTTCTTCTAGTGTAAGGATTTTAGCCTCATCTCCCTCTGGAACTGGAACCTTTCTACTTATGTAGGTGTCCAATTCATTTTCTTCAGAGAGATCATATACTTCCATGCTTGGAAGTTGTTAGCTTCAACAAGCTTATCATCAAGCTGATGTGATAGATTACTTGCAAATGAGAACCTCAAATGAAAATAGCAAAAGATTAGATCTTACAGATTTGAGGTGTCCATTCTAGTTCCAGAGCTGGCTGATCTAGGGTTTGTCAGAGAAACCCTAATTTTAAAAACTTGGAATCTTTCAGATCTAATTGGATAGAAATATAGGCCTCTTCAAGGTGAGCTGTCCAATGTACTCCTTTTCTGAAAACAATGGAGGGAAGCTCCCAGAAAAGGAATCCCTAGTTTTCCAATTTCTTCTGCAGAAATGCTTGATATTGTTTCTATGGTATCTCTGCAATTAATGCTACTATGTGTCTGTAACTTTGTACTAACGTATCCTCACCTGTCCCTATTCCCACATCATAGGTTTCATCAGAATTTTTTTCACCAATTGGGACTTATGAGCGGTTTCGCAAGGTGACCTGTTTCAGGATTGTTCAGAATAGAAAAGTTGTATGGACTACCACGTGTTACTGTTGTATCTTCTGGGTCTGAAACTTTGAACAAAAAAATTAAAGTTCATTCCCTTTCTGGAAATTCTTGATAAATTTCATTTGGACATCTATAGACTGAGATATAGCAATTCTCTCTAGGTGTCTTGTTTATGGATGAATCCTGGAAGAGGCTGGAATCCTCACTTGGAGGAATCATATCTCCTAGAATATAACGAATCTGAGGCTAAAACTTGGAAACAGTGTACATCATGATTTCAACCTCAACTTGTGAAAGGTTCATCCCCAGATACTTCTTCAATCCCGAGATATAGCGAATTTACAAAAACCTATCAGTTTTAGTATTTAGGGTTTTTCCAGCCCGAGGTCAAACTAGGGTTTGACTTTCCTGAAGTTACACCCAACCAAAAATCTAAACCCAGGTCTCCAAACTTTTATTTTTATGAGGAGAGAAATACTATGTTGGGATCACTCAAAGATTCCTCTTCTGTAAAAATCGCTAATTTCCCGCACCGAAAACTGAAAATGCTCAGAATCAAATTCCGCTTTGACAGAAAGATGCGCCCTTGAATGGAGAGTCAACCTAGCATACCTTTGCGAATGGATTATGGATAGAGACCCAAAAATTAAAAATCCCTAGATTCTGTAGTTGTATAATGTCTTCTTCTTAGGTTAGCTCAGATACCATGTTAGAATTTTATTATTCAAGCTAGCATTATCTTAGGATCTTTAACTCAGAGAATAACAAGCACAGCAATAAAACACAAGAGACAATAGACACAAATATTTTCCTTGGGGGAACCATAAAGGAGAAAACCCCACAACTTCCTCAGAGATAGAATCGGCATGAAAAGTAAAACCCAAAAAATAGTAAGATGATCTCTCGACAGTAGCAGTCTCTTTCTCTGATTCCAGCTTCTTCTCCCTCACTCATGCGCCCTAGTGAGTGAGTGAGTGTGTGTTTTAAATAGAGAGTCTCACTCTCTATTTATATTCTTTCGTTCACTTATCCTTTAACTCTGTTATGTAGGCTCGAGTAATCCTAACTCAGTTATGTAGGCTTGAGTAACCACAACTGGGGTACTAATGACCTGACTTACATTAACTCACCTAGGGATGACTTATCTAGGATAGTTTAATAACCTTAGTGCCCCACAAATATGGGGACTTTAACCCTTGATCAATAGGAGGGTTACCCACAATGACTTTACATGACTTGTTTACATTATTGAATCTCCCGATAGGAACATCGGGACATGAAATGACTCAAATACATTACAGACACTTCCCGGAATAAACATCGGGGTACAATACATAAGATATACAAGTGAATACATTCCAAAGTTACAAATACATCAACACTCCCTACCCCCCATGGACTACCTTCCTCTTCAATGTTAATTTTTCCAATGTTTATGCCTCTTTCACCTTGCCAACCACTTCCTCCCCTATGACACTTCTCACCCCTAAAAACAACTTCAATAAAATATGAGATTCTCTCCATGAATCTTTGGGAGGCTACTCTTGATTCATCCCTCATGTCACTAAGGTTCCCCCTCACATCATCCCCCTTTCTCTTTCCCCATGAACTAATGTACAGTGAAGAGTGAAAATTTTCACCATAGGAAAATTTATTTTTCCTAAAATTGGGATCCTTTCTCTTATTCTCAACATCAAAAATTGTACAATGACATGTGTCATAAAAAGAAGGATTTACTTTCCTTAAGGAGGCAAGGGTTATGTGAGACCCTCCACCACTCTCCCAAGAACTTTTGGCATATGCATTTCCCTAAAAATAATTTCCCATAGAACTTAGACCTAATCATTTGTTCTTCCATAGCATCTCCCTATATGAAACCCTAGCACAATCCCCTACAAATTCCACCTCCACCTTCTCTTTCTACCTCTTCTCTATCATATATATCGGAAGAAAAACTATGGTTAAGATAATTAGAAACAAAGAATGTGAGGAAGGATTTCAAGTTGAATTTCTCAAGCATGGTATTCACCCTCTTGATTCTTACCTTAATGCTCTATTTACTCATGTTTTTTTTTGAGGTTTCCCTAAATCCCAGTCTTGGTCTTGTCTGTTTGTTGCAATTGTATTTTTTATTTCGTTAAGAAGCCTTGATAGATATCATCCAAAGAATTTTTGGGGTTCATAGAGTTACCTATGTTTGTGAAAATTGTTTAAATATATTTAAGCTAAGATAAGATAATTTCATTTATGTCCAACGAATTACAATGGATATTTGTAGAATGCAATGGCAGGATGTCTATTGAATTTTGAGTTGTTTAATTATGGATTATTTAAAATATTTTCCCGCCTTTAATATCTCACAAACACGAAGACATTTATAAAATAGTGAAGACATTTATAACGTGTCTGTCAAATTTCAGACATTAAAGCTATCATATTTCAGGCTAAAACTCACTTTTGTTCCTTGTTATGGGAATATGTAAGCTTGAGACCTATTGTTAAAATATTTGGTAGGGATTCAATGTTCATAGTCTGTGCATATTTGTGTGAATCTTACAGGCTTGAAATAGAGTGGGGCATGTGCCTTCTTCTAATATTGTTTTTTTGGTATTATTTAACCTAGAACTATAACTCTCCATTAGGAATTTTACATGACTTGGTGATGAAGGTTGAGCTTCATTTCTTGATTCTATAGAAATAATTTTATATTTTAATTTGTTTACTTTTCTAGATCATGGAAATTTGGATTATGCATAGTATTGGATGATTTTTGAAGAATACTTTTTATTATGCCTTACGTATTTGATTGCTTTGATGTGTAAAATGATGAGTACCATTGAAGTTCATATTGAACCTTAAAAACATTTTTTGAATATTCATTTTATCCTTGGAATATGTATTGAGCTATATACAGTGTTTCTATTGAGTCCCAAGTCGTGATTTTAATCCTATGAATATAGGAAATTGTTTTAAAGGAAGGCACCACGTTGGGCTCAAATTCCTAGATGTTTCTTGCAAATGTTAAACCTCATCTTAGTTTATTTATGTAAATTGTATGTATTGATGATATCATCGTATGTATTAAAGACAGCTGATAAAATATGTCTAATGATAATTTTCTGTCAATGCTTAGTTTTTTTTACAAATGTTAAACATTGTCTTAGTATATTTCCGTAAATTGTATGTATTAAAGATTGTTGATCAAATATGTCTAATGGTAATTTTCTGTCAATGCTTAGGTTTTTTGTACTTTATGCACTAACAATCCTTTGAGATTTCTTTGAACATTATGAATTTATGCATATTTGTTTTTTTGGAAACATGCTTCTATGTTCTCTTGGATTCAACATATTTGTCTTAGACAGTTGTAAAATAGTTTGAAATATTGAAATACTCTATTCTTTTGCTTGTATGCCTAGAATTTAGATGTGCAGGTCTTTGGAAACTTGGGTGATGAATTTGAACTCTATTTCAAAATAATTACATATTGGTTATTCCTTTCTATGGACATTAGTTAAAAAAAAATATTCTCAACATATTTGGTATGGCATCATTGTTCATAGACTGTGCAGATTTGTGCCAATGTAGGATTGAAGTTTAAATAGAGTGGGCCCTGGGTATGTGCCTTCTTATAAGATTGCTTATTGGATCCAAAACTTGACTCTCCATTGGGAATTTTACATGAATTGGTGATGACAGTTGATTTTGATTTCTTGATTCCATCAACAATAATTTTGTATTTCAATTTTTTTACTTTTCTAGATCATGGAAATTGGAAATTTTTACTATGCATAGTATTTATCTGGTTTTTGAAGAATACTTCTTATTATACCTTGCATATTTGATTTCTTTGAGGTGTAAAATGATGACTACAATTGAATTTCATCTTGTACATTAAAAACGTTTTTTGATCAAGATCTATTTTATCCTTGGCATATGTGTTGAAATACATGGAAACTGTAGGAAATACATGCATCAAGGGTTAATGAAGTATGCTTAAGGTTGTATACTTCTACTAGAAGCTTATTACCAAATACTAAAACTATCTATGAATTCAAAATGTATGCAACTTTCAAAACCAACGTTACTCTTGAATCAACATAGAAACACACAAATATATAGATATGCAGATGATGTTAATAGTGCACCTTGGACACAATAGAAATGTTTAAAATCCCAAATTGGAAGATTTATTGGATCAAAACATCAGTAGGCTTTGCTCTAGGACCTACCAAGAATAATACAAGTCCACTGATAACATCTACATGTATACAAGGATAGTGTTGAAATGGAATGCTCAGGAGTAAAAGAAATAAAGGGACTGCATCAACAAGTTAATATGGGATGGTGTTATAGCAGAATTTTTGGAAGTCCCAAATTCTGGAAAGGAGATCTATTCTTTCATAGCCTTGGATCTAGGAGGTGACAAGGAACTCCTAGGAAAAATAGAATTCGACGGACTGCATCTACTGGTAAACAAGGATAGTGTAAAATTTATCATTTGATTCCTTCCTACTAAGGTGAGCCACTAGTCGCCCATATCTCCAAAATCCAATTTCCAAGTCCCCATATTTTACTTACACTTTTCTAACAAAACGTTTTTATTCCCAACCAAAACTTAATCATAACACTATCAAGGTAAAAAGGTGGAATGTTTTTAGAAGATATCCCTGAAAAATCAGTTGGATGAATTTGAAATAATATAAACACCAAGAATTAGATAATCTATTTTGAATAATATCTAAACAAAAAAAGAGTTTAAACTTTATATGGAGGGCAGTGTTATTCACTTTGTTAAAATCCAGACAGAAATAAATAATATATAGTCAAGGAGAGACATCAAATAGCCCTACATTTGGAGAGAGGGACCAAGAGGTAAGGAACAAGTTTTGGGATAACATTTGGGATAACAATTTGAGGTCAATATGAAGGTCTGCTTATTTATCGTAGTAGTGTCAAAACAACTGGGTAACTAACCTCAAATATTTAAAAAAGGGAGGTCATTTAAGGGCTTGGATTGGTTGTGACCTACAAGAATGGTGACTCAACTTTGGGTAAACCTTAACAATATAGTTTAAGGGTATTCCTTTAGACACTAAACTAGCAGTCCTGGGTATCTTTGACCAACAATAAATGGCATTGTCTTGTGACCTTATATAATCATTCTTAGTCAATTATGGAAGGAACCTTGGTGGCCTATGAAGGGAAATTGACCAGCAAACTCTGTATTCCAATGGGATCCATTTGAGGAGTTCATACAGCATTGGAGTAGATTTTTATGCATAATGTCCAATGGGTATCTTTATTTGATGAATTCATTCCTTTCACCTTGGATTCCTCTGAGTATATCAAGTTATTTAATACCTATCATATCAATTTTAAGTGCAAACTCTTGGACATATAGACACTATCCTTAACCAAAAATATTGATCCTTGACAATGGCCTGAGATACCAACATTTTATAGGTTGTTTGTAGAAACCAACACTGTCATTATGAGTCTACAAACACAGTAAATCAGCAAACAATGTTATAGCATGGCCTTGGTATG
This sequence comes from Pseudotsuga menziesii, assembly GCA_001517045.1. Taxonomy (NCBI): domain Eukaryota; kingdom Viridiplantae; phylum Streptophyta; class Pinopsida; order Pinales; family Pinaceae; genus Pseudotsuga; species Pseudotsuga menziesii. Next base: position 47,487 of record LPNX011029698.1, read on the forward strand.
AATGGAAGTAGTGATCTACTGGTAACATGTGAAGCAGAAGAAAAACTAGACCCAATGTTACCTGGGGCCCTGGTAAATCTAAAGCTAGGGTTACCTCATAATTAGTTAATAGAAGTGACCTTTGGAACTTAAAAAAAATCCAAACACGAGACCCTTAATATGAGTGACTATGTGCATAATGTTTTGGAATTTTTTTGCATTCTTTCAAGAGAGAATGGCTATAAATAAAGATAGGATTAAAACTTAAGTATACGGTAAAATAAGTATCTCTTGCATGAAGGAGGTATTTATGAAACCTCTAATAGTGAGAGAGAGAGAGAGAGAGAGAGAGAGAGAGAGAGAGAGAGAGAGAGAGAGAGAGAGAGAGAGATTGTGACATGAAAGATTGACTTTGACCATTTCTATTATGATAGAGTGAAAAGGTTGCAAAGAATTTACATAGCTATCTTAAGTCCTGCAATAGAGAACCTTTAGACCGTTTATTTCTTGTAACAAATAAGCCATTCTCCTGCCACAAAATAATCATAAAATGATCGACTATGTGATGATGATATTATGCTCCCTCTGATAGTTTTATCTTGCATATAAAGGCTTCAAAAACTAAATAATCAAGGCTTAGTGACATGCATTATTTGTGATATATGAACTGCATGGATAGAAATGATTGACTCATATAATGGATATTAATATCAATACTACACCTATTCTAGAAATATTGATCAATGCAATTCAACGGTTTCTATTGAAGTTTTTAAAATGTGTCATAATTCAAGGTCATACTTATGCATGTTTCATATTTGAACAACTAGTTTGGATAATGATAGTTACTGGATTATGAATTACACATGAAGGAATTTTGGCAAGAAGAAACCTATGTTGGAATTATGAATATGCTAATGTAAATAATGTCTACAACAATGTTTAGGATGTTTAGGATGCTTCATTCCCATGCTTGATCAACATTTTCATTCTAGTTTAGTCCCTGCAAGTTATGATTTTTGTATTGTGATATTTGTGTTGTCTAGATATTTAAAAAGGAATGACCTAAGTCAAGCCTTTGTATATATATTTGGCTTCAAATTTAGGAACCTTACAATTTGATCCTCTAGAAATTCAATCTATAAGTTGGTATATCGATTCTAAGTATACACATATGTTTATCTTTTACCTTCCGCATTAGGTATGTGGAATCATATAGGTTTGTCATACAGGTCTTGTAAAACAATGGGACTGGTGATAATGATTCTCCTTTCCATACCAGCAGTAGTTGTGAAAAGAATCACAAATTCTATAAATTTGATCCCAAATTGTTGCATACCTTTCAAACAAATTCCTATATTTTTCATAGATGAAAATCATAGCTTGGGCCTCAATACCAACACTATTCTAGTTCAACGCATGTGTCAAGGATAAAATAGATCTTCAAAAAAAAAAAATTAAGTTCAAGATGGAATTCAATCATATTCATCATTTTACACTTCAATGAAATCAAACATGCAAGGTATAATGAGAAGTGTTCTTCAAAAATAAAACCAATGCTATGCATAGTCCAAATTTCCATGTTTTAGAAATATAAACAAATTGAAATAAAAATGATTTTTGATGGAATAAATAAATCAAGATCAAAATTCCTCACCAGGTCAAGTAAAATTCCCAATGAGAGTCAATTTCTAGAGAAAATAATGCCAATGAAGTAATCTTCGAAGAAGGCACATACCCCACTCTATTTCAATCCTACAATATTGGCACAAATTAGCACAGTCTATGAAATGTGATTCCATACCAAATATGTTGAGAATAAGATTCAAGCTTACTCATTCCCATAGCAAGGAATTGACAATATATAATTATTCTGAGTCAAAGGACAAATTCAACATCCAAGTTTCCAAGACAAAAAAAACTGAGTATTTCCATATTTCAAGTTACTTTAACATAGCATTTCCATATTTCAAGTTACTTAACAAATATCTAAGATAAATATGTTGAATCCAAGAGAAGCGTGTTTCCAAAGAAAATAATGTGCATAAATACATAATTTTCGAAGAAATGTCAAAGAATTATTACTGCATAAGGTACCAAAGAACTATGCGTTGATAGAAAAATGTCAATAGACATTTTTTTATCAGCTACCTTTAATAAATATAATTATATATTCAATAGAAAGAATTCAGGGAGATTTACCAAGACAAGGTTTAACATTTGCAAGCAATTTCAAAAAAATTGAGCCCAATGTGGTGCACACCTTTCAAACAAATTCCTATATTCTTAGGATAAAAATCACAACTTGGGCCTCAATACTAACACTATATCTAGTTCAACATATATGCCAAGGATAAAATTTATCTTCAAAAAATGTTTTAATGTTCAAGATGAACGTCAATGGCATTCATCATTTTATACCTCAAAGAAATACAGGATGCAAGGTATAATACAAATTATTCTTCAGAAATAATATTAATACTATGCATAGTCCAAATTTCCATGATCTAGAAAAGTAAAAAAAATGAAATACAAAATTATTGATGATGGAATCAAGAGATCAAGCTCAACCTTCATCACCAAGTCATGTAAAATTCCCAATGGAGAGTCAATTTCTAGATAAAATAATACCAATGAAGTAATACTAGAAGAAGGCACATACCCCACTCTATTTCAAGCCTGCAATATTGGTACAAATCTGCACAGTCTATGAATTGTGAATACATACCAAATATGTTGAGAATAGGTTCCAAGCTTACTAATTCCCATAGAAAGGAATTGACAATATATAATTATTCTCAGTCAAAGGTCAAATTCACTGTCCAAGTTTCCAAATACCTACACATCTAAATTGTAGGCATACAATCCAAAAACATAGAGTATTTCCATATTTCAAGTTACTTTACAAATATCCAAGACAAATATGTTGAATCCAAGAGAAGCGTGTTTCCAAAAAAAAAAAGGTGCATAAATCCATAATTTTTGAAGAAATCTAAACGGATTATTAGTGCATAAGGTACCAAAGAACTAAACATTGATAGAAAAATGTCAATAGACAATTTTTATTACCTACCTTTAATAAATATAATGATATCTTCAATAGATAGAATTCAGGGAGATATACCAAGACACGGTTTAACATTTGCAAGAACATTCCAAAAGTTTGAGCCCAATTTGGTGCAATGATTTCATATAAATTCCTATATTCATAGGCTAAAAATCACAACTTGGGCCTTAGTACCAACACTATATCTAGTTCAACACATATGCCAAGGATAAAATAGATCTTGATAAAAAAACATTTTTAATGTACAAGATGAACTTCAAGAGTAGTCATCATTTTATACCTCAAAGAAATCAAAGATGCAAGGTATAATAAGAATTATTCTTCAAAAACCAGATAAATACTATGTATAGTCAAAATTTCCAATTTCCAATTTCCATGATCTAGAAAAGTTAAAAAATTGAAATACAAAATGATTGTTGATGGAATCAAGAAATCAAAGTCAAATTTCATCACCAATTCATGTAAAATTCCCAATGGAGAGTCAAGTTCTGGATCTAATAAGCAATCTTAGAAGAAGGCACGTACCTAGGGCCCACTCTATTTAAACTTCAAGTCTGCATTGGCAAAAATATGCATAGTCTATGAACAATGATGCCATACCAAATATGTTGAGAATATTTTTTTTTTACGCATTCCCATAGAAAGGAATAGCCAATATGTAATTATTCTGAAATAGAGTTCAAATTCATCACCCAAGTTTCCAAAGACCTACACATCTAAATTCCGGGCATACAAGCAAAAAAATAGAGTATTTCAATATTTCAAGCTACTTTACAACTCTCTAAGACAAATATGTTGAATCCAAGAGAACATAGAGGCATGTTTCCAAAAAACAAATATGCATAAATCCATAATGCTCAAAGAAATCTCAAAGGATTATTAGTGCAGAAAGTACAAAAAACCTAAGCATTGACAGAAAATTACCATTAGACATATTTGATCAACTATCTTTAATGCATACAATGATATCATCAATACATATAATTTACAGAAATATACTAAGACAATGTTTAACATTTGTAAAAAAACTAAGCATTGACAGAAAATTATCATTAGACATATTTAATCAACTACCTTTAATACATACAATGATATCATCAATACATACAATTTACAGAAATATACTAATATGAGGTTTAACATTTGCAAGAAACGTCTGGAAATTTGAGCCCAATGTGGTGCCTTCCTTTAAAACAATTTATTATATTCATAGGATTAAAATCATGACTTGGGCCTCAATAGCAACACTATATCTAGCTCAATACATATGCCAACGATAAAATGGATCTTCAATTTTTTTTTTAAGGTTCAATATGAACTTCAATGGTACTCATCATTTTACACATCAAAGTAATCAAAGGCATAAGGCATAATAAAAAGTATTCTTCAAAAATCATCCAATACTATGCATAATCCAAATTTCCATGATCTAGAAAAGTAAACAAATTAAAATATAAATTATTTCTATAGAATCAAGCAATGAAGCTCAACCTTCATCACCAAGTCATGTAAAATTCCTAATGGAGAGTTATAGTTCTAGGTTAAATAATACCAAAAAACCAATCTTAGAAGAAGGCACATGCCCCACTCTATTTCAAGCTTGTAAGATTCACACAAATCTACACAGACTATGAACATTGAAGCCCTACCAAATATGTTAAGAATAGGTCTCAAGCTTACATATTCCCATAACAAGGAACACAAGCGAATTTTAGCTTGAAATATGACATCTTTAATGTCTAAATTTCGACAGACACGCTATAAATGTCTTCACTATTTTATAAATGTCTTCATGTTTGTGAGATATTCAAGGTGGGAAAATATTTTAAATAATCCATAATTAAACAACTCAAACTTCAATAGACATCCTACCATTGCATTCTACAAATATCCATTGTAATTCATTCGACATAAATGAAATTATCTTATCTTATCTTAAGGATATTTAAATAATTTTCACAAACATAGGTAAAAATATGAATCCCAAAAATGCTGTAGATGATCTCTATAAAGGCTTCTTAATGAAGCAAAAAATACAAATGCAACAAATAGACAAGACCAATACTGGGATTTAGGGACATGAGTAAATAGAGCATTAAGGTAAGAATCAAGAGGGTGAATACCATGCTTGAGGAAGTCAACTTGAAAGCCTTCCTCATATTCTTTGTTTCTAATGCTCTTAACCATAGTTTTCCCTCCGATATATCTGATAGAGAAGAGGTATAAAGGGAAGGTGGAGGTGGAATTCACAGGGGATTGTGCTAGGGTTTCATATAGGGAGATGCTATGGAAGAACAAATGATTAGGTATAAGTTCTATGGGAAATTATTTTTTGGGAAATGCATATGCCAAAAGTTCTTGGGAGAGTGGTAGAGAGTCTCACATAACCTTTGCCTCCTCAAGGAAAGGAAATCCTTCTTTTTATGACACATGTCATTACACAATTTTTGATTTTGAGAATAAGAGGAAGGATCACGATTTTAGGAAAAAGAAATTTTCCTATGGTGAAAATTTGCACTCTTCACTGTACATTAGTTCATGGGGAAAGAGAAAGGGGGATGATGTGAGGGGGAACCTTAGTGACATGAGGGAAGAATCAAGAGTAGAGTCCCAAAGAGTCATGGAGAGAATATCATATTTTATTGAAGTTGTTTTTAGGGGTGACAAGTGTGATAGGGGAGGAAGTGGTTGGAAAGGTCGAAGAGGCATAAACATGGGAAAAATTAACATTGAAGAGGAAGGTAGTCCATGGGGTGTAGGGAGGGGATTTTGAAGTGGAAGGTGAGAGGAAATAATTAAAAGAAGGATAGGGAGATTGAGAAGTGGATGATAAAATAAGGGATTTCCCTGTGGACCAAGAAACTATAGGAAATAGATCTTGATCTTGATGTTGCCAAGGGTTAATAAATTATGCTTAAGGTTGTATACTTCTACTAGAATCTTATTAACAAATACTAAAACTATCTATGAATTCAAAAATTATGCAACTTTCAAAACCAGCGATACTCTTGCATCAACATAGAAACACACAAATACATAGATATGTAGATGATGTTAATAGTGCACCTTGGACAGAATAGAAGTATGCATGCCAAGGGTTAATGAAACATTTGTCATAAAAGGAAATTGTAGGAAACCTTGGACAAAATTATTTGTATACTTCTATAATATTTTATCCTTTTAGGAAACTATAGGAAATACATGCCAAGGGTTAATGAAGTATGCTTAAGGTTGTATACTTCTACTAGAAGCTTATTAACAAATACTAAAACTATCTATGAATTCAAAAAGTATGAAACTTTCAAAACCAGCGATACTCTTGCATCAACATAGAAACACACAAATACATAGATGCTAAAATTATTAACAAATACAAGTACAAGCTTATTAACAAATACTAAAAATATCTATGAATTCAAAAAGTATGCAACTTTCAAAACCAGCGACACTCTTGCATCAACATAGAAACACAAAAATACATAGATATGCAGATGATGTTTACAGTGCACCATGGACACAATAGAAGTATGCATGCCAAGGGTTAATGAAACATTTGTCATACAAGGAAACTTCTATAATATTTTATCCTTTTAGGAAACTATAGGAAATACATGCCAAGGGTTAATGAAGTATGTTTAAGGTTGTATACTTCTACTAGAATCTTATTAACAAATACTAAAACTATCTGTTATCTCCTCAAATAAATTTTTCAATTTATTTTCATTAGGTGATAGGAAAGTCATTAGATGAAGCATTAGTAAATTTTTTAAGAGTATTTTAGAAGAGATTTTGACTTATATTTTATAAGTGCTCTTGAGTCAACACTTCATTTGTAAAAAATCTCAAAAGAGAGGTTTCAGTGGCTAAGGAGTATGTTTTAAAGTTCTGTAATCCAATGAAAGCACTCGCTTTCGGTAGCTAAGACCGCAATTTCGGGGCGCTCTAAGCCACCGAAAGCACAGAGATGGGAAGAATGGAATTATTTTTACATAGATATAAGTTTTATCATTCTAAAGGGCATGAGGATGATTTCTAGACAAAGATTATAATTAAGAGCATCAGATTTAGTGCTTTGTCCCAGTTCTGAATGTGTCAACAAGTTGAAAGAGATAAAGTTTGTTGCTTATTTCTGTGCAAAAGATGACCTATCATTCAAGGGGGAAATTTTGACCTTATCCATCAGCCTTTGAAGGCCTGCTGCAGCTGTCGAAGACATGAAGACTATCAAGATGAAGGCGAGGAGATTTACTGTAAAAATAGTGTTTTTACTATCCTAAGTCATCATTTTCAAATGATGATTTTGAGCGACTGGAGAATCATTTTGCAAAACGGGAGGAATTTTTTGTTCATAACACATCATAGAAAAATAAACTCTCTCTTTTTTCCTATAGGTGTCACATATTGGGAGAATCGAATCCATCTCAGAGCCCTAATTTTTGGATCTCAAAATTTCCCTGTTTGACACATGTTTTTGAAATATAGATATCGGGAAAATGAAAACGAATCTGAACAAAATGAGAGAGGTTTTTTCTCACATAAAATCAATATACAATAATCTATTTCAGTTTATACACAGGTGCCGCATATTTGGAGAACTGAATCCATCTTTGAGCCCCATTTTTTAGCAGTTTGGCCCAATTAAATAGGATCTTTTCCTAGTTTATTGAAAATGGTTTTGACCTTCTATCTTTAGTAAAATCGATCCAGTTTGTTAGGATCTAGAAAGCTGTTGTAAAGGCTATAAATCCTATAACTTTAGATGAAGGAAAGGGTTCAATTTTGAGTACTGCGCTTGACTATATTTGTGAGAAAAACACTTTCTTTAATATATTCAGCTGCAAGCTTCTTTCATTATTATTGTCAGACCCTTCTTTCATTTCCATTTTGTGCTTATGAGTTGAATTTGATTCTTTATATTTGTTTATATAGTCCTATGGTAATTTTCATCTTACCTCCTGATTAGTAAGCAAGTGATCACAAGCACTCATTGGTAGTTTTATTGACCCATCATATATGTTGTTGAATGTATGTGTTCTGGTTAATGAGATTAGTTTCTTCATCCTTTTGATACAATTACCTATCTGGTCATAGCTCTTTAAGGCCTTGTACTATTTGAATATACCTATACTATCTTGAGTATACAATCCAACGAGTTAGTTATTCATCTTGATCCACCTACATACCCATCATTGAGAGAATAGTTAAGTTACCAGACTCCTTTGACCTACAACCTAGAAGGACTCCTAGAGTGATAACAAATTGGCACCATTTTCGGGGAGAGGATATTGAAGCTCAGCTTCCCTGGGAGACGACATAGATCCATCTTTGATGACAGATAAAGTTTGGACACTATTTTGGTTGTAATCATCTATCTAGCGACTCCATGAAGGACGGATTCAGTGGTGACTCTACAATATTTAGATGTCAAAAGCATTTGTTGCTCTTTTGGCTCAGAGGTTTGCACCTCTCAACTTCTCTTTAGTTTCTAGTTTCCCACATCTAGTACCTGATATGTCAAAATGGGAATATTTTTTGCCTGTCTTCAAAGAGAGCAAAGAAGACAATCCTGCAAAACACCTCCTCAAGTTTCATGAATGCATGGATCTATTAGATTTGCAGCATGAAGATTTCCATATGAAGATGTTCATGTATTCATTGTATGGTAATGCACATCATTGGTATTTTGATTTAACTCCTTCCAGCATTTCATCATTGAAGGATTTTCACAGAGCACTGCAAAAGGTATTTTTCAGATGAGTTTGCATTTGGTAATTGTTGTGATGAATATGAATTACATTATAAGGTTGAAGATGTAAATAGAGATGGATCTCTCCCTCACAATATGCGGAAGCCATTCAATGATCTTCAATATGATGTACTTTCCCATCAACATGAACTAGAAAGGGATAATAAAGGATCTGAAGGTTCTTCTATTAACATTATTTCTGACTTTCATCAATCTAAAGAATATGCTGAAATAGGGGATGCTTCTTCTTGTGATCGATATATTAATGATCTTCAGGATGTTAATCACAATATAGATGCTTTTGACATTGTATCAAATTCATTTGCTAACTTATGGTGTCAAGAATACTTGCAGGTCAAGGGAAGCTACAGTTATCATAAGAAACAGGATTTTCAGGGATCATCTAATCTTCAGCTAGAACATAAGGAGGGATCTCTTTCTCCTTATGAACATGTTATTTCAAATTTAGATAAGAAAGGTGATTATGATGAGGAACCAACTGATATTTTTCCAAATATGTTTCAAGATCCAATTGATGATAATTTCATGCAAGAATCTTCATCCCTGTCATTAGAATTTTATCATGATGTTCATATATTTGACAAATACAGTGATGAAGAAGAAGATTTTAAGGTTTGTGAATATTTGTCCACTTCTATAATTTCATTTAGTTCCACTTTTCAACAAAAGGATGATTAGAAATGTATGAATGTTGTGATTGATGAAAGTTCTGAATCTAATGTTCCAAAGTCCAAAGAAGATCCTTTTAGTTTTGAAGTATCTTGTAAAGATATCATTGATGGAGAGGGTGACCAGAAAATTTTTCATGATACATATTTTCAGACTCATCTTTCTTCTGATCATTACCAAGACAATGATGCAAAAGATCCAGAACATACCTCTTCTTTTTTCTCAGAACTTGTTAGCTGTAATAGGCCAGCACATTAGAGCAATGAATCTAAGTCACAGGAACATGGCAGAGGAGAAGACATATATGAGCAGTTGAAGGTTTTGAGACATCATGATTGTGATCTTGGTTTCAAAGATCCATTTGTAGCCTTACTAAAGTCTTATCCTTCAGGCTCTTTTCAGTTTTCATATTTTATCATGTCACTTACATTTGACAGAAAATGTGATCTCCTGAAATAATTTTTATGCTCACTATTATGATTTTATTATTATCTTATAATTGGTGGAAGCAAGGGAATTATTTTAGGCAAGAAGTTACTTGAATGGCTGTTATGGAAGTCTTCCTTTACTTGACCAAGTTGTAAATTTGGTTAGAGTAGGAGTACAAGAGAATAAGCTCTTTATATGAGCAAGTAGACTTTTCCATTTTTTGGTTGTTGAATAAGAAGAGCAGGATACAGGAAGGATATAGGAATGTTATAGGTTTGCAAGGGATTAGTCATAAAGGCAGTTCTTGAAAGGTGTTTATAAAAAGATTGTACTACTGACTCCATGCCCAATGGAAAACTAGACTATGTTCTGTATTTTGTTTGTCCAGGAAAGGCATCAGATATGTGGTTCTTGAAACCTCACACAGAGGCTTTCATCTCCGAGTAGGAGCCAGTGTTATCTCCTCAAATAAATTTTTCAATCTATTTCCATTGGGTGATAGGAAATTCATTAGATGAAGCATTAGTAAATTTTTTAAGAGTATTTTTGAAGAGCTTTGGACTTATATTTTATAATTTCTCTTGATTCAGCACTTCATTTGTAAAAAACATCAAAAGATAGGTTTTAGTGGCTAAGGAGTATGTTTTAAATTTCGGTAAGCCACCAAAAGCACTCACTTTCGACAGCTAAGACCGCAATTTCGGGGCACTCTAAGCCACCAAAAGCATAGAGATGGGAAGAATGGAATTATTTTTGCATAGATCTAAGTTTCATAATTCTAAAGGGAACGAGGATGATTTATAAACAAATATTATAATTAAGAGCATCCGATTTAGTGGTCTGTCCCAGTTCTGAAGGTGTCAACAAGCTGAAAGAGATAAAGTTTGTTGCTTACTTTTGGGAAAAAGATGACCTGTCATTCAAGGTGGAAATTTTGACCTTATCCATCGGCCTCTAAAGGCTGGCTATAGCTATCGAAGACATGAAGACTATCAAGATGAAGGCAAGGAGATTTACTACAAAAATGGCACTTTTACTGTGTTTAGTCATCATTTTTAAATGATGATTCTGAGGGACTGGACAATCATTATGCAAAGCAGGAGGAGGTTTTTGTTCCTAACACATCAAAGAACAATAATGTCTCTCATTTTTCCTACCAGTGTTGCATATTGAGAGAATTGAATCCATCGCTGAGCCCTAATTTTTGGATCTTGGAATTTCCTTGTTTGACACATGTTTTTGAAATACATATCTTGGGAAAATGAAACCGAATATAAAAGAAATGAGAGAGGAGTTTTCTCAAAAAAAACCAATATACAATAAAATATTTAGGTTTATACATAGGTGTCACAGATTTGGAGAACTGAATCCATCTTTGAGCCCCAGGTTTCAGCAGTTTGGCGCAATTAAATAGGATCTTTTCCTAGTTATTTGAAAACGGTTTTGACTTTCTATATTTAGTAACTTCGATCCAGTTTCTTAGGATTTGGAAATATGTAGTAAAGGCTATAAATCCTATAAATTGAGATGAAGGAAATGATTCTATTTTGAGTACTACACTTGACTGTATTTGTGAGAAAAACACTTTCTTTAATATATTCAGCTGCAATCTTCTTTCATTGTAATTGTTAAACCCTTATTTCATTTATGTTCTATGGTTATGAGTTGAATTTGATTCTTTATCTTTGTTTATATAGTCCTATGCTAACTGTCATCTTACCTTCTGATTAGTAAGCAAGCAATCACAAGCACTCATTGGTAGTTTTATTGGCCCATCATATATGTTGTTGAATGTATGTATTCTAGTTAATGAGATTAGATTCTTCATCCTTTTGATACAATTACCTATTTGATAATATCTCTTGAAGGCCTTGTACTATTTGAATATACCTAGACTGTATTGAGTATACAATCCAACAATTTAATTATTCATCTTGATCCACCTACATACCCATCATTGAGAGAATAGTTAAGTTACCAGGCTCCTTTGATATACAGCCTAGAAGGACTCCTTGAGTGATAACACTATCTATGAATTCAAAAAGTATGCAACTTTCAAAACTGGCGATACTTTTGCATCAACATAGAAACACACAAATACATAGATGCCAAAATTATTAACAAATACAAATACAAGTTTATTAACAAATACTAAAACTATCTATGAATTCAAAAAGTATACAACTTTCAAAACCAATGATACTCTTGCATCAACATAGAAACACACAAATACATAGATATGCAGATGATGTTAACATTGCACCTTGGACACAATAGAAGTATGCATGCCAAGGGTTAATTTCCTATAGTTTCCTACAGTTTCCCTAAATATTATACAAGGTTTTTTTAATTTTGTGAAACATTTTCCATTATTTCACAAGATTTTATAATTTTGTAAAAGATTCGCCAATATTTTACAAGATTTTATAATTCCATCAAAGATTCACCCATATTTTACAAGGTTATATTATTCCATGAAATATTCTTCAAAAAATTATATATACATATTATATTATTGATAAAATATCATTCACACTTTCTCGTGTATCATGGGGATTGACTCATTTATTATATATATAAATTTAAGGGGGGTTCTTAAAATTTTCCCTGGTTAGGGTCAAACATGTAACATTGCATGCTTCCTTTATTGTTGAATCATATGAAAAGAGGTCCGAAACTATAGTCAATGAAGTTTATTTCAAACTTGGTATTGATTCTCGCGTACATTATGATCGAGGTGGGAAGGTGTGTGAGATATTATTTGAGTTACTAAAACACAGTGGTGTGATGTCTTGTGTAAGCCTTGGAAAATGGGATGGCATAGAAGAATATAGACAAGTTTTAACACAAGATGCTGATCTTGAAAATGAGGAGAACTTAATGAAATAAATAAATAATATTTCACGAGATGGAATCAAAATAGTGAGCGATAGGGTTGTTAAAACTAATTTGTTTGAGTGTCATGATCTAGTGGCCATGTGAATTTTAGTATGCAATAATATTGTTTCTCAAATGGGAAATAATTTTTGTCCTTGGTGCACATGCCATAAAAAAGTGATACACATGGTTACAGATGAAATCAAAATTGAAGAAGGAGATACTATCCGTAGTGTTTTTGAATGTTATGCAAAGTCAACAAAATCTCTCCTTGTAAGCTACACAAATTTATTACAAGTTTTGAAATTTTGGTTTATATCTTAACATTAATTTCTTAATCTAACTATGTTCTTGAACATTAGGAGTTCAATCCCTCTTTGGAACCAAGCAAAGGATGGGAAGAAAAGTTAGATGAGCATATTATAAACATTCAACCAACCTTATTTGGTAGAAAGATGACTATTGTGAATAATTATCCCATTGATATAAGAAATGATGAAAAGGTACACACTTTCATGATTAGTTATTAAATATAAATTATTCTTCTTAGTGTTTCACTAATTCCTACCTACTAAAACATGTGGAACCAATTACAGTTGACTCCTGGCTCAATGTACAAGCTTGTATATTGTTCTCGCCATGTTGGGATCAAAACAATTTTGAAGATGTTTCATGAAATTCAAATAATCGCACAATATTATGACAAGGTTTATCCCACTAGTCGCATGGAGAGAAGAAAATTTGTTCAAATTTGGGAGGAGATGGAGAAAAATGGTGTTCCATGTAAGCCAATATTAGAACCATACCATCATAAAAGACAACAGTAAAATAATCTTAACTACAGGAAAATAGATGAATCAACATTAAACACATAACTAAATACTATTTAGACCAGTCCAGAGTTAATTTTAGATGGGTTTCCCCATAAAGATGAATAAAATACCACTTTTGTATGGTTTTTATTTTTTGAAAGATGTACTTTATGTTTTCTGTAAGTACATATATGAACATGACATGTTTTGATGATTATAACATACTAAAATGAGTATCTTTTAGGATAGTTTAATGACAATAAAACACCATCTTCTAAATATCCCACATGATACCAAATGTATATCAGTGTTTTAAACATTCAAATTTCATATATAAAGAAAAATTTCATGGAAAAGAAAATCCATTCATAAGATAACATTAAAATACTAGAATAATTGAATGCAAGAAATAAATAATTCATATATACTAAATGATATAATTCATCATGCGTATTATACCAAACAGTATAAAAGGTATTTTAATGAAATAAAAAATGTTTACAAAACCAAATGGGGTACACTAGTCCTCATCCCTAATCCATAACACTGATGGATAGAATCCCATTGATGTGAATACCATGAAAAGCGTACTTGTACAAGAGGTTGTAGGATATTATACAAATAACAAAATCTAAATTTTGGTCCCATTCTCCATTTACCAAGAGATTGAGTCTGATCACTTGAGCTTGAAGTTTGATGATATCTATCAAGAAAGGTTGGCCATGTGTAGAAAACTATCTCCTTAAGATTTGCATAGCCTTCTATGCTGAACTCTAGAGAATTATTCTTCTTTGCAATCCTGGGAGGTATAGAATGCAATGCAATTAGTTCAAAATTAACCATTAAACTTTCATCTGAACAAGGAATTTCCACATAAGATTCACCGCGTAAAATGTTTCAAGACATTATGTGATTGAAAACATTGTAGCAAAGAAGATGAATATTGTCATGATGTACTCAATTGGGCTACAATACTTTGATATATGATGGAAATACATTGTGTGTTCCATATTCTATAGAGGAATCTAATCTAGCAGTCACAACTTCATTGTCTCCTTTTGTTGCAAGAAGTTGAAAAGTGGCGTGCTTATCATCATTCACAGCAATAAAATGACAAAAAAAGATTGTCCTTTTCGACTGAGTTCACAATAAATAAAACATCAACAATCCATACAACAAAACATAATATAACATTAGATACTCTAAATAATTTTTTTTATATATGAGTTGAAGAATATATATAAAAACATACACATGTATACTCACCATCAATTATTTCAGTTGGTATCAACTTGCCTTGTTTTGTGTAGAACACCTCATGCAGATGTAATTCACACCTTTAGGAATATAGTGGCCTCTACCAAATCATCTACATGATTTTCAAATATTCTTACTCGACAAAATGTTCCACCAGATGAAACATTTACTAAACAATCCAAAACTGCTACAGGATATGGAATTTTCAATGACTCATCTTCAGAAATTATGGGAAATTTTTTGTAATAAATACAGACATACATTCCTGTCTTTATCGTAAAATCAAATGGTTTTGTTCTACACACCAATATCCCATCCATTTGAATGAATTCCTTTATACCAATATTCACAAAATGACCAGTTTTAGTCAGTAGGGGAGTCAGATCTAAACAACATCCCATATAAACCCTTTCTTAATGACTGCAGTTGACTATTTTTTTATGATTTTCATCTGGCCCACTTGAAAGTAATTGTGATTTTATTTCAGAAAGTGAAGGATGGTACAACATAATATTTCCACTCTCATCTACATACACCATTTGAACATGCAAGAAATCATCCATAATATGTGTTCATGTGTCATTGGTACTAACAGTGTAAAGAATTGGATCATCACCTCAAGGATCCAACATTGTCAACTCTGCATTTCCTATTGTGACTCATCTATAACTTTGCAAATAATGATTTCTTCTAAACCATTTTCTCCTTTAAGAAGAGCAACTGTATCAAAGTTTGCAGCCTTTCCCTTAACATACTGTAGACTTGGACAACCTCAGAGTTGATAAGGTATTTCCCTATCATTAGGTTGGTTCTTAACATAATTACCAATGGATACATCATCGTCACTCCAACAATCCATTTTTGTAAGTCTATATATTTTTCGTAACTTTTATCATTGTACGGACAAATGTTGCTTCATTTTTCATTTCGTTTCTTGTTCAACATCCTCTTCAACAAGTATTCAAAAATATTCTTCCACAACTTATGGAGGCAATGACTTCCATTATTTATGTGGAAAAAAATATGCTCTGTATTGAACATGATCAAATTTATAAGAAGTAAAATTCTGCAATCATGGTAGGAATCCAAAATGGTCTATACAGGTTACAGATAATCTCTTAATTGGAAAGGAAGAGTGAAAAAACAGAGTAATGATAAAGACATAATATAAATACTACATAAATTCTAACCTTTGGTAAAAACCATTCATCTCTTTTCTTCTTTCAACCAAGATTTTAGATTCTCATAAAGATGCTCCAAACTAATTTATGAAGCAAATAATAAAGGAAAAAGTTAATTACTCTACATATACAATATTTGATAAATCACTTTATAGAATGCTTAAATACAAAAATTGCACAAGGGTGGCAGGGGGGAGCGGTTATCTTTGACCCAGGTGGAAATATCATCTATTCTTATTCTCAAGTATTGGGCAAAAAAATAAATAATTAAGCATAATGGATTGACTTTCGGGACTCTTGGATTGTCACAAATAAAATGCACAACATTCAAGAAAGGTGAGATATTAATCTTCAGAGATCCAAAAAAAAGACTTATCCTTCATATTAAACTTGGATTTGGTATAATTTTATCATATAAAGTGAAACAGCAATCAATTGGCTGAAAATCAATCCATTATTGCATGAGTCGATTAACAGAAAAAGAAAAAAGAAACCTGTTAGTCTATCATTGTACCATCATTTTTTCATAACATTTCAAGGAAATCAATTTAGGTTTGATCTCAAACCTATTAATGGGTTCGTATATTTTGTTCAAGCAAGGTAAGAAGGTAAAAATTTTAAGCACAAAAAAATGAAAAAAAAATCTTACCAATCCTATCACTGCACCATCGATTTTGCTCAGAGTATTTCAACGCGATCTAATTTGGTTTGATCAAAGACCTGATACGTTGAATCAATTGGTCGATAAGTAGTCCATCACTACACCAGTTGATTAACATAAAAGGTAAAATAAATAAAAATTGTTAGTCGATCACTATACCATGATTGCTTTCTTAAGATTTAAACATAATCAATTTTCATTTGATCTTAGACCTGTTGATGGGTTCGTAGATTTTGTTCAGGTAGGGTAAGAATGAAAAAAAAATTAAGCACATAAAACTGGAAAAAATACTTAGTAGTCGTATCAATACACCATCGATTTTTCTCAAAGGATTTCAACGTGGTCCAATTTGGTTTGATCAGAGAGTTGATGAGTTGGCGAGTTCCATATTTCGTTCAATCTTGGTAAGATCTAAAACACAACATGACTTTGCATATTTTGTTTAGGGTAAGATATAAAACAAAATATGTAAACAAATTTAAGCAATAGAGGGTTCCTCTACAATGTATATTTTGTAAGCAATAAAGTGTTCCTCTGTACCACCTTTGTACTTACAATCAACTTGAAACATAAAACAAATTTTAAAATATATAACCTACTGCACATAAAACCGGGATTTTTTTTTCTTATCAATCGATCATGATAACATCAATTTTATTTAGAGTATTTCAACAAAATCTTATTTGGTTTGATCATAGAGCTAGTGACAGGCTCATATATTTTGCTCAAGCAGGGTAGATTAAAAAAGATAGATTTCATTTGCAAACATATTTTGAGTCTGATATTTTGGAGAAAATCGAAAAAATGAAATTGGAGGGATTTTTCCATTGATGCCTACTTTTCGTAAATTTTGAATTAACCCCACATCAAATCATGTTCCAAACTCCATGTTATGGATAGAAACTTCCTATGGCTTGGGGGTACCACAACAGATAGTATGACACCAAAAACCAATCTTTCCCAATATGCAAGAACAGTAAGGAAATATAACACTAATGGATATCGAATCATACCTTATTCCATACAGTTGAAGTAGATCCCCGTTGAGCTTTTCAATTGCAATTGCAATTACAATTTTCTCTCAACAAAAACAAACAAAGCAAGCATGATATATATAAATTTGTTAGATATATTCTAGCATATATAATCAATCATGTATAAGAAATTAAAGACATCCATGGATTCAATATTCATATTTAAATGCACATGAATTGGACAATAAAATATATTTCTATTAATAAATCAGAGATACAATAGTGACAAACTCTGTCGGCACTTCTGCGAACCGAAGAAACCGAGACCTCCACCGCTTCAATCCTCCATCTCTCTATAGCAAGCTCAAAAAGAAAAGGAAATCTTGGGAATAAGACTATGTGCTCGAAAGGACAAAGGGATGCAGACTCAAGTATAAGAAAAGCTAAGGCAACAATGGACTATAGTTTTCTTGCTCTTCAATTTCTCCTCCTTCAATGTATCCAAGGGGTTCCTATATAACACTCCAAAGAGGTAATGGAGGGTTGAATCTGAGCATTCTCAAGGAATTTGGAAGGCCAATAGTCAATTTGTTCGGACTCATGTGAGGAAAAATAAAAAAGTATTTGTACTTATGCACACATCTAGATGTACGCGGGTTTGAGGTCAAAAGTCGCTTGTACACATGAGTATAGCTTTAAAAGTCGGATACATGAATAAACAGGTGCTTTTTAGGGATGATATTGGAACATCAAAGTATAATACAAGCCTATGGGGTGTAAGGAGTCTATAGAGGGATAGGGAAGGCCATAAATGTGTGATCTACCTGGTGTGGTAAAATTAGCTATAACAGATGCCCCCTAATGTGTGAGGTCATAGGGGTAACATGATGGCCGAAATACATTATAAAATCCATCCCAGAAATGGAGTAATGAAGACCTAGGTGGAAGAACTGGTCACTTATCAGTATGATACAATGATAAATCTTTGCATGTGACTGCAAATACATGTAGCACTCCTGGATACATAAGAGTACAATGGCCATGAATAGGCATGATATACAAAGTGTCATGTGTGGTCATTTCCACATACAATATACAATGGATCAAGATCTCCATAATGGATGAAGATATCTGATATACATTGGAAATACTAGAATCATGATCGTGAGAGTTGAAATCTCATGAATACTAGCATGATCAAGGAGGTAGCATATATGGAATGCCACTAAGCTAGAATTTCTTCTACACAAACCACTATGAGTACATTTCCTACTATGTGAATAGATGTGTCGAGGTCGAGCATAGTAGTCTATTGTCTGATTACCGGTTATTGATGTATACCATTAACAGACACAAGATAACCCACCAATAATGAAAATGGGAATCAAGGTACTGAGTGCAATCTAACAAGTGTGAATAGATGTGTTGAGGTAGAACACTTGGAAGAATCCATTGATCAGGGGACATCGATTTATTCCCAAAACTGTCGATGGCGAGAGAACCTACAACTGATGACTGTAAGTGTCAAGGCACTCAAATGACTCTAGAATCATATCCCAGAATAAATGATCTGATTTCGATGGAATGGAATCTGCTAGAAGGAGGGAATTAAGGAAAATCCCATCAACCAACATGAGGTACTTAACAACACTATATAATGTAGAAGAACTCAACGAACAAGATGTGCATGAACTAGTAACAGTATAGGGAATGGCCAACATGCAAAGTCAAGATAACTGAGGAATGGTTGAATTAGGATTCAACTTTCTTTGAACAAGAGCATAAGGAAAGTGGTGACTAGAGGTAGGCAGCATGGACTCGATATGCAAACTGGGACATCCCTGTGACACAGAAGGCATCAACAGAGGCTCCATCGGGACTTGAAGCATAACCAGTCGGTGGAGATAAACTTAGAGTAACGAGTAAAACTCCTAAAGTCAAACTAATAACCCAACCAATGGATGTGATAAATAGTGCTATGTTCGAAGGTGAGACGACTCAATTGCTACCAAAGATAACATCTTTTCCCATCCAGCTTTTTATGTTTTTTATTTTTTTATTTTTTTGGATTTTTTCAGATATATAGAAAAGAATGAAAAAGAATAAATGTGCTTTATATTACATATCTAGGAGTAGACGAGTGTCAAGGATAGACAATCTAGTTCCAAGTAGTGGAACATACCTATGCTCAATGCAAGGAAACATGTGTAGGATAATGACACTCCGAGGAAGGTCACCTCTTGGTAAAGGGGTGATTAAGTTGCAAAGGATATATAAAAAGGCTCTGCTTGGCTAAAAATGAGACAAGCTCAGGCTATATGGCTGATAACTCAAATCCAGGGAGCCGAAATAAAGCTCAAGAAGGAAATCAAAACTCATGAAATGAAATTGCAACTTGATATATACAAGGGATTCCCTATGGGGAAAAGCCAACATAAATTTCAAGAGGAGTATGAATCTCTTTCTTAAGGACATGGTGGGACTAGAAAGGGACTCCCACAACCTAAAAGAGCTATCTCAACATGGGCACCAAATGCAAAATATGATCTAGCTAGGGCACCCATGTATAGGAAAGCTCTACCAATCACACAATACCACTTCTAACAGCAGCATGAAGGTTCTATGATATCTTGGAATGGGTTTGTACCTAAGGTTAAAATGAAACGGTCATAAGGTCAAGAAAAATGCAGGTGGATGTGAAATCCTAACCTATATGCCAGTTCAGACATTATACCTGTAATAGGCATGAACGGATTGAAGACTCGGTCAAAACGCGCTCAAAATGGGACCCTACAGTAGTATATTTGTCCAAACGGTCCAAAAATTGTAAAAAACAGGTCAAAACTATAGAAAGTGGGTAAAAATTTCAAAAAAAATTCTATAAAATAGTGAAAAAAAATAAAAATTTCCATACCATTTGAAAATTTACCCACCATAGTGCTTTTGTAATCAGAACTTTAGAAGCTGATTCTGGAAGCATCCTTCGGTGAAATCACTCCCCGTTTGGTCCAGGTAACTCCTCATGCCATACTCCTTCATTTACATGTTTTTTATTTTTGAACTTGGTGGTCATTTTTTTCTTTGGGCCATCCCAAATAATGCATTTCGGCCCACATGGAAATCAGGTCTTTTTTCATCTTATAGGGCTAGGTATATGAGAAAAATACCATGATACCCACGTACATATGTGGATGTTTCAAACACACCCACGTACAGGGCCATAAATGATAAATGCAAGGTCAAAATCTCATGAAACTTGGAAATATTTGTGCAGGATGGTGATAGGGTGGAGGGAGCGTGAACATGGTGATGTTGAAGAGGCTGTGCAAGCTGATCTGATGGCTCAAAAAAAATTAAGGGCATGTGTACTATACAAGTTTTGGCACCTTAGAAGTTTAAGGCAAAATCCAAGGCTACTCCAACTGTTAGTGGATTACTGGGATCTTGACTAGGAGACTTTTTAGTTAGATGGCATGACCCTCAACATTGAAGTTGAGGACATTTACTTTATCAAAGGATTGTCCCGTAGAGGGGAGGTGGTAAACCTACGGTCTTGTGGGCCAAGAGGCAGGCTCACTATAGATGAGTACATTTTTGCATATTGTGTCCCAAATACGGAGAAGGTTGGGAGTTGAATCCCAACAAAATCGATCCAAAATCTCGGATTGAAGGCCATATTGTTGGCATTGGGCAGGATAGCAGGGTTGGAATAAATAGCCAGGATTCAAGGCCTCTGATGTTCTATGCGGTGGAGTGCATGCATCCTACTATATATGATTGGAGTACCTAACTATTGAGAAACATGAAACAATAGCTTATTGACTGGAAGATGGGGCTGGTGAGGAACTTCGGCTATGGAATCATATTGAGTGCTTTCTTTTTTGAGCATGTGTTGGGGCTAAGCCCTAGAGTTTAGATTCCCCAACATAGAGTTCGAGATCTATATCATCTACACTGGAAAAACGTCATGTGGATACTAGGACAGGGGTGGGTGGCTAACCCCTACCCAGCATACTTATTTCTCTGGTAGCGTAGAGAGATCATCGCCATAGATGACTATCCCTATGCAGGGATCAACTTCCATGGAGACCTAGACATGCCTATACCACCAGGCTTTGCATATGAAGATATAGGTAATCAATCTCGACTCCAACTTGTTTTTTGAATTCTTAATTTTTTGTTTTTTTTAATATATGGAATCAAAAAGACATGTTTTTGGTGCGGTGACATATAGTAATACTTTTTCATGTACATACAGATGTGGGACCATGATGACCAGATGTTTTTTACTCATCATTGATGGAGGGGAAGAGGAGATGAGATCATGGGTGTGGATGTGAAGCATACGCTCCAAAGCATTCGACCAAACTTTGTTCGTTTGACACATATGGTTCCCATGGCGCAAGTCGAGGACTTTCCTGAGGCCATGCACCGCCAGGTTGTTGGAGTACCATAGGCATGGGTTCATTTATTTTGGTGGCTAACTAGAGCCTTAGTGTGCTACCATGATCAGTACCCTCCTCCCCCACATGATTAGAAGCTTGGGGTGTATATTTTTTGTATGATTGTGTAGTATATTTTGGTGTTTTGGAAGCCCAATTTTTGTATATGAAACATATGTATTATGACA
Organism: Pseudotsuga menziesii; assembly: GCA_001517045.1. Classification (NCBI taxonomy): domain Eukaryota; kingdom Viridiplantae; phylum Streptophyta; class Pinopsida; order Pinales; family Pinaceae; genus Pseudotsuga; species Pseudotsuga menziesii. Next base: position 69,790 of record LPNX011029698.1, read on the forward strand.
CCACATTTTTGGACAGATATTTTAATGAAAAATAACTATGATAATCTATTATTATTTTATTTACATGTGTAAATGTGTTTCTGAATGCTTATGGTCTATGAAACAAATGCCAATCTAACACATAGTTAGCATATGAATAAAAAACTTGATTAAAAGTTCTTGTAATATGGATGTATATTATGTTCTCAAATTGTCATTCAAGCAACCTGACATGCAAGAACCTTCATAACAAATTTGGATCCCTAACATGATACAAGCCAATAACCTATGAAACCACTAAATGTGAATCAAGACGTACCTCAAGAGAGTAAACACCATGTGAAATGGCATCACACAATAACTCAATAACGACACTATACTCTACAACATTGTTCATTGAAGGCTGTAAACAAACTCCTCTTGAAGACAATGCTTGACCGATAGGAGTGTAAATGACCCAAGCATTCGAAGCTAATTTTTGAGTGTGGCAACTAGCACTATCAGCAAATCCTACATAAATCGAAGACTCTGTCAACATCTGCCACAGCAAACGAAAGCTAGTCAACAAAATCGATCACCAGAAGTAGACAAAAACTACATTATGCAAATGTTCAATAATATACAACAATTCAGTCGTGGCTAAAAATCATGCATAGTACTTCTTAATATAAAGCCCATTTCTAGGCTCCGCTGTCACTTCACAATCGACTAACTCATAGGCGCCTTTCTCTAATACACGCTTGACAATGTAAGGCCCATGCCACATGGGATTAAACTTTCCTTCCCCCAAGGGTTCCTTAGCTTGGTCCCACAAAAGAACCAGGTCACCTTCACTAAACCTCCTAGGATGAATAGACTTATCATACTGGACCTTAACGCGACGCTTGTTAATATCAAGAGCCACTAAAGCATCTCGACGTTGCTCATCAAGCTTCTCCAAGTGGACCAAATGATATTCCAATGCAGAAGTGTCTGGTAAAAGCTCCATGGATATCTTCAAACAAGGGATTTCGCACTCAACCGGTAAATTTGACTCCACCCCATGTACAAGTTGATAAGGTGAAAAACTGGCGGCAGTCTTAACTGTGGTTCAATAGGCCCACAAAGAAGGATATAACATTATGTGCCAATTAGTCTTTCTTTGTGCGATGGTTCATTGGGGAATGAACTTAAGTGACTTATTCACTGCTCCAACCTGTCCATTCACTTGAGGATAGTAAGAAGAGGAATGCTCTTGTTTATACCCTAAATTCAAAGGCAACTCTTCCATCATTTTGTTTTGAAAGTGCTTGCCATGGTCAGTGACAAGCTCCCTCAAAATGCCAAACCTGGTGATAATCTAGTTGAATATGAAACGTGCGGTTTCCTTATTGTCTTATTTAACTGTGGGCATAGCCTCTGCCCATTTCATGAAATAGTCAACAACCACAATAATATGATGGTGCCCCCTAGCCGAAGTTGGGCTGCAATCCATAAAATTGACCCCCACGTGGTGAAGGGACCGACGGTGATGATCAAATGCAAAGGGGTAGGGTGAGAGCGCATATTCCATGAAAACACCTGGCAAGGGTGGCACCTCTTGATTGCATTAACGTAATATTTAAAGATGGACGAACAAAAATACCCTGCTCTCAATATTTTTTAGGTTGTAGAAAGCCCAGATAAATGACCACCACACACCCCTCTATGGAAACCATTCAACAAAACCTCATCCTCCTCATGAGTTAAGCAACGATGTAAAATGGAATCAACCCCATGATAGTACAAAGAGTTATCCACAATGAGGTAATTCTTTGATACATGACGTAGTCATTAACGCTCATCCCGTGAGAGGTGAGGAGGAACCTTCAAAGTTTGCAAGTAGACAATGATGTCCCCATACCATGGGTCAATAGTCAAGATGAGAAATATGTGCTCATCAATGAATGAGTCCTCATGAAATTTTCCTTCATCCAAACTCAGAAAATTAGAGATAAGCTCAACAAAAATCAATGACTTCTTCGATTTTTCCTAAACAAACTCAAGGTCAAACTATTGCAATACCAAAATCCACTTATTATATTTTTCCCCTATCATCCTTCGAGTGAGGATGAACTGAAATGGATTAATGTGAACTACAACGAAAGTTTGGCAAAGAAGGATGTAATGTCTCAAACACTAAATCGCATGGATGGTAGCTAAGGCCAACTTCTCAACACATTAGACAAAATTTGGGGTCTAAAATGGGCCTTATAAGAAAATGAGGCAACAATAAATTTTGTGAGTTGGAATTCAAGAAGGAATAGAATTTCAATAAAATGAGTCAACCATAATGGTTGAATTGACATATTTGTCATAAAAGAAAACTACTTTTTTTGTTCGTATTTTCAGCATATCTCCCTGTGTTTTTACTCAAATTTCAAGTGGGAGAGAACATTGGATGTGGAATTTATTTCTGCATCCAACGAGTACCCACACTGCATACTTTTGATGTACCCCACTACCCCAAAAACAAGAAATACCTGAAAAAATGTGATGATGATGTCATCATCACATTTTTTTAGGTATTTCTTTTTTTTGGGGTAGTGAGGTCCATCAAAAGTATGCAGTGTAGGTACTCGTTGGATGCGGAAATAAATTTTGCATCCAACGAGCTCTCCCGCTCAAAATTTGAGTAAAAACATAGGGAGATATGTCGAAAATACGAACACAAAAAGTAGTTTTTTCATTCTTCCTCCAAAATTAATAACTATTATTTTCTTATTTTAACTATTATTTTATTATTTTCCTTAGGAATCCCATTTTAGACCTCAAATTTCCTCTAATGTGGGCATAACGAAACTCTACATTAATAAGGTTTCGGCTAAGAAAGTAGATGACATCCTCCTGAAGCTCCTCATCCTCTTGAACCAATACCATGCCAATTGTCTCCTGAGACGCAGACACATATATCACACAGTCACGGCTATAGTTGAGTGGACTAAGCATGGGGGCTGATGCCAAGGATTTATTCAAAGCATCAAAATAATCATGGGCTCACTCATCCCAGACAAATGGAGTGTCTTTCTTCAACAAATGCATGAATCCTCTAGTCAAATTAGAAAAATTAACTACGAATATTGAAAAGAAGTTCACCATACCTTGCAAACACTGAAGATGTCTAATGTTATGTGGGGCAGACAACTGAAGTATTGCCTCAATCTTCAAAGGACCAACCCTTATACCCTCTTTAGAGACAACGAATCCTAACAAATGACCAAACTTCACACAAAAGATACACTTATGGGGATTTAAACGAATTTGATAACGACAACATCTTTCAAAAACCAAACTCAAATGATAAGGATGATGCACGCTCAACCGAGAGTGAGAAACTAAGTCATCCAAATATACCTCAACAATCTGTTTAAGGCCATGAAAGGAAAAGGTTAGGGCCCGTTGAAACATAGCTCCGACAGTTTTAAGGCCAAAAGGCATTTTCTGGTACGCAAATGTGCCCCAAGGACAAATAAAAGCAGTCTTGTGTTGGTCCTCAGGTTTAATTTTGATCTAATTATAGCCAGAGAAGCCGTCCATAAAGGAGAAAACTTCACTCCCCGCACACTCATCCAAGATTTGATCAATAAATGGTGTAGGGAAATTATCCTTAGGACAAGCTCAATTTAAATCTCTAAAATAAGTTCATACTTTGATCGTTCCCTACTTCTTATCCATCGGAACGGGGTTTGACACCCACTTCATCAAGGGAATGTAATAGATGAATCCAACTTTGAGTAAATTCTCTATCTCTGCCTTAATCGCAGGTGCTTTCCTAGGATTCATTGTTATCAAACATTGTCGAACAGGCTTAGCATCCAGATACGTTTTTATTTCATGCTTGACAATGCGAGGGTCAATTCCTAGAATTTCTTCATACGACCAAGTGAACACATCTCAAAATTATTTAAAAATCTTAGTGTACTCTTTAATCTCATTGGGAAAACAATTTTTCCTAATTTACATGTTTTCAATCTTGCCAGGAATGCAAGAAATCTTGATAGGTATAGTTGGTGACAAGTTAGTTGTGTTCCCTTCAACATACTTGTTAGGAGAGCCTAATGGGACCATTGGGCTACCAATTTTCTCAACAAATATCGCCTTGAAGTCATCGTGCTCAATATCATCAAGCTTAGGGAGGAAATAAGATCTATGATGCAAATCTCCCCAAGTTTGTTCTAACCTAGACATAGCCTCGAGAATAGCCTCGTCTGATGGAAAGATGTCATCGAGGCTTTCATGTGAGTGAGATGACGACACTGGCCAAGCAAGCAATGTATAAGGGTCCTCCTCTTCCTTCTACAAAGAAGAAGAACTAGACTCTATGACTGAATCAAGATTAGCTTGATAATCCACCATAGTTGTAGGAAACAACATGTCCATCTCGGGAGGTATAGAAACTTCCCTCGAAGTACTCGGAGAAGGAAGACTCCAAGGATCCTCCATATGTGAAGTGTGAAAAGGAATTGAACTCAATGATGTTGAAGCCTTACAACAACTGGAGCCGATCATATGGATGTGTGCGACACAACTAAAAGTTCCCATTAGCAAAGGATACATGCCCACCCCAATATTCTTAGTTGCTAGCTAAGAATGATCGAGAACCGGGATAGAAGCTCCCGATGATGCTTTTGGACAAGAACTATCAAAGGATATTTGATTGATCATCACAAATTTCCCATCCAAAGGAAAATAAACAACCCAAAAGAGTGATGAAGCGACCGCTTGCATATTGTAAATCCAGTTCCTACCTACTAAAAGATTATAGTCAAGGGGCGCATCAACCACCTCGACCTTGATCACAACAATCTTCCCTCACAATTGGACCTTAAAGGAAGGAATAATGTCATGTGGCTGAAATGATCTTCCATCAAACACAGTTAACATGTTTCCTAACTTAGACAATGCAGGAGAACCTAACCCCTTCCAACATGAAAAAAAAATCACGGAAGCTGCAGCGCCCTCATCAATCACTGTGCGCTTGATGGTGTTGTTTAGACACTCTGAATGGACCAAAAGGGACACATAGTAAGGAAAGCAAGGTTGGAATGCATGAGTTTCAAATTTGATCACTGAAGGAGAGCTTCCATCAGCCACCCCAAGAGCAGACAACAAGGCTTTCCTTTGCGGAGGACAATTCTGAAGAAATTCTAATGCAGACATCGCATAAGGAGTCCGGCTCAAATCCTCGACAATAGTATATTTATGGGCAGCTCGAGAATTAGGATTGTGCCTTGACTGCTTCAAGACTCCCTTAGGAATGCGAGGCAGATCTTCAGGATTATCACTAGGTTTTTCAATATGTAAAGGGCTCTCAGGTGGAGCAGGTTCTTTTCCTAGGTCGGGTTGTGACGTACCATAATCTTTAGAACGAGTCACAACATTCATAGAATTCACCATGTTAATCCAACCATGGCTACTAGCGGTGTATGACGGGTTTGGAGTCCCACCAAAAGCACCACTAGGATCCATAGTCCTCGAGTTCATATTCTTATTTTGTGGTAAAGGATTTGTTAGCACAGCTGGGCCCTGTGTGATGAAATTCGAGGCATCTTCCATACAAGGGCACAAGTGAGTGAGGTGATCATCCCCACAAAACTTACAAGGAAATTTGACCTTACACTTAGGTTTCTTTTCCCCCTCATCATTGTTGTTGTTCTTGTCATTATTATCATTTTCATTCTTATTCCCACGCTTTTGATTATTTTTACCTTTCTTTTTATTCTGTCCAAGTTGCTGGTTACCTTTCTAGTTTGACGATTGCACTGAAAGTACCTATGTTGTTTGGGTAGGAAGAGACAAAGCCATACCTTGTCTCAACACAAGTTGGTTAGTCGATAAATTACTCATTTGGTTTGTAACCAAGATTATGGGTTTAGCACTCACGTAGACAACAATGCCATCAGCATGTGGACCAGGTTTAAGCGTAGGGTTCAAACTGGATCTAGGTGTGTTCGGTATGATCTCATACAAGAACCTAGATTGAGAATAAATCAAATCCAATTCTTGAGCTCTAAAGGTAGCTTGCTCCTTATTTCACACTCCAGATGTGGAAACATACTTCACTATGTAAGGTTATAAATACTTGAGGAACCATTCCAAAAGGAGCTCTAGTACTATAAAGGCCTTAATCAATCTCTTCCATCTATGCCACTCTTAAATGTGATCAGATATATGTGTGGCTTTGTCCTGCCAAAATGTTGACAAGAGTTTGGTACTGACATCATAACGCACGAGTAGTTGAAAGTGATTGAGGAAGGTCATAGCTAGGTCATTATACGATTTATAAGTCCCCTCAGGAAGCTCTATGTACCACTTCACCGCAGGCCCTGTAAGGGTGTGTTGAGATAGTCTTAAACAAACTGAATCTTGATTTAAGGAGTTCGAAGAGCACCAAAGGTGGAATGCCGTGACATGCTCAACAGGGTTTTCACCACACTTACCCTAGAAATTTGGAATTTCTGAAGGAAGTTTTGCGAGGATGACTGACCATGCCAGGTCAGGAGCAACCAGATCATTTGTCAATCTTGACAAGTCAGGTAGGTTTAGCATTGCAAGGAAATAGATTCTAGGTTTAGGTGTTTGGTTCCAAGCTCCATGATAAGGTTGGTTCACATAGGGTTGATTATTATAGACACCATGGCCTTGGCCAGTGGGATAGTATCCTCCTCCCATTTGACCCATGTAGGGTTGCATATTGTAGTTTGGAGTACCTTGAGGCTGGGGTGTTACGAATCCATATTCAGGAGACTGATAAGCGGGTTGATATTTGGACCCATAAGGTGTATAAGTTTTTCCATAAGATGTTCCATAGGATGATCCATAAGATTGTCTATAAGGTGGCCTATAAGACTGCCCATAAGACTATCCATATGATAGTACATACCCAACTAACACATAAGGAGGCATATCCTTGTGACACTACGGTGTGACTAGACGTGGCATTAACATGGCTAATGGTAGAACTCTGGCCTGAAGGACCACCAGCATTAGGAAAAGGATGTGTCGTCAAAAAATTATTTGAAGGAACTGGTGTGGAAGATGATGGAATATGAGAGGGGATGTAACTCGTGCCCCCAATATTCACATGTCTAGTATGAGACCCTCAAATAGGAATGGAAGTGTCATGCCTAGGATGCATGTGTGAGGAAGCCTCCACCATGGGGATGGAAGGTGTAATATGACTAGTGCTACCAAACCTCTCTGCATGGAAAGGAATGGAAGTGCCCCCAAGCGCAACACCAAGGTCAACACCCAACCTGACATGGGGTGCCGGACCGGTCTCGAGAAGATATGGCATGCTATACCTTATTGTGCTAGTGCTAGTGGGTGCATGGTGAGTTTCACGGTTAGGAATATGCGACCAATACCAGTGATTTTCATTCATGTAGCCCAGAAATTGTGAAGGATCATTAGGATATGTCCTAGCTATAGAATGACCGAATCCCAATGGAGTCCCATATGTGCTTGAAGGTTCATCCTCCCAAATGGGACAAGGAATATGAGGGATCGTCGGGATCTCAGGTTCATGGTTACCCATGGTGTGTGAATCAAAGTGAGAGTTAGTATTCCTGGACTATGTGGTTCTCTCTCCCAAAAGAGGAGGATATGTAGAAGGTGGAAGTCCTGCTAAACGACGAGAACGATAGAGCACCGCACCCAGATCCACAATGACTCAACAAAAACAAAATACCAATCTAACTATGCAACCCTAAGCAAGCTAGATTCCACAGAGCACACTCCTAAAAAATGTACAACCAAAAATAAGAAAATCGAGGGGAGGATATGTGAGCTCCCAAATGCAGCAGGTGTTCCTCATTGAGGAGAGGCTTAAGACTCTCATACACTACAAGTAGAGGTTCGTAACCAATTATAGTGTCCATCATCTTCAACGCATAAAGAGACTATATTGTCTGATCCCTACCTGGCTAGGACACTTATAGAATAACCTCTACAAATACCCCCTATGATACCTAGGTAACGCAACTAAAATCACCCCAATATAATCAATGCTCAGGCAGACAGTCATAGGAGGGATCGACCGTATGGGCAGGGTAGCAAATCCCGAACCCTAAAAGCACAATTGGTACCCCAAGGGTGCACCAATCAATACCTCAAAGGCCCCCAGATACGAATACAATCCTGGAAATATCTTCGGTGCTCACAAAAGTGACCAAAGGCTATCCTAATCACAATTACTCATGTTTCCTCATGCTTGACTCCTATGTAAGAGGAGCTTCCTGAGAAACACTAATTATACCAAGAATTTCTCACTCTCTCCTAGACATACACCTAATTGTTTGTGTTTAGTAGTCTTGGAGAATTGACTCACAATGAACTATTCCAAGACTCTAAAACCTAACCTTGTTTGTGAACCCTATAAAAGAAAAATGTGTAGTTCATTTGAATTAAGTGTTGATTTTAATGGTTGTAATTTCTCAAAAGGAAATGGTCATGAAACTAGTGATATGAAGACTCAGCAGTGAAATAAAAGTGCACACCTAACAAACCATGCCAAGTGCAAATCTTTGTCGAATGAAAAAATAGGGTATGCCACTCCATGAGATGCAAGTTTCTTCCTTCAAATGAGAGTACAATTATTCCTAACTGAAAACCTGACCATAATTTAGTAATCAAAACCTAATGCAAGTACCATGCGAATGCAAGAATGCAAGGATGCATAATGATGCAAAAGCAACATATTTTTTTATTTATTTTTAAATAAATGAGATATAAAAAGCACTAAAAAAATCTACAATTCTTAGACCCTGCAACCACTCACAAACAATAGCCAAGCAAGGCACCAAGGAAAAAGAGACCTAATGCACTAATCCCAAAACAAAAAAGAAGAAATGAACGACAAGAACAAAACCTAATTAAAAACAAATCAAAAGAAGTCTCCAGTCAGAAACAAAGGCTGCATATAGACACCAACAATACCTAAGAAGACTCAACAATCATCAAAACTCACCCAACAACACTCAATCCTCCATAAAAATCTCAAAATCAAACCATATGCGACTGTATGCAGGAAACCTGTGTACATATGCGGGAATTCAAGAGAAAACCACGTGTATATGCAATTGTAATGCAAATAATCATGTATAGGAAGAAAAAGGAAGAAAATTAGGGCAAGTAGACAAGTCAAGACCAAATTACTCCTATAGCACACTACTTGAAAACATAGCTCCAGACCCGAAATAGAAACAGAGAAATAAAGAGAAATTCAAACCCATTAAATACCCAATCCCCAAAGAAAAGTAACTAGGAACCTCCCCAGTGGAGTCTTCAATTCTCTTATGGAGAGAAACTTCCTATTGTTTGTGGGTACCATAACAAACAATATGACACCAGAAACCAATATTTCCCAATATGCAAGAATAGTAAGCAAATCTAACACTAAGGGATATTGAATCGTATCTTATTCCGGACGATTGAAGTAGATCCCCAGTGAGATTTTCCAATGCAATTGCAATTACAATTTTCTCTCAACAACAACAAATAAAGAAAGCATGATATATATAAATGTGTTAGAGCTAAACTAGCATATATAATCAATCATGTATAAGTAATTAAATACATCCATGTATTCAATATTCATATTTAAAATGCACATGAATTGGACAGAAAATTATATTTCTATTAATAAATCATAGATACAATAGTGACAACCTCTGTCGGCACTTCTGTGAACGAGAGAAACCGAGTCCTCCACCACTTCAATTCTCCATCTCTCGATAGAAATCTCACAAAGCAAAGGAAATCTTGAGAAGAACATTATGTGCTCCAAGGGACAAAGGGATGCAGACTCAAGTATAAGCAAAGCTATGGAAACAATGGACTATCGGTTTTCTTGCTCTTCAATTTCTCCTCCTCCAATGTATCCAAGCAGTTCCTTACATAGCACTCCAAAGAGGTAATGGAGGGTCGAATCCGAGCGTTCTCAAGGCATTTCGAAGGCCAAGAGTCAAGTTATTCAGACTCATATGAGGAAAAATCCAAAAGTAATTGGAATTATGTACACATCTCGATGTAAGTGGGTTTGAGGTCAAAAGTCGTGTGTACATGCAAGTATAGCTTTGAAATTCGTATACAGGAATAAACATGTGTTTTTTAGGGATGATCTTGGAACATCAAAGTATAATACAAGTCTGTGGGGTCTAAGGAGTCTACAGATGGACATGGAAGGCCATAAATGTGTGATCTACCTAGTGTGGTAAAATCAGCTATAACACTCCACATTGTTTCTTGTGCAACTAGAAAGAAAATTCAAAGAGAAAGAGGGACTTGATTAAATGCCTCATTAATGATATTAATTCAATTTTAATTCATTTCTTATTTAAGATATATTTTGGGGGTGGTAATATCTTCTATTGGTTTTAAAATGAATCTATAGTAATGATATATTAAATTATTGAAAACCATTTAAATTTAGACCAAAAATATATATTATAATAATAACTTAATTATTTCAAAATTGTAATAAAAAGTGAGTTCATGTGCATGTCCCACACATTTCTTAGAATGGAAAAAGTTATTGTCATAAAGTGTAGCTTAGGATATAACTAACTCTATTTTTATTTTACAAGCACATTTTTTTAAAGCACATTCATTTTATCGAAAGAAATATGGTAATTAGCAATTGCCATTAAAATTCTTGTAAGAGAGATTATACCAATAGCTAGATGCCTTCAGGGTAATATTTAATAAGATAAAAGGTTTTCTTTACCAAATCTTTTGTTACAAATAGGAAAATGATATATATCTAATGTTAGTTTTGTCTTAAATAAGAAAATGTAATATTTAATTAAATAAAAGTTTTGTATCTCAATCTTTTTTTGTTAAAAATGGTAAAATGACTTATTAGGAATTATAAGAGCTTAACCTTCGTTCATAAAATATAAAAATAATTTTTCCAAATGATAGATTTAATTATGATTCATAAATGAATCTTATTAGCATATTTCTCAACGAACAATGGATTATAAACCTTTACAATTTAATATATTCAAATTATTAATTGAATAAAAAATAGTTTATTTTAATATTAGCTTTGTATTTTCAACCACTAAGTGAATATCAATTATAAACATTTATAATTTAATATATTCAAATTATTAATTCAATAAAAAATATTTTATTTTAATATTAATTTTGTATTTTGAATGACTTAAAACAAATAACTCTACTTAATTTTAAAATACTTCTCCAAAACTCCTTCAAGCTAACGTGAGGGATTCCATTTAAAGTTTTATAAAACCATTTACAAACATAATATTAGGAAACAAAATTATAAATATTTAGTAAATATTAATTTAAAAATATTATTTAAAAAATGAAGAAATAAAATTATTAGTAGATAAATAAATAAATGTATTATAAAATGATTAATATTGATAAATAAATAAATAAATAAACTTTAAATTAAATATAGAAATCCAAAAATGCCTAAAGAGATTGGAACCATTGGTGAAGAGCGAGGAGTTTTTCATCAGTAGGAAACTATGGGGGCACCTTGAGGTAGTGGTCGATCGCATGGTTCCATCGAGAGAGGTTGTATTAAATGATCTTGTGACCCGTGGACACATAAGTGGATCATATCCCACCTCCATGTCCTCATAACATTTTAAAGACAAATCTTGCTACCTCATTCAGTTAAGGTGTGGGTCTCGTCAGAAAGGAGACCCGAGTCCAATCCCTTAGGGGTGAGTTAGTTGGGAGGAGACATCCAAACATTCAGCCATCATAAGGGTTGGTGTGGCCCAAGCCAAATACTATCTCCGAGTGGCTTTGATAGCTTAGATGCCCTTGGGTTGCGGTTATCTTAGCCAATGGTGGAAATGCAGTGGCCTTGAGTAACAGACATTTCTTGCAAACAAAAAAAATATAGAAATCCAGAAATGAATAAAAATTTTGATATATATATATATATATAAATATAAACATTATATATATTTATACAAGTAATTCTCTCTCTATATATATCAAAATGTTTGGTTTATTGGATGTAACTTTAGTGGTTAGGAGAGATGATTGTTACTCTCTCTAACCAGGTTCAATTCTTGTAAGTGATATGATATTTTTGGTGAACCTTTATGTAATGATTTAGTGGATGGTACATGACCAAATACATCTATTAATATATAATCATGATCATACATAAAATAAGAAGTACATCAAAAACTTTTAAAGAAAAAATTTAAATCCAACTTGATGTCAAAATGGACCAGGCATATCTTAAAAATTATATCAAATGATTAGTAACAAAATGAAGTAGATTTTTTTTGGTCAATTGATATAAGAAGTATCAATAAAAATGCATGTAAAGAAAATGCCACAGTTTGAAAATCAACTTTATGAATAAAAAAAATAGATGCATCATTTCCTAGTTTGTCACGTTTAGTAGTGAAGCATGTGTTGCTTCAAGTTTTCTTCTTGACGTGGTATATTGTTACTAGTGCATGTATCCCGGGGAATGTGAAGTAGAAGCAGCAACACGACTATGAAGAATACCAGTGGACAAGGAACCAACTTCAAATGTTTAAGGCTGTGTACAAATGTAGCTAGATAGACATAAAATGGAGCTGGAACCGTGTATATAACAGACTCATGAACCAACGATATATGTTGATGATTTGGCTTTGTATATTTTACCTACAGGAACTTAGTCTGCACACCTTGGATATCTGCCACAAAACAAATGACAAAAGTCAATGAGATCGGAAAGATGCAAACAACATGTTTTGTTTTTCTTTTATTTTTAAAATGACTCGTGTTTTATTTTAATGATGAACAACGACTAGAAGTTATCAACTACATCGGAAAACGTGAGTATGGTTTTTTATAAATAAATGGAATACATTCAAAAGTGACTAACAAAGATTTGCCAAGGAGCCAAGTTTGAAATATTAATCAAGGTTCACCCAAAACAAGGTAGAAGTAATGAGTTGTCTATTACTTGTATTAAAAACCTTCCTTTCATATCCCATTGCATAAACAACAGAATAAGAAACCAAAATCATAAATTTTTAAACATTCAACGTAAATAAATTTTTTAAATTGGTAATAGATAATCTTCTCTATATAATATATAATGCACAATATATAATGCATAGATAAATGTCTACTTGCAAGCAGTGTTGGAATTTCACTAGAATATTACCTGTCAAACAATTTTTTTTTGATGTTTTTGGATTTCACATCACCCTTCACTAAACGTTTTACTTAAATATGTACATGTCAGTAATAACGTTTTACTTAAATATGTCCCTGTCAGTAATAACGTTTTAGTGCATTGGCAGGTATAATGATAAGCTACGATAATAACATCATCACCATAAAATTCATTAGAGGGATCAAGGTTAAAGAGGACCTTCAATATCACCCACGATTTTCTTTGAAAGTTCATCCACCAAAACACTAAGCTCCTGAAATACATGCTTAATAAAAAAAGAGATGAACTTGTCCATAAGTTGCATTGTCCTGCCGAACCAATGATCTAATAAGGATACCTGTAGTGTGGAAATACCATTGGCCCAGTCTACTATCACTTTTGAATCCCCAAACACATGGATTTCTAGGATGTTTATGAGAATAGAAATTTTTTGAAGGCCCTATAGAGCTATTAGTTTGGCTCAACTATTGCTCCCATACCCATAACTCATCCTCAATAGAAAATAATGGTATGAATCCATCTTCATGACCATGCCCCGACCACAAAGAATATATTTTGATGCATCATCGAAATACCCATAAGGAAACCTAGAAGTGCACTTAGGATCATGAATCAATCTTGAACTTTTGTTTGTAGGAGCTCTGTAAAATTCATTAAAATAACTCAATACTTCAATACTAACTCTAATTGGGGACTGTATGCTATCTTCAAAAATCAAAATGTTGCAGGCTCTCCAGATACCCCACGTAACAAACAAGGGAAACAATTTAAGACGTGGAAAGGATTTAAACCATTGTAGCAACAAAACCTCCAGCAATAGAAAATGTTAATTGAAAGGAACCTATAGCTTGGAGAGGATCTCAAGCCAAACCTTTTGACTATAAACACAATCAACAAACATATGTTGACTAGTTTCTTCATTGATTTTACAAAGAACGAAAATTGTTGGTCCTAATAAACCTTTCTTCATCAAAATATCACAAGTCAAGATCTTTTTCTCCAAGCATAGCCAAACAAAACATTTAATTTTCAAAGGATAATTTCCTTTCCGCAATTTGTTATGCCGCCAAAAAGGGATTGTTCCAATTTAGCAGGTTGAGATTGCTTTGTAGGATTCTTTAGCACCGATTTGTCCAGACTTAGAATTCCAAACCCAGAGAAGAGAATCTGTCTCCCTGCTGATTCTGATTCCCAAATGATTAAGACTTGCAGTGAAATGAGACCATTCCAAGGCCATTTCACCTAATAAACCCAAATCTTGAGTAGTAAACCAGTATGAAACATCATTAAAATCATAATCACAAGCTCTAATATGTGTTAATATAGTTAGTCCCAAGATAAATAAATATGAGACCAAATGATCCAGGAATATTATAGAAAATATCACCCCCAACAAAAGAGTCAATACCCAAGATCACCTTTTCACCATTGCCAATATTCCATGAAATCTAGGACCCTAATAAGGGAAAGGTTCTAGTAAAACCATACCATATGTTGGAGGCTTGAGATATTGACTTATCATCCTTTCTAATCCAGTATTCCATTGAATATTTCTTGAGATACTTAGATATGAATACCTCAGTCCACAAACTTGGTCCAAACAACCCACACCAAAGACTCTTAAGGTAGAGAGCATGATTGAACCACTATAGGTTCTTTATTCCCCCTCCTCCAAACACCTTAGGTAAGCAAATCTTCTCCCATTTCGCCAATTGAAATTTACTTTTACCCCCCCATCATGACCAAAGAAATTTCATCATATTTTTTTCTGATAGACTGCGGGATAGACACAGGGATCCTAACCATAGACATCCAATAAACAAGGATACTTTCTAGGATGGATTTGACTAATATTAATCTACCGCCCTAGGATAACCATTTAAAATACTAGTAATTGATCCTCTTCTCCACTTTTTAAAGGAGCCAAAGCTAGTCTTTTGTATAACAACTGTTTGGATTTATGAAATAGCTTAAGTACTTAAAATATTTATCAGTTTTATCAATCTGAATGGTTAAGAGGCCTAGGATTTTGTCTAAGTCTTATTTCTCAACTTCATTACAATGGATGCATAATTTTAAAACAATGACCTCCACCCCATATGCCAAGAAAAGATTAATGATACCACTGAAACATTGCCATTATTCTACATAACCATTACCAAATAGAAGGACATTATATATGAACAACAAATGAGAAATGGAGTGAGATTTAGAAACCTTGATACCTTTTAGCTGGCACATGTAGAATCAACAACTCCAAATTTTGCTGCCAAATGTCCTATAAACCTCATATCAATGTTTTGTGCAATGATTCGACCATTAGCTTTATTAACAAGCTTGCTCTTCAACCTGGAATTGATATTATTCCTCTTCATGACACAATGGACAAACAAAGTTAATATATATATGATGAAGCTATCCATCCTGGAAAATGATAATTATTTTACATTCTGTCCATCCTTCACAAGATAGAAAAATAAATACAAAAGACTTTGTAACCTTGGTGCTGGATGCTCCATCGAAATATATAAATTTCATAAATTCCAGAACACTGGAGCTCAGAATTTTGATGAATGTTTGACTGTCATCTTTGTCATGACACTTTAAAATACATTTCGGAAAACTGAAGAAATCATCTTGGCACCTGCTCACTCAAAATCATAATGTGAATGCGTTGTCTTGGACAATTTGAACTCTTAGCCTGTTTATTCTGCATTTAGGGAGCACTCACATTGTCCACATGTAACAAAATAAGATAGATTTTATAGTTTTATATACCCAGGTGCATTTGTTTCCTTCCAACTCGTAGTGCATAAAGCTTGATCGTGAGCGAGCATTTACATTGATTCTTGTGAAGGAACTTCCCATGCGTGAACAAATAAAGTTCAATGCTTGACAAGCTAACCATATTTTAATGAAAATTATAAGGTTAACATGAAAAGTATTCCCACTTACATGTTAGGTGGGAAGAAAATGAGTTGACGTGGAGCTAAAAATGAATAAAAGGCCAATTTAATAATAAACATTTATCCTTTTAAAATAAATTAAAAGTTATTATTGAATATAAAATCATTTTATAATTAATAAAATAATTTTATAACAATAACTTTTCATTTATTTAATTTTCTACAAAACAAGGAGAAAATGAAAAAATGAGGTTTGCAAGCAAAGGAGTATAAGCATATTGCCTCAGTGAAGGACCCAAACATTCATTGATTTGAAGGAGCTGGGAAATTTATAGAAGTTGATGCATAGGATGACAGGCTAGTGATGTTTGACACAAGATTGATGAACTTTAATTTTTTTTTTTTAAAGGTGACTTTGAGTGCTAACAGGCCACCCAAGTGTATTGTTAAAATTTTAGGGTTTTTTAACAATTTAACTAACTTATGCAAAAATTGCAAATCAGGAACTAAGAAGTAAAAGTATAATAGTGAAAAATAAATTTCTTAACATAACTTTCATCTATTACAACTTTAACACTCCAATGGTCACTGTGTTAAAGTTGGTCCTTGAGATACACTTCATCAAATGCAATGTAGAGAACAAAAACAATAATATAGTACAAAAAACAAACTAATGACCAACAAGTAATAAACAACAATGTCGGTTCATATCTGGTTTGAATCTTCCTTATACTAAGATACATTTAGGATCAAATATTGTCACTGAAAGGACAAGATCAACAATGAAACAATTGACATACCTTTGAGAGAGAAAAAGTTAGGAATAAGGTTAGGCACATACAATAGTAGTCAATATGGCTCAATCACAAAGTGTGAAAACCCCAATAGTGATACTCAGCCCCAAAATTGGTACAACTGTAGCAAGGCAAGATAAATTTAGAAAACATAACTTTCATCTCTTTCAACTTTAACACTCCAATGGTCATTGTGTTAAATTTGGTCCTTCAGATACACTTCATCAAAGGGAATGTAGAGAACATAAACAATAATATAGTACAAAAAACAAACTAATGACCAACAACAAATAAATAACAATGTCGGTTCAAATCTGCTTTGAATCAACCTTACACTCAGATACTTTTAGGATCAAATCTTGTCACTAAAAGGACAAGATCAACAACGAAAAAGCTGACATACCTTGAGAGAGAAAAGGTTAGGAATAAGGTCAGGTGCATATAGTCGCAATCAATATGACTCAGTCACCAAGTGTGAAAACCCCAACGGTGATACCCAGCCTCAAACATAGTTAGGAACTAGCAGGATCACAACCAGTTCAAGAAGATTAACGCAAGTCACAAATCAGATCTTAGCAACCCAACAAGCTCAAGTCAGAGTCCTAAGAACCCACAAGAATCACAACTCTGAGCACACACAAGGTGACAACCCAACATAAAAGGAATACAAGATTCATAGATCAAGTTTGAACAACCCTAAGTACCAAGGGTCATTACCCACTCTAATAAACAGTAGAAGGGTTACATCCTGAGTCTGGGAAGCCAACAATGATCACGACCCAATCCAGGAAATCACAAAAATGTCATGACCTATCAAAGAGGGCTAAGAAAATTCATCAATAGTCACGACCTTCTAGAGAAAGCATTGACAGTCCATGGTTCAGTTAAGGTAAGGTCAAATAGTCACAACCTACCCAAGAAGGGTCTTACCCAGTCATGACCCAGCTCAAGAAGGGTTCCACACAGTCATGGCCTAGCTAGCAACTCAATCATGGTTCAAACCTAAGGGGTTTAGATAATCCACAACCCAACCCTAAGGGGATTCTATCAGAATTAGCATCCTACAAAATATTATTCCCATCTCAAGGAAGATCAACACATGTGAAGGAAACACTTAACAAGCTGAGAAGATTGACATGACTTATTCATAACAACAACAACTTGAACTAGAAGAAAAAAACACTAGCAGGCTAAGAGGAGAGGTGGCAACATCTCACAAATAGCAACAAAACCCTAGACGTCAATATATTAGCAGCAACAAACCCTAGACAGGTGAAATATCATATCTTCAAATTTCTCTTGTCAACACACTCTCTAAAATGAAATTCAAGACTTGAATTTATAATGTTAACAAGCCTTCTAGAAAGTTTAATCCACTAACCCATGTCTTTTAGGGTTGTTTCTAAACATAACATAAAATAATGTTAGGTTGACTTAGGATAGGGTACACTAACAGTCAAGTGATAATATAAGATAAAAACAATAAGGTTAAGTCATCATACCAAAGGTGGTCATGGTACCACATACAACAAGGGTGCTAGGGCCAAAAGGACCATAAGTCATCTAAGTGTCACAACAAGGTGGAAAGGCAACATCCATACCCATAAGACCAAGGTGTACAATAAAGGTGGGGAAACAACCCCTTTTACCCACATGACCAACAAGACCAAGGACATTAATCTTTTCTCTCTCAAGGTATATTCTCATGTGTGTTCCATATATTTTTATCATAACTGTATAAGGAGAATTCATGACAACATGTATCGTGACTTCTCAAATACACATTATAGGAGGTTTGTATAGTGAAAGGGTGTTTTTCAATATATTTCTATCTCATAACTTGCGTCCATGAACTTCTACCTGTGCACTATATTTAACATGTATTGGCACTTGCTTGTCTACATCCCTGTTGGGATTCAGAAGACAAAAAAAAGCTTATGATCTAGATTATATGGAGTGGGATGTAGGAAAATAATGCCATTCCCTTACTAAGGTGAGAAAGAAAATCCAAACCGAATATTTCAGATATACTAGCAACCCAGAGCATTTGCAAACCTTGCACAGGTACAAGTTCCTTGATCGAGAACTTGTGGATAGTGTTCCCAAGTTCTAAGATAGAAATATATCGAAAAACACACTTTCACTGTACAAAACTGCTATAATGTGTATTTTCTTCAAACTAGGACAAAGAACTTCAACAATGTTTACCAATTTCACAAACCTCAAGAGAAAGATCCATCATATATATAATGAAAGTACTGCTGATTTAAAATCCATTCACCACAATAATATTTGGAAAAATAAGGTCTGATATAATTTATCTCATAGCTGGAATCTTCGCAAAAATGATAACCGCTTACACAACATATGTGGATCACTAGTTGGTGAAAGAGTAAACACTTGGTATTGGCTGGTAACTATAGTATGGGTTGGAAAAACTTTAAAACACCCTTTCACTGTACAAACATTCTATAATGTGTATTTTCTTCAGGCAGTTTGTCTGGAATAAAGAACTTCAACAATGCTTACCAATTTTAGAAACCTCAAGAGAAAGATCCTCCATATATCTACTGAAAGTACTGTAGATTTAAAAGACATTCACCACAATAATATTTGGCAAAATAAGGCCTGATATAATTTATTTCAGACCTAGAATCTTCACAACAATGATAACCACTTACAGAGAAAACAAGGATCACTGGTTGGTGAAAGGGTGAGCATTGGGTATTGGCTGGTAACTATAGTATGGCAAGGAAAACTTCCCTTTCACTATATAGGCCTCCTATAATGTGTATGTGTAGATGTATTAAGGGTTTCATTCTTCTTTTTATCAATAGATATGGCTGAGGATAAGACCTTCCCATAACCAAAATTAATGTTACTCCCACCTTGGTATATTGTCCTTTTGCCTATAACTGAAAGCCAATGTTGTAAGGCTGCTATAGGACCCCCCTCACTATTGTAGCATATAGTTCAGAACTTGAGGTACTGCTGAAAAGAGCATGTTGTAGCTCCAAAATGTTTCCTAGATTACTGTAGATTACTGTTGATGAGGAGGAAACATGACAAAAATTAAATAGCAGTCTTATTACGTAAGACTAACTCATCAAAACTGTTGCAATACATGCCCAGGAGTGCATCAAGTGCCCGAGTTAATTTAACCTATCTTTTGAAATACACCAAACCTCATAAATGCATTTCCAGTCCACCTCTGATATGTCAGGCCCTGTTAATGAAACACGCATTAATGCATCAAGCATGTTAATTGACAACCTTGTTCTCCTTATATCTTTGATTACATTTTATTTTGAAAACCCTCGTTCACATGCAACAGTGCCTGCCAGAATGACAAGGATTGCTTGCCATAATTTTAGCATATTTGGATACCTAGAGTGCCAATCTTTTATTTGAGAAAATACCTTCCATTCATCTTTCATATGGAATCTTTCTCCATTTAAATGAAGAACATCAATAAATTCATACAATTCTATTTTGCAAGATGCAATGTCAAAAAACAGTACATTACCACCTTCATTGCATAGTTTGTGCTGCAAATGCGAAAACAGTCTTTCAAGCCATTCTTTTGCATTAGTTTCTCTCACATATAAATCTGATGGATAGTGGCAAGGGCTAAACAATATTGCTGCATTAAATAGATGAAGATATGGGAATCTTGAATTGAAGCTCTCTATCAATACTTGGACATAATTCCTTGTAAGTTGTATGCAACTATCAATGGAGCCATCGATACGTGTTGCCATCGGTTGTGACATGTGCTCATCCAGGATTGGAATATACAACAAATCATGTCTGTGTGTAATCCCCTCTTTGTCAACATTTTCAAGGAATCCATCTCTAGAGTCTTCTAAGAATTTACTAAGATACGTTGCACCATCTGCAAAAGAATCTGTCCTACAAAAATACCTCTTAAGAGTATTTAATGTATGATCAATAGTTATTCCAAGTGTGGTGACATCTATATTATCTTCTTGGAATTTTATTTTAGTTTATTCAATTCTATCAAAACATCAGCAAGCATATTTAGACAGAATTGAATTGAGAAAATCCTTTCCTTGTGATACCATAAAATTTTTCTTTCTTTTTTCCACATGCTCAAAATCCTAGGCATCACAAGCCTTTCAACTACCTGTCCCCTAGATAACCATCGAATCCCATGGATTTGAAGAACTTGCAAGGATTCCAATTCCATTACTTCTAGTAAAGAAATGAGTTCATTATTCCTCTTTGCTGAATTTCCAACCCATGAGTACACCTTATTTGCTAGTTTTTCAACAAACAAGAATTCTGGTATCTTTTTTGAAGCATCTGATGCTGCAAGTGCCTCACGATGTGCAATGCAATGAGTACCAATCAAATTTGGCAAATCATTCTTTAAAAACGTGACAAATCCATTTTCACTCCCTAGCATAGATGAAGCACCATCAGTAGAAACTGCTATTAAATTTTCATTTTTCAATTTCCTTGTTTCTTTTAGACTGATGAATGTATCATAAATGGTTTTTTCCTTTTCCATCAAGGACAGTGATAAGTTTCATAAACTGTGATATTGGAGGCCCTAAGCCTCCTGAGTCCAAGTAAGTAGAATACACAACAAGATGTTGTTCCAAACTATTATCTATGCTTTCATCCAACATTATAGAAAAAAAAGGACTGTCCAACATTTTTTCAGATTGCATCTCTTCAAGGTAATTTGAGATACACTCAATAAATTCTGTGGCAACCTTCCTATTAAAATAGGAACAATAATCTACTCGATTAGGGATGTTTGGAGTCTGCAAGTGCATCTGAAGTTGACAAAGATCTTCGTAAGTAGTAATTACAATATCATTTTTTGGAATAAAATATGATAATTTCATTGTGGTTATCACCTTGTCCTTGTTGGCATCATTAATACGCATAATGTGTTCTGGAATGGACCTTGTCAATCTTTGAGTTTCATACATATTTTTTTGAACTAATGTTTGATGAATAAATGATTTTGAATGAGTTTCCACAGCATCATACTGAATTGTCTTGCATCCAGTGCCAATACCCCATGGACCTTAAGCTTTTTATTTCTCATAGAGCTTGCATTTCATGTGAGTAAGGCGATCGACAACATTGATTGCATAGACCCAGGGTTGTTTGATCTTCCAATCTTCTCGAAATTCACATTTCCATGAGGTCTTCCTTTTCCTTTCAATACTACAACCACCCTCTTCATGACCAAACATTTCTAAATCGTCAACAAGGTCTACATCTACGTCTTCATTAGTTTCATCATTCAAGTCAGGTATATCATTCAGGTCAGGTATATCATTCAAGTTAGGGATAGATGGAATATCATCAGCATTGGAGGGTTTTGGCATTGTAGAACAACCATAAAATTTGTCCAAAGTCGATTGCCCCTTCTTTTTTGGAGGCATTTCTAGTGAAACTATATACCTATAAACAATAACAATAACAGTAAAAACAATAAAAAACATGTTTTAAGCAAGGGTAAAAGGGATAAACCACAATGAAAATTCCACAGTAATATTGTTATTGATATAAATTACTATAATAGCAAAGAAAAAACAATCATTTTACTTCATATGGAATATATAATCTAAAATGACAATGGAAAAAACATAGAAACAACTAGTACCCTTCAAAATTAATGATAAATTATACATGGTTGAACATAATTTTTTAAACAAAGATAATATGTACATACAAACAAACTTGAAATATTGTTACAACTTTTGGCATTTTCCCATTTTATTAAATGACTGAAGTCTTTGGTAGAACGTCAAAACGATGGTTTAATTTTTCATGAAAATGTCATTATGCCTCTAAACACTGTTGGAATCCAAAAGGTTCATTAGTGTCCACCTGGCAGGCTAGCACGATGGCACCATCAACATGAATTTTGAAATATTAAATGTCCATTACAATTCACCATAGCCCATCGGTTAATGGCAGTGAATTCCATTGAATGCCACTATGTGAACATTGAATTCAACATTTTTTGGTATTTGGTGTACCATGTATAAGTATGTGCTAAAGCTTGAATCGCTCTCAACACTAATAAACATATGCAACATGCTAGCAGGCTGCAACTACCATTTTTGTGTTCCCCCTATGGTTTCATACTTGGTAAGAGGGTTGTGGATTGGGTGACCGAGGACTCTAAGCTGGTCAATTCTCCATCTCATCAACTCAAGCCAGGGCAGGTTTCTGAGTTGAAAGGGAAATATGGCAAAATATTGCTACTATGGTTATATGTACCAACTCAAAATCCTCATTCCCACTACTAATTTATAAGCCTCATTCATAAGATCATTAATATTTATGGCAGTTTCACTGTCAAGGATGAATTCCATGATTCCCCACACTTGGCAAGGTAATACTTCTGATGTATGTTCATTGTTTTTTAGTTTCCTCAAGCTAGAAATTGATTAAAGTCTAGTTGCACTTGTTCACATCATTGCATGCAGAGTTGGAATTTGAAGGCCAAAATTTTTCATCAAACGTCAATCTGACAATTTAATTCAAAACATCATTACATCTTTAAATAGCCAATTGACAGTTTAATTTTCCACCAAAACGTCATTAAGCCTCTTAAACAGTGCTGTCCACCTTCCAGGGCTGGAATGGTGACACGGTGCACCATCCACGTGAATTTTGATTCAAATAATAAATGTCATGGGCCATCGGTTAATGACAGACTGGAAGTGGCAGTGAATTCCATTGAATGCCGCTCGACATTCAATGGCAGGGTAATACTTTTGATGTGTGTTCATTGTTTTTCAGTTTCCTCAAGCTAGAACTTGATTAAAGTCTAGTTGTGCTTGTTCCATCTTAGTGTCAAATCTGATAGCTTAACATGTCAACAAGATTCTAACTGCTACAAAATGAAATTCTAAACAATCCAATCACTTCTGGCTTAGCATGTCTACAAGGTATTAAAGATAAAGCAATAAAAATAAGGGAATGTATGATGGCATTTCAAATACATCATTCCAAAATACAATAATACAAAAACCAGTAAAACCACCCCATACTATCACATTAGATTGCATCCAAAGTTATATCTCTGCTAGGAGGAGATAAGAAATCATAAAGAAAATGTGAATGTTATGGGTGAATCCTTGTTCAAGTGATCAAAATCTTGAGAATAAGGAGATATTATGAAAAAAAACTATATTGCACTTGCAAAGATTGAAATTGGAGCTCCATAAAAGGTCCAACTAATAATGTAGCTTTATAAGTTTTGTAGTTTAGTAAAAAATCCATTAGAAAAGGCAATACACAAATTCATAAGAAATATAGAAAAGAAGGGAGTTCTAAAAGATCACTAGCACAAAAAGTGATAAGTGTTTGTGTAAACATCTGAAAATCATCAATGGAAAAACAATGAGATTTGTTTTTGTAATTCATGGCTGGTGTTCATCAATCACCAATATTTATGCCAATGGGGTTTCCATTCAGTAGTGAAGATGGCAGCATATCAGGCCACCCACCAGGGTCAATTCCCCTGAAGATATAAGTAATAAGGGTCTGGTGCAATTCCTTGGTGATTTTGAATCTTGACAGAAGAATGAAACCCTATCACAACAACTTAGCAGAACATAAGTGATTATGTTCATTAGTTTTCTACTCAAGGGCCTGCTTTTCCCATGTAAACAGGACACTTGGGGGGCCCAACCGCTTTGTGAAAGTTGTTATATTTCTCTTTGAGCTTAAGGGGAGTACTTAAAAAAAATAACAATGTTTATAGATATAAACATAAACAATTAAGTGTCAGTTAGAGATTAAATTAACTGTAAAATTTCTGACTAAATAACAGCCTTAGATATCATACCCTTTCAGACTCCCGAAGTGGAACCCTGACTTGATAACAATGAAGGCTATGATCAGTATTGCCCAGTTTTTGTGCCTCATTAAAATGTTCAAAATTAAAGCACGGAACTGGAATAAAAGCATGTAATATTTTTGAACTATTTCCACATCTGTGCCAGGCAAGAGGTTGACCCTTTATAAACTATCTCTCCCACACAATTTGGTGCAAGTTGTGGAATACAAGTTGAAAAAGTAAGCCCAAGGGATTAGCTCAAATCCCCTTGGGTGAGTTGCACTAGCCTATGCCGACAGGTTTATTAGGGATACCAGGAAAGAGGGGAAGCATCCCTTGAAGTTTCCCAGCGAGATTTTCCTATAGAAAGAAAAAAAAGAGGCAATGTATCAGAGAGTGCGTGTGTAGGTCTGCAATGCTTTGTGCATTTTTATTGTATTTTTTCCTATTTTTCGATGTTTGACCGATTTTTCTTTTTCAAAGTTTTGTGTGTGAGAGATGTATTTTTGCAGCATTAATAAACAAATGAATTTTATTTATTTTCTCTATCTACCATTGTATGTATAATGTGTGCACCCTAGTTTCCAACACATAGTAAGTTTCTTACAGCATGTATAAGTTTAAATTCAAGCAATAATGTGGTTATTCATAGCAATGACACATCACTAATAGAGTGGACGATCGAGTGCCTGTAGGCTATTAATACATCCGAGAATGGAGTAAATGATTTCATAGGGTTTCGTGCTATTTTTCTCCCCTCTTAGCCACTGATAGGATAGTTGGTGAGAGAATCTAATGTGCATGCCCTTTCAGATTTATATCGATATCATCGAAGGCTAAGCTTATCAAACTTACTATTGTTAATTTCTCTTAATTCCTTAATGTTTGAATTTGCAGAGGAAATTGAAGAAAGACATAATAGCACTGACAGCAAATGTGTTGTTTTTGTCATTCAAGTTAGTTCCATTATTGATCTCGGTACGGCACTGAAGAACAACGATGATGAGTTTCTTGGATATCCAGTGATTGGGTATCATAATAACATGCAGGCTTCTGGATCCTGTCTTAGTAGCCCTGAGGATGGATTGCAGACAGCGTGGCCATGGGATCCTAGAATTAAAGGGTTATTCTTCTTTCAGAATGGAATCAGTATCAGTGTGTCCAAAATTGGGCAATTTCTTCTAGACGTAAGGAAGATTAGGGACATGATTCCAAGCAGCCTCTGTAGAGTTGAACTGTACTATGGCTTGCTGATGTGTTATGTAAAAGCTTCAAGTGCCTATTTGGGAAAACAAGAGGATTCAATAGACATCGAAATGACCTATTATCGAGCCAACAATCCAAACACTCCCAGACTGTATGAAGATGTGCTGGAGGAAATTGAGAAAATGGCTCTCTTAAAATATGGAGGTCTACCCCATTGGGGAAAGAACTGAAACATTGCATTTGATGGGGTCACGAAAAAATATAGCAAATACAAGGCCTTTTTGGGAGCCAAAGCCAAATACGATTATGTGGGACTCTTTTCCAATGATTGGATGAACGACGTTCTTGGAATATCACAGGCGGGATTCACATATTACACATGAGCATATTCTCCATAGCAAAACAACATTGTAGAAGAATATAACCCACGTTGACAATGCAAGGTTTATGCTCAACAGTGCAGGATTGCCAAGCTACTTTTGGGTGGACGCAATTGCAAGGGATGCTGAGGATGTCATAGATGAGAAAAGTCAGTTGTCATTGGAAGAGGAAACATGCATGCAAAAACATCCGACATTAAAAGTTGAATAAGATGATGTAGCCCAGATAGAAAGAAATTCAATCAAATGTGCTCTGTGCATAAAATTCTAAGCCACTAACAGTAGAATATTATAACCTGTTTATATTCAAGTTCATTATAGAAACCCTAATTCTCAATTTCTCAAAAACCCATCATCATTTTTGGGTTGCTGAATTCAGCTCAAGAGTAGGAAACATCAAGGTAATTTCCAGAAAGATTTCAATATCTTGAGTTTCTAGTTTTTCAGCTAAGGTACCAGAAACGAAAATAGAAATGGGACCAACACAATAAATGGGCCTAGAGGTTCTGGGAGATCAAAACCATCACTGACACTCCCCTCTATTATGCATATAAATTCTAATAGCAATGCACTGATGCAGAATCAAGATGGGAATGAATAAACTTATGGATACAAAATATGACCCACCCTACAGTGTCAAGATGGAAATAGAATGTACCTAAAATTGAATCTCCCCAATTAGACAATTATTGAGAGAAAGCATTGATCTCAGTCGCGTTGTCTAATCCCATGAAGCTCATTTGTCTTTGTTCCAGTCTAGAAAGCCTATATTCATGAATCATGCCTCTATTTCAGGGTTCTAGATACTCTGTAGGTGATAGAGACGCAGAGTGGAGAGAACCCAGGAAGTGTAACTTGTCTGCCCCACGGCCCCCAACGAACCTTGCCTGCCGGCGAACCCAGTTCTCCAATATCTGTGGCGTAACCTGAGTAGGAAGAAGATCGAGCTTTGTTCTCCACTAGCAACAAGCACTAAACGGGGAACATTCCCACTGGAGATAAAGAGCATCGAACCCTTGCGTCCTGCCTCATATTGCTGCAGCTTGCGGCCTGCCTCTCATTTCTTGCTCTGCCCAGTACAGATTCCCGAATGAGATGTTTGAACTTTGGAGTGTCCAAGCTGCCTCTTGTTTCTTGCTCTGCCCAATGCCCAGTGCAAGTGCCGATTTTTGAATGAGATGTTTGGAGTCTGGAGTCTGGATTCTGGACAATGGAACATTGTAACTGGATCCTCATTCCTCGATATTACACAAACAACGCCGAGGCCCAAGCAGCATTCAATGAAATTCAATGGCACACTACCTAGCAGTCTGCGACATCCGCCCAGTGCCATTAACCGATGGTCCGATGCCCATAAAAATTGATTATTCATGTGGATGGTGCACCGTGTCACCATTCTAGGCTCCATCCCTGCCACCTGTTTATAGGACTTAATGACTTTTTGGTGGAAAATTAAACCATCAACAACTTGTTAGGATCGTAATGACGTTTTGGTTTAAACTTAAACCATCAAATTGTCGTTTTATGAAATATTATGGCCGTTCAATAAAACGGCCTTGGCATATTTTAACCCGTATTTGACGGGAAAAATGATTAGAGACGGGCAAATGCCCGTCAAATTCCAACTCTACTTGCAAGAGATGCTTTTAGTTAAAGGAATGCAATTCATTACCTATGAATTTGTTTTTATCCAAAATATTTTTTTTATACAGTTTAGTTGTCCTAGATAAGATCTTCGATTACCAAAGATATTCGTGTGACAAGACTGGTCGTGGTTACAAGAAGGAGAAAGAAAAACATGAATATGACTCTTGGTCTCCTAAGACTCCAGAAGCATGTCCATCAACATCCAAAGCTGCTCCCCATGCAACTGCACATGACAACAAAAACCTTGGAATTTCAAGAGTGCAACAAAGATTTAGTTCTATTCCTCAAAGCAAGCTCATAAAAGAAACAACTCCAAGATGGAACCAAAGTCCCAGGTATGAAAGTGGATTTAATGGTTATTTCTATTTTTGTTCTAACTTTGGTCATAAGGCTATGGGTTGCAGATTCTACAGAAGAAAAAGGGATGGATGGCCCAATGACCCAGTTAGATGTTGGACATGTAACCAAGTTGGATATATTGCTGCCAACAGTCACACATTGAGATGCTACACATGTAGTGGGTTTGGTCACAAATCTCAATAATGTGCAAGTCAAAGAAGTCAACCAAGGAGGAGTGCTTCATACACAACAACAAGAATACTTGAAGATCATAAGACAGAGTCCCACAATCAAGGACACTCTCACGCATGGAGAAATGAATTTGATCAAAGAAGTGTTGGAAGTTCCAACAACTTGATCAGGTGCTGGACATGTAACCATTTTGTTCACATTACTACACATTGTCGTACGGTGAGGTGTTATAGTTGTAGTGGCCTTGGGCACAAAGCTCAAAATTGTTGGAGTACGTAGAAACAACCCATGAGAAGTTTCCTATACATCTCATCAAGGAAAACCAATACAGATGAAGGAACAAATACTGAAAGGACAGATTCCAAGAAGCAGGTATGGATGAAGAAGACTGAGAAATTATAGATATGAGAGTTTGATCAAAGCGGGGAGGATCGCTTCCATATGGAAAGGAAAGTGTAAGGTAGAGTCAAAGACCTTAAAACACCTTGAGTTCATGAGGCTGGAGGATGAACTCAAAGAATAAAGGATGACTACTCCAAGCATACATACAGGTCCTAGGATCGTGCATATTGACAGGGGGAGCAATGATTAGTGATCAGTGATTTCAGATACAGGTATGTAGACACCCTTTTCCATTTATGCCAAAGGGGGAGAGATGAAGACAAAAGGGGAGCATGCTCACATGGGGAGCATGAGTTGTTGTCGTCAATGACAAAGGGGCAGACCGTTGATGAAATTGTCAAACACAGACTTGCATTGGCCCCACAAGTTGTCATTGATGCCACCAAGTCCCACTTCCAGTGCCTTGGACCCCTTACATAGTGGGTTTGTTCCTTGAAGCACCTTTTACCCAGTTGACAAGCTCCTTGTACCCACAAGGATGGATCTGGGAGTCACCACCTTGTTGAAGATGCTGAAGACCCTGGTGATGGTGATGAAGACCCTAGAGATAGTGCTGAAGCCTTTGTGGATGATGGTGAAGCCCTAGATGGGTTGGAGAATCATTAATGACCCATTCTCTGGTCATTCATGCTCTAATGGTGTCATGGTACCCCAAGAAAAGGTCTAGCAACCCCATAGGTGATGTCATGATGGATATTGACTCTTGGAGGTCTCCTGGTGTGGTTGAGGTGGTTGAAGAAGCTTATGGAGCCCCTTTCTTGATGAAGAATCCCTGAAGATTCCCTTGGACCCAAATTTGATGGCTTAATGGTCCTTCAAGGTGATGATGTGGTCATTAATGACTTGATGAAGACTTGGAATCCTTGATGACGATCGTGATGCCCGTGTAACCCTTGTTGGGGTCATGGAACCATCAGAGATGATCATTATGCATGAGAAGGTTTGGAACCCACATAAATGGTGGCATGATGACCCTTGGACACTACATGATCATCGATGGTGCATTTGGAAATGATTTGGGTTTTGGAATCCATACATATGGTGGTTTGTAAGCCCATGATTGTTAGAACCTTTGATATTATGAAATATTTGGTCATGATGCCCTCATCACTTTGGCGATGGAGACCTATGTGATGAGATTGAAGTCCATGGAAAGTATATTATTTAAATATTATATGATATCTTTGAAAAAATACTTGAAACCCTTGCATGTGGTGCCTTGGGTTTTGAACCCATGCACTTGGTAGCTTGTTGATGGTGATGTATGGTCCTCTTTGTGGTTATATGGATATTGATATGTAGAGACCGTGGAATTTCCTTGACATGTTGCAGAAGACTTTGAAGAAGACTTTGAAACTCTAGTAGTTGGTGGTATAGTCTTTGGCACCATCATGTGTGGGGTCTTTGACGTTCTGAACATATTGAAGAATTTAAGGGTATTAGACCAAGAATTTTCAAATAAACCTATCATAGGGAGATAGTCCTCGTCAATCCATTTCCGTTGATATTTGGATCATCTTCTAACTCCTTACGGTTGAAGAGATCTGGAATTTTTGAAGTTTATGTACCCCGCCTTTTTGAGTCAACCTACCAAACAAAAGAGAATTTAATTATTTGTAATTTTGAAATTCATGTCCCCGAGTTTAAGGTAGCAACTTTCCTCCACAATATATATAAATAGAATATCATATATATATATGGGGGAGTTCTCTAACTAAGAAATGATTTTGACCTTAAAACATATGTTTGATAGAATTAAACATTTTGAAAATGGAGAAATAATAACTTTTTAATTGCTCAAAATCTAGTTTTAATTGTAAAAATGAATTCAATCCCTACAAACCTTAACATAGCATAACAAGTATACAATTTTAACAACTTATATTTAAAATTCAACAAATTCCAACAGGATTTTGAAATGTTTATGAAATTTTACAATAATAAAAACTTCTTTAAAACCTGAAAAATCAACAATGAAAGGTTAACCACATATAGTTTCTCAAATGAAATGTTAACCACATACAGTTTGTCAGCAATAGAAGTAGAAAATTTAATAACTAATTTATTACGAGCGCCTCTACACTTATATATTTTCAATTTGTGTTATACTTTCTCAAACATAAAAATTGAATGTTAACAATATAGTTTCTCATGGCGAGGAGAAATGGTAGTAATTTCAGTTTATAATCTAGGGCTATGTAGAAATAAGATAAGTTCCATAAAAACATGAAAATATAACTACATAACTGCAAGGAAGCAAATGCACATCAAATTATGTGAGGCAAACAACCTCCCTTCATGTTAACGTTGATACAACAGACACACAAACCTGTAAAATTATGGAGGTGGGAGACCAAAAAGAAGACTAGCTAGTAGCTATGAAACATGACCAGGACACTAGAAACTTAATTTTGTTGTACGTGGTATAGTGATGCTGGCCCTGATCTTGATCGCCTCTATTTTACAGCAGCGATGCGTCACATATTGACCGATCCATCCAGGCTCCCACTAAAAAGCACAACCCTATTTTCTTCCTCAGCTCTGCCTGCAATACATTTTACAGGGCTGCTATGGGCTTTTATGACTGCCAAACAAGTATGCTTGTCAGAGACCAACAGACCTCTGCTCCAAACACGAATCGTTGCATCGAGGGATCCACTGAATAGCAGATTATAGTTACCACTCACTGTTGCCAGGCACAGTACTGCGTGCACATGCCCACGAAGGATCCCGGCTTAGCGCATTTGGCTGTACGAGTATTGCTGATCTTTTTTCCACCAAATAATATCACCATTCGAGGATCCTCCCGTGTACAGAGCGAATCCATTCGAATTCAGAGCAAGGGCTTTCACGGGCGAGCTTGAGCTTGAGCTCTTGTTTTTGTTTTTCCTGCGAAGGGTTGTCAACAGAACGTGCGGTGACGGCCCTGCGAGATTTTTCCTCCATATCTTCACTGTGCAGTCATCGGAGCCGGTGAATATCAATCCATCAGGGCCGACGGCAATGGCGTTCATGGCGTCATCATGAGCCTGAATCGTTTCAATGCACTTGATATCCATCAGAGGCTCGCCATACCTTAATAGTCTTATCCGAGGATCCCGGATACAAGAAACCATCGTTGAAAGCCAGACACCATATCGTGCCCATATGCTTCCCCGATTTAGGGTTTTCACCAATAACATCGTGTTTCAGCTTCACCAAGCGATGTATCAAATCCAACAGCTTCGGTATTGCCACCATTCGCTTGTGGACGGCCCCGAAATTCGGAGCAGAGCGGCGCCAGACGCGGATTGTAGTCCGCATGGGATCTTGTCCTCTGTTAGCAACATTTCTCTCACCATGTCGTTCCAGGAGTGGAGGCAGCTTCTTTCAACAATATTTTCTCCAACGAATTTCCACGATCTGATCATGTTGCAATCAGAGCCGATGTACACAATCCCATCGGTGCCTGCTACCGAGAAGATATGGCCGCCATTTTTATGCATTTCTGAGACACATTTAAATCTTATGTCAATGTAGGCTTCACCGCTTTCTGTTGGCTCTGTTTCAGTAGAATAGGAGACTGATCTGTTACCCTGTAGTATATTGTTCATCAGTCCAGGAGAAGCTCGTACTTGGTGGTGAAGCAGAGCTCCTTCTAGCGGGGGCTAGATCCACACAGCTCATTCTAGGTGGGGCGATATCCACGCAACTCATTTTGGGTGTAGCGAGCTCATCATCGTGATAATTAGAAGAGGAGCTCTCAATTGTCATAGAAAGGATTCTCTTATATAAATATGATTTCGAATCAAACAGAGCAGACTTTAATCTGCCGGCAACCGAAGAAGAAGAGGAAGAAGAAAACTGCGTTCTCTCCATTTTGGATGTAGAAGTTGAGCTTCCTTGTCCCCTCTCTTTTGTTACCAGAGGAGGACGATATTGCGAGAGTATGGGAGAGTAATGGTGTTACCACAGGGAAGACGATATTACAGGAGCATAAGTCGACTATGAATGTAACTGAAAGGTTAGTTTTATAATTGACCAAGTATATTTTTCATAACGGATATATCGTAGAGTGGTACAATCCAAAATAATTATAATTTTTTTTTAAAATAATATATTTAATTTAATTGGTATGTAAATCTTACTAATTATGGATTTGTCTAAAAATTTGACACCATTTATTTGATTCAACGAGAAGATTTATTTTTTTTGCCTTGACTATCTTTTAATAACGATTTTGTGATAAAAATAGATTCAATATCTTAAACAACCTTTGAAGCACCCAAAATTCTTGAGCTTAACACCTATAATTTGGATTTTGAAAAACTCTTTACCACTTTTTTTTAAAATCTTGCTGAAAAAAATTATCCATTAATGCTGAAAAGTAAGGTACATGAATACTTTGAATATGTAAGAGCCATGAGCAAAAATAAATATTTGGGTAGGGGAATTTATGATATTTATGGGTATAAATAAGTAATGCTTAATGTAATAACTAATATGTTATATATATATATGTTATATATATATAGTTTAATATGATAATATAAAATTGTTATGAAAATATTTGTGGAATTATTTATGGGTATAAAGAAATAATGATAAATGTAATATAATATGTTTATTTAATATTGTAAGTAGATAGTTATGAAAGTATTTTTATTTTTATATTGGAATAAGTGATGAGAAATTTACTAATATTTGTTTGACTTTCATTTTTTTGGGAATGCACATTTTACCAATTGAACTATCCCTTAGGGTTAGTTATATATATATATATATATATATATATATATATATATATTCCAATTTATAAGATAATTTCAATACCGTACCTTAAAAATAATAATAAAGTAGAGAAGTATATAAGTACGGAAATTTAAGATAACCATGAGGCATAGATGAGAAGGAATCTATGCAGCAAAATGGATTGGTTTTGGGGACTCTTGGATTGTCATAAATAAAATGCACATCATTCAGGAAAGGTGAGATATTGATCTTCTGAGAATCCAAAAAAGAGACTTATCACTCATATCAAACTTGGATTTGGTAGAATTTTATCATATAAATAAAAAAAATAATCAATTGGTCGGAAATCAATTCCTTACTACACCAGTCGATTAACAGAAAAAAAAAAAGAAAACAAAAATATTGTTAGTCTATCATTGTACCATAAAAAAATTTCATAACATTTCAAGGAAATCTATTTAGGTTTGATCACAAACCTGCTAATGGGTTCGTAGATTTTGTTCAAGGAGGGTAAGAATGTAATCTTTTTAAGCACAAAAAAATGAAAAAAAAAAAATTATTGCTAGTCCTATCACTACACAATTGATTTTCCTCACGGAATTTCAATGCGATACAATTTGGTTCAATCAGAGACCTGATGCGTTGAATCAATTGGTCAATAAGCAGTCCATCACTACACCAGTTGATAACATAACAAGTAAAATAAATAAATATTGTTAGTCGATCACTACACCATGATTTTTTTTCATAAGATTTAAACACAATCAATTTTCATTCGATCTTAGACCTGTTGATGGGTTCGTAGATTTTGTTCAGGTAGGTAAGAATGCAAATTTTTTTTAAGCACATAGAACTGGAAAAAATACTTACGAGTCGTATCACTACACCATCGATTTTTCTCAAAGGATTTCAACATGGTCTGATTTGGTTTGATCAGAGAGCCGATGAGTTAACGAGTTCACATATTTCGTTCAATGTGGGTAAGATCTAAAACACAATATGACTTTGCATATTTTGTTTAGGGTAATATATAAAACAAAATATGTAAAATTTTTAAGCAATAGAGGGTTCCTTTGTGATGTATACTTTTTAAGCAATAAAATGTTCCTTTGTACTTACAATCAACTTGAAACATAAAACAAATTTGAAAATATATAACCCGGGGCACATAAAACTTGATTTTGTTTCTTACCAATCGATCATGATAACATCAAATTTCTTCAGAGGATTTCAGCAAAATCCTGTTTGGTTTGATCATAGACCTAGTGGCAGGTTCATAGATTTCGCTCAAGCAAGGTAGATTAAAAAAAGACACAAATTTCATTTGCAAACATATTTTGGGTCTGATATTTTCGGGAAAATTGAAAAAATGCAATTGGAGGTATTTTTCCATTGTTACCCACTTTTGAAAATTTTGAATTAACCCCACATTGAATCATGTGCCAAACTCCACATTGTTTCTTGTGTACTCGGAAAAAATTCAGGGAGAAATAGAGATTTGACTAAATACTTGATTAATGATATTAATTCAATTTTAATTCATTTCTTATTTAAAATACACTTTGAGAGTGGTAATATCTTATGCTTCTTTTAAAATGAATGTACACTAATGATATATTAAATTATTGAAACCACTTAAACTTAGACCAAAAAAAAATATATTATATTAATAACTTAATTATTTCAAAATTGTAATAAAAATTGAGTTCATGTTCAAGTCCCACACATTTCTTAAAATGGAAAAAGTTATTCTCATAAGGTGTATCTTAGGATATAACTAACTTTAACTCTATTTTTATCAATGTAGACTTTACCTTGATGATCTCTATATCATGCTCACCATGATAATGGGTGAAGAGTTCACTTCATGTTTTGGCAACCAAATATATGATGTTTTGAGTGTATTATACTAGAGTGTGAGTGTCCCTAGGAAGTTTCTCTTGGTAAACAATCTTTCAACCATTTGTATGAGTGACATGGATAAATTAATGGAACTAGCTACTTGGCTAGGATCACAGTGTTGAAAGATCACTTGGTTTCCATAGGGACAAAAGAGAAGGATAAAAAGCTGGTGTCCATTATGTTGAATTGGTTTGATTCCTCTTTGAAAGTTTTTGTACAAGGCGTTCGTGCTCATGAGGATTTACCTACTAACAAGCTTTGGAGTAAGCTAAACTCTCGACCTTTTGCACCCAAAAGCAGGAAATGGTGGCAAGGGTAGAAAGGGAGATGATGAGAAATGCAACTCTTACCTGGATCTTCCAAATTTAATTGTAAACCGTGTTTCTCTATTAGAATTAGATATTGCAATAGATTGTAGATTGGATCACAGCTAAAAATTTGGCTGTTAAAATTAATTTTAACCCATTTACAAATGGATCACAAAATATCATTTTTATTTCATTTCTTAGTATGTTGATTATTCAGTATAATACATCCAAATTATAAAGAGTGCCTAGCTAAAATAAAGACTAGTATTGACTTTCCTAAAAGAGTAAGCGTGCAATAAAAATATAATATCTGGAAATACCATCACAAACTAGAAAGATAATCAGCAATTGCATACCTCAATTTTTCGTTGTTTTGCTTCCAAAATCCTTTCCCTTTATTCCTCCTGGACAGAAATATATACACATGTTAGGATTCAAGAACATAACTTTTAAAATATAATATTAATATGAAGGATACTTCTTCCGATTTCCAATATCGTCAGATATCCATTAAGTCCAACATATATGACATACTACCGACAACTTCAATTCATTTGTTATATGACTTTAGCCATGTCTACAGGGAGCACAATATGAGTGTAGACCATTTATCCAAGGAAACATTGAATAGCAAGGCTAGCCTCCTCTCCTTCTCGTAAATTTTAGAAGGAGAAATCATTGAGGAAGGCATGATATAGTTCTTTTAAGACATTTTTTATTTATGTGGCATAGTATTTTTTGGTTCTTTCGTCTATGGGATACATTCGTATCTTTCTTGTTTTAGCTAGGAATATAGATTTTGTTTTCATCCCCTCATGGTGCTTTTTCTCCACCTTAGGTGCATCTTTGGATAAGTTGTTTGGGATCCTTATCTTCTCTGTGTGGTATTGCTACTTCAATCATCTTGGGATTGAGGGTTCCATCCCTCCCTTTGGGAATTTTTTTGATACTTATGATCTCCACTGGCGTATGGAATGACTTATTGCCTGGACTATGTACAAGTTACCTTTGATTCAC
The DNA here is from genome assembly GCA_001517045.1 of Pseudotsuga menziesii. Taxonomy (NCBI): domain Eukaryota; kingdom Viridiplantae; phylum Streptophyta; class Pinopsida; order Pinales; family Pinaceae; genus Pseudotsuga; species Pseudotsuga menziesii. Next base: position 106,619 of record LPNX011029698.1, read on the forward strand.
TATTGACTATCAAGGAACACCTCTTTTTCTTCTGAAAAAAAGATACAAAATATTAGCAAATGATTTTATTAAATATATTGAGATCTGTAAGTTGGGTCTTGTCTTCAATATTTTGGGTGAAGAAACAAAATAAATTAAAAAGGTACACCTACAAATTTTGTAAGAAATGTAGTTTGTATTTTGAGATAAATTGGCCGAAGCATTTGCAATGGAACCACTTGATATCTATAACGTGTTAAAGGACTATTTGATGAGCTATTATACCAGGGAATTATTAATATTATTCAAGATAATGATATCATTATTATTTCATGCTGACAAGTCTATCCAAGTTTTTGCTGGTATTTTTCTCTTATTTTTCAAGTTTTTTCCATCCATGGTGCAGGTAGAACCAAACAGGTATTTTTCATGGTTGTCTTCCTCGAGCGAGGGTATATTTGGAAGGATAGATGAAAGTGAGACATCGAGTAGGTCTACAAGGTATAGATCAACTAGATACCAGAAGATCAGAACACAATTCAATAAATGCATGGAATTTTTTCTTGCAAGAGGGGGGTCATGTTCCTATGATGATGAGACAATAGGTTCCTATGATGATGAGAAAATAGGAGACATCGAGGTTCCCTTAAGGTATAAACACCTAGTGAAACAATGGGCACCTAGGGATTTTCCTAAAGTCAACACTGATTTTTGTGTTAATGAGAGGATATATAGAATTGCACCATCATAATTATATGGATTGGGATTGTTTTGCATGGATGGCATAAAGGTCAGTTCCGACAGATGTACAGAATTGATGGAGTATGTTGGACCCTCTTACAACTACAATGATTGGATGCACCTAGTCCAATATACATGAAGTATTCGTAGATATGGGTTGTTAGCAATTTATTTACAACCGAAAGACAAAGATCAAACTAAAGGAGCATTGTTGTACAATGACGAAATGCCAAAAAAAACTGGAATATTGCATGGTTATAAATAGTACACAACCAGGATCTACACTTAAGCAACCCAACTGCATATTTGAGGGGCATGAAGGAAACTGTGTCTTTGTATGTGCCATTAAATCAATAGCTAGAGGGGAAGAGCTACTTAGTAATTACAATTTGAATCGAGTAGATATAGACACGGTTAGTAGGGATGTGGTACATCCAACAATTTACCCAAACTTTTATTAATTATTTTAACATATTTAGGATTGTTTGTTAGCAGATAATTATATATTTTTATTAAATTTCCTATGTTATCTTCGCATGGAGCTGATGCGGGGCACATCACTCTAGCAGCTGGCGAGAGGAGTACACAATCTGCGAGGCAACAGGTGTACATCAAAATGTTATGCTATTAAATTTTTTTAGTGAGTATTTTGGTTTTGTTAGGTATTTTTTAGTATGTTTTTTATGCAGGATTCTGTCAAGGGTACCTCCCTCACAGTAGATGTTACTATACCTACCTCAATGCAGCAGGTGTACATCAATATTGCCATTGTAAAAATTTAAGGTGAACAAACAATTATTTGTTATGTTTTTTCAATAATATATTCGATTCATTTATATAATCTCATCTATATTTCATGTCGAGTGTTGATCGAGGAACCCACCCAATAGTTGATCAGACGACTGCAACAACGAGGAAATAGGTAAACTTGAATGTAATTCTATATTTTAAACACTTCAAAATTGTACATATATAACATGTAGCATACTGTTTATTTTGTTATGTATTTTTTGTTTGTATGATTGTGTTTATTATGATAATATTGTCTACTTTTTTTGCAGGTGGATGATCGAGGAAAGTCCCCAGTTGTTTATCAATTGACTGCAGCCTCAAGGAAACAGGTTAACCTAAATGTAATTCTACATTTTAAATAATTTAAAATTGTACACATATAAAACATGTAGCATAATGCTTGTTTTGTCATCTATTTTTTTGTTTTTATGATTGCGTTCATTATGATAATGTGGTATACTTTTTTTGTAGGTGGATGATCGGGGAAAGTCCCCAACTGATGATCAAACCACACCCTCATCTAGGCATCAAGTAAACATAGATGTAATTTTAGGAATCTATCATGATAGACAATTTTTGTTAATATAACTTTTTGCGCAAACTATTGCTTCAACAATTAAGCAATGTTTTATATATTTTTGTTGCAGACAAATGATTCGGTTTATGAAACAGCAACACAATAGTCCATAGATTTTGATGTCTACGAGTTGTTGAATGATGATGACATTGGTTTTTCTATAGACCCGGTGAAGGTCCTACAGAAGACCTTGACAAAACTTCATGTAGAAATGCTTCATCTGGCATTCACAATGCTGCAGACAGGCTAGATCAAGGCAAAGGTTCAAGTGTTGATCCAAAGATGTCAGGCCTTGAAAGTAAGTTGCAGAATCATAAAGTGAATTCATTTAGAACTTTATAATTTTTAATTTTGTATGATAGTGAACTTATAATTCAATGGTTTGTATTTACAGGAAATTCTGGGACCACACACTGGTGGTGAAGGCAGTGTTGGGCCCAGTGAGCAAACCAGTCTACGTACACCACATGCTGCACCCCTATTGTCAACTGAATAGTTGGAAACACATTCTGTGACACCCCCGAGGCTAGCAGAGGGCACAGTCAATGTTGGCTGACGCACAATAGATCATGCAGAAGAAAAGGTGGAGGAAGGGTTTGATACTAATGCTGATGCTAAAGAAGCATTTCCTGGATATTCCCATGTCACTAGCACTTTTTAGATAGTGACAACATTTTTGGTGAATGAGGAACTCGTTCTAATAAAGATAGAGAAGACTCTGGGCAATTATAGATTGTTCAATTTAATTTTTATAATTTGTTTCTACTATATCGATTAAAACTTTTTTTTAACTAAGGATGTCATGATTATTTTGGAGGAAATGATGTATTTTATAAAAAACTAAATGATTTGACCTTGGAAATATTCGGGCCCACCATCTACAAAAGGTGGGATAGATAACCAAAAGAGTTAAAGAATGATTTGACTAATCAGTTGGTTGGCATGTTCGAAAAAGATATCTTCAATATAGCGAAGGTCCTAAAGAAGGCTGGACAGCATATGAATATTATCCGAGACCAATATAGGGTTCACTTAGAAAAGAACCGTAGGTATGAGCACCCTCCGATGATTTTATCAAGGGAGTGGAAATCCCTATTGAAAGATGGAAAAGAGAGGTATTTGAGAAAATCAAGAAAGATATCACCAAGCACAGGGAGGTATGCAATACATTACACAACGTCATGGTAAGCCTTATTATTAATTATTTTTATATCGAATTTGGAACATCAAATAATGTAATTCAACACTTGATTAGGCCGTTAGACATCAAAGGCCACAAAGGAAAGAGTGGATAAAATTTGTCAACACAAACTTGGGCCTGGTGATTATTCGAATTTGGCAGCACGATTTGTAAGTATCGAAAACCCGATATTGCATCCAAATAATAAATAGAAAATTATTTTCGTTTTATTTTGGCTTTTAATCTAAAAGTAATAACTTTATGAAAATATGCAGGCCGACCGATTCAAAGAAGTGCCCACTTAGGAAGACTTAAAGCTTGGATTCCAACACGACTTTGAATATGTTGTTGAATGTCGAAAAATCTTTTCTAGGCATACACAGTCTTTGGTGATCCATCTGGTGCACAGGTATATAAAAACTATATAGTTTAATGAAAATTTATTAATTCGCATATGAGGTATTCGTCATAAGAAATTAACATAACTATTTATTTTGTTTTAAGCAGGAAAGTAACAATCCAGTTAATGTCGAGAATGTACACCAACCAGTCGAATATCATGCTTCGATTCCTGGTAATGAATTTATTAATATGCTACTGTTTTGTATCAATAATTGCAGATGATGAACATTAATTGTAATTCTCCATAATTCAACTACAGAGCATGTAGATGCAGGTAACATTGTACAGGTTGAGCCTGGACAGGATAATGAAGAACATGATGTTCCCACGCCAAGTAAAAAACAACTTTGTAATGTTTTTTTAAATGAGTTACTTGTAATTATTATAATAATAAAAAAATTAATGCAACATTTTCACATTATTGCTGCAATTCCGAGCCCCTTTCTGCAAGTTCAACCTGGTGAGAAATATACTAGGGAGACCAATCAACAAATTCTCTAAGATACTCATCTTGCTCGTTATGTAAAGAGAAGAAAAGTAAAAAAGACATGATCGAAGAAATTTTGAGTAAACTTTTTTTTATAACACAATGTAGTGCATGTTTTTTTTCCTCTATTTAATGAATGAATGGTTTAATGAATTCTTTAATGAATGGTTTACTGAATGGTTTTATCGGCTATTGACTGAATGAATGGTTTAATAATAAATTATTTTTTTAGCTATTGAATGAATGAATGTTTTAATGAATGATTTAATGAGTCGTTTAATGAATTTATTTTTCTAGCTATTGAATGAATTAATTTGCACTAATTTTATTTGCAAGTAGATGCAATGGGTTTGGGGAATTGAGAGTGATGTGAAGTGGGGGGCATAAGAGCTTCCACCTTCACGTGGTTAATCCTATTTAGTAGAGAATATTAAATTATTCTTGAAACTGAGAGGATCTCAATGAATGGCAAGGGAATATACGTTAAAACCCGCTATTTCTATAACTGTAGTGTTTAAATTTTACTACTTATATTTGATTCATCCATTGGAACTTGTTACAGATAGACTTGTGAAACATTTTCATAGTTCAAAGGAAAAATTGGTGTTTTGATGTGATCGATGGCGTTATATTCATAGTGTTGTAGTTCTCCATGTTTCCTCAGGTGATATCATATTACCAATTATTTTATGTGAATATTATTGTAATTTATATTGTTAAATTAAAAATGTTCATCAACACTAAAATGCTCATTATTATTGTTGTTTTTAATCATTGAAACAAACTACTCAAACTGTAATTTTTTTAGCTTCATTTTGTTATTTTCATAAACAGGAAAATATTTATTTGATGGGTCCTAACATGAAATTATTGCAACATGAAGATATTTGTAGTATGTTGAATGATGTTTTGAAAGGTAAATAAAAATAAGATAGTGCGAAGATCCACAAATCAAGGTAAGTTGTACCAAAAAAAATTATAAATAGCATCGACAACATATTCCTAATTCTCATACATATTTTGCTTCAGTTAATTTGATTTGTATTCCAAACTTTCTCAATTTCTGCCATTATTTGTTCTCTATAATTTTTACTTGCTTGAATTGAGAATATAAAATATAAAATATGCTTAGAATTCCAAAAACATGGAGAACATGTTTTGCTTCTTGAAAATGTTAGGTTCCTTGTTGTCGATTTTGAATGTTTTTCATTGTAACACAATCATTGTCAAAATAATAGATATGTTTTTCACATCTAATTAGATTGCAGATACAAACCTAGGGTTTCCTAAGATACCCATATATGGTCAAAAGTGATCATATCAAAGAGATGCAATTTTTCCTTGTTCTATATAGCCAGAGGCTATAAATTCACTTTGTGGATTTGTTGATTGTTCTTCATCCACATAATTACCAACATGGAATCTCCATAGACCTGAATTCAATGGAAGGCTTTCATAAGTGATAGAGATCTTCTCACAACAAACCCTCTCTCTTGGGCACTAGGGATAGATATTTTGGTTCATTCACTATTTGTTATAATCATGCTTGGTTCACTTTATCAAACACTCATAGTCCTAGAAATATACTCATGGTCCACCCATATCCATTCATCCATGTCCTAAATTTGGGAATAAAAGATAAAAGTATTAAAACTTGGGCCAAGACACATTCTATATATCCCTCAAAGGAAATAAAACACAAGGAGAAAATACTTAAACAATACTAAACTAAAGAAGTAAGGATCTGGGGGGGAATCAAGGAACAAAACAAGTAGCAATTACAACTTGATCAGATCATACAATCCAAAGGAGGAGGTTAAATCCAAGAAACCTACAAGTTAAGGCAAGTAGTAAGAGCATTATTTTTTTCATAGTTGAGCCAACTTTAGATGAATTGAAACCATATCTCAAAATTTTCCCTTCTAAATGGAAAAAAAAAAAATAGTAACAAAGAATGTTTCATATAACCCTCATCAAGCCATTCTTTTTGTATAAATAGTGGCAAACAATGCTTTGCCCCAAGGTGAAATACTAGAAAACATCCCTTGCTCACTACAAGAGTTGAACAATGGGAACCTCATCAAATTAGTCCCCTTGAAAAAATTGAGGATGCAATATCGAACATGGAACCTAACAAGGACCCTATATCGCATGCATGGAACCTAACATGGAATAGCATCAAGCAGGTCCTCCATATAAAGGTTGAAGAACCAAGGGAACACACCAAAGTTGCAAGAATCAAATCCTTCCTTACTCTTATCTCTAATAAGAGAAATCCAAACATTTTTCTCATTTTTTCCCAACATCCTTCTCTTGCATATCATATAAAATTATACATTTTATACTAAAATATATGTGTCAAAACTTATCTTCGTAGAGTAGGTAGGCGTATTTTCCTAGATATTCATTGGGGCCTAATATCATAATGACATAAAAATTTATCTAAGTGAAAAGGCTAAGTGAAATGATCATCCAACCAGACATCGCCAATGCCTTCAATAGGGTGAGACATGAATTTATGTTTTCAATTATGAGGTGATTGGATTTCAAAAAATATATATAATGGATTGAGGCTTATGTAGGTGGACCCATGATAGACCTGTTGATTAATGGAAGGACAAACTCCTTCAAAGTATTAGTGGCGTTGAGGAAATATTTTTCAAATCTCTCCATTTATTTTCATCCTCATATACAGACAAAGTATGGGAATGCTCCTTGGATATTGTGCAATAATAACTTATGGTCCCTCCCTGAAATTTCAATTATCCAAAGTAAACACTATGAATCAGATCCATGTTTTCAAATGACACATGCCTCTAAGGGTTTCTACTTGACAACAACCAAGATGTTTAAAGTAATTCTCAACTATTTTCTAGAGGCCTGTGAGGGGGATCATTAATAAAAGTGTGTGTGAAACACACTAACCCATAAATTGGGAAGAGCTAAAATAAATCACTTTCCAACATCTAGGAATTCCATTAAAATGTAAATACGAATATCTCAATGTTCATGGAAGATTAACTATTTAATCAAATTGTTGCTTATTCCTCTTCCCTTTTCCTTATATAATGACCCAAGAAAGGGGGGTTAGGGATCAAAGGACCTACCTTGATGAATAGGGAATTGGGTGCCAATATTCTATCCAGAGAGAAATCATGGTGGAAAGATACCTTCCACAACAACCAATAAAAATTATGTTGAGAATGACATTTGTATATGGTTGGAGGATGACCATCTATAAATTCTCCCAAGGCTTCAAAGGAGATATCATCATTCTCAACTAGAATAAGAAAAATTAATGGGTGGGAGAATAGGATTATATTGAATTATCCTTTAAAGGAAAAATATATAATTCTTTATACATGGAAAGGATGGAAACTAACTTAATACCCTAGTGGTCATATCAAACAGGGAAGTTGATAATGTAAATATATGGAATTGCTTAAAGACCAGCCAATACTTTCAAATATCAGATGATCTAGATATTGAACTAGATTAATTGGTAAAAACACTTGGTAGACAAGTTTTACCTAAGGAAGAATTAAAGGATTAGAAAATATGGGGAAACAAATATGGGCCATACTTAGTGAATTAAGACTATGATTTATTGATGCAAGATAAAACAATGGAACCACCCCAAAGTAAACCCTACAATATTTGACATGTATATCATTGACATTATACTCTACTTAAGGTGACATTATTATTTTAGGATATCTCAATGGTTGAACCAAGGCATAGTATATTTTTCTTAATCATGAATCTTACAATGATTTTTCCCTTAAGGATATTGATCCAAACTTAGTAGGATTACACAAGCCTTTAGAGTATGCATTAAAACTTCTAAATCCTTATGGGGGGAACCTTTTGAACTTGTGTTAATCTCAAAATGTGTTGATCATGAATGGTCTTCGATTTTACCCCTACTTTTGAAGCTTCAAATATTTATCCCATGTCAATGGACAATGTGTAATTCACTATGTCTTGGACCACATGGATCTCCTCTATTTGATCCTCCTCTTCAAATGTTTCACCCCATTTCAAAGGATAATGTGTATCTCACTATGTCTTGGCCCACAAGGAAATCCTCCTTTTTATCATCTACATCTCAATCTCCCTATCCCTCTTTTAATCATTCCCTCTCACCTTCCACTTCAAACCCCCCTCCCTACCCCCCATAGACTAACTTCCTCTTCAATGCTAATTTTTCCAATGTTTATGCCTCTTTGACCTTGCCAACCACTTCCTCCCCTATCACACTTCTCACCCCTCAAAACAACTTCAATAAAATATGATATTCTCTCTGTGACTCTTTTGGAGGATACTCTTGATTCTTCCCTCATGTCACTAAGGTTCCCCCTCACATCCTCCCCCTTTCTCTTTCCCCATGAACTAATGTACAGTGAAGATTGCAAATTGTCACCATAGGAAAATTTCTTTTTCCTTAAATCATGATCCTTCCTCTTATTCTCAACATAAAAAATCATACAGTGACATGTGTCATAAAAAACAAGATTTCCTTTCCTTTAGGAGGCAAGGGTTATGTGATACCCTGCACCACTCTCCCATGAAATTTTTGCATATGCATTTTCCTAAAAATAATTTCCCATAGAACTTATACCTAATAATTTGTTCTTCCATAGCATCTCCCTATACGAACTCTAGCACAATCCCCTATGAATTACACCTCCACCATCTCTTGCTATCTCTTGTCTATGGGATATATCAGAATGAAAACTATGGTTAAGATCATTAGAAACAAAGAATATGAGGAAGGATTTCAAGTTGAATTCCTCAAGCATGGTATTCACCCTCTTGATTCTTACCTTAATGCTCTATTTACTCATGTTTTTTCAGGTTTCCATAAATACCAGTCTTGGTCTTGTCTATTTGTTGCATTTATTAGCTTAGAAGCCTTAATAGAGATCATCCAGAGAATTTTTGGGGTTCATGAATTTACCTATGTTTGTGAAAATTGTTTAAATAGATTTAAGATAAGCTAATATAATTTCATTTATGTCCAACGAATTACAATGGTATTTGTAGAATGCAATGGTAGGATATCTACTGAAGTTTGAGTTGTTTTATTATGGATTATTTAAAATATTTTCCTGCCTTGAATATCTCACAAACACGAAGACATTTATAACATAGTGGACTGTACTTCTATTTTATGATGTGGTCATGAGGGAGACTGGTATTTGGCGTCCTCATTCGCTTTGCATATGAGGAAAATCCAAAGTCTGGAATAGTGGCACAATAAAATATGGCATAATAATTAGGAGTTACACATGTGTCAAGTTTTGTTGGGTTTTGGGACATGTATCATGACCCTCACTAATCCACTTCTCTATAAAAACCCACTCATAAGTTTGGCCATATGAAATAATCACTTGGTCAGACATTAGTAGTAGTGAAATTGGACATATGAATTCTTTAGGAGGAACTGGTATGCTTCATAACCTTCTAGGAGTTCCCTTTCCAGCAATATCAAATGAGTGAAGCCTTGATACATGACGTTCATTGTTTCTTCCATTCCTAAGAACATCATCAATGCAATATCTACTGGATGGAGGACATGGGCCTGATTTTGGGGAATCAACACCATTTGAATACTCATTTTTTAAGAACATAGCATGCTTTCTTAAAAGTGTTGGAGACATTTACCATCATACACACTCTTTTTGGTCAAATTGGCCTAGTTAAACCACTATCCTAAGTATAATTGACATTAATTGACATTAGTGGAGCATTAATCGCCATCATCCAGTCACACCCACACCTTACTACAGTCAAGGAGGCTAACTTAGCCTTCTCCTACAGTCAAGGAGGCTAACTGGAGCACTCCGGGGGTGATCTGAGTGATATTAATGCACCTAATTGCTAACTGGTGGTTGCAATCAGTTCAAACAGTTAGTTAAGGTGCCTCCTCTCATTAAATATATTATTTAATGATCTGGAGTCAACAGGGTGCCTCCACCAACTTTTGATGGTCAGTTCAGCTTCAGTTAACCTCATCGGGGTTCATTGAAGTCATGGAGCACTTGCACTTGATGGTTGGCTTTCTATGACATGTGTTTGATCTCCTTCATTTGAGATTCAATCATTTATTGCACTCCAACTTCAGTTAGGGTTTGGTGAGTCAATTAGGGTTTTGGTCAAGTGGTTAACTGAGTGCGATTGAATGGCTAAGATTTAGTTAAGCTAGACTCACTCACTGAATTCAAATTGTATCCTTAGGTATTCAAATTGCTCATGGATTCAAGCTATTGCTTGACATTGTTATTGTAACCATTCATTGTTTATTGAATATACAGAGAGGAAACCATTCCGGTTCCGATTAACACCATTTCATGAGTATTTGTTGATTATTCTTTCATGAGATTGATTCTTAGTTGCTAGATCATGTGCAAGAATTAATATGGTATCAGAGCTTATGGCAGGATGAAGATATGTCTCTCAAAAACAACTTTTTGACAGATTTCTCCATGAAAAGTGAGCAATAGCTCAAAAATATAGCACTGCACCAGAAGCCAAGGCTTACCACTTAATATCCCAAGTAAAGAACTTGTTTATCAAGCATGCTTGATTGACTATGTTGGGTGTGATGAAAGCCTAAAATGTGCAGGATGTCTGACCTTACGATGCCTCTTTTGTTTTGATTTGCAGGTTTTATCAGGTACAACTTCAAATGGACTCATCAATCCCTCTTCTCACCCCATTCACAAGCTATTCGGAATGGAAGTTGAAGATGATTGCATCTCTGAAGAGACAATGTCTCTATGAGGTGTCTATTGGACTTGGAAAAGAGTCTTATGAGAATGAGAATGATTGGCTAAATGACAGTGATAGATCTTTTGGAGCAATATGTCTAGCCCTTTCTCCTAGCTTGTACTACCTTATTATTGGTTCTGCTGAATACCCAAAGGAAGTCTGGACAAAATTGGATAGAACCTTTGGCAAGCACAATGAGGATCATAATAGTACTTTGGAGATCATATCCAACACCACAAGAGTTCTTTACTCAAAAGTCTTAGCCTCTACTCTCTCTGATGAAGTTGTTCAAGATGAAGATGAAGCAGAATCTTCTACACATTCAATTCGAATTGAAGAAAGTCTCCATGCAGTGACTCCTTCTCTTGATGCTCGGGAAGTTCATGAGATCTCTGATATCTCATCTTCTCATATTTCTGAAATAAAAGAAGACATTCGAATCTCTGATATTGAAGAAAAATAATGCTTCACTTCCATGCAAACATTCACCGGTGATTTTCCTTTGAATTCTATGCAAAATTTACTAGTAATTGCTTCCGAAAGTGAAGAGAAATTTGATTTTTCTCCCTGTAATGTTGCTGCTGGTGTGAAAATATGTAAAAAATTGGATATTTTGGAAGAAATATCATATTATAAGAGTAACACATTTTCTCCCCATGATCTAGATCTTCCAGCAAAATCCTGCAGGATTGCATGCACCAAAATTCAGAATTTTGAAGAAAAAGACAACTATGCATCCACCGTCTCGGTTGACCATAATTTTGGAACTGATATGAACCTTATTGGATTTGATATGATCTTATTTGGATCTGATCTGATATTTCTTGGTTCAAAATTTCAAGTTCATAAACCTTCAGTACTGCTTGTAGCTGTTCTCATCAACGATGTGAAGAAACAAGTACCGCAAGTCTCCTTCAAAACTGCTACTAGGGATTTGATTTCATTTCATAGTTTTGGATCTGCTGTGAACTTATTTAGATCTGATTTACATTCTGATCTGATATTATTTTTTTCATATTTTAAAATCCAAGAGCTTTTAGTTATGCTTGTAGTTGCTCTCACCAATTTCGGTGTGAAAAATCAAGTACCGCAGTTCTTCTTCAATTTTGCTGATGGGGATTTGGTGTTAGTTTCCTCTTATGAGGTTGCTGATATTTTATTTTGTGAATAATTAGATATTTCTGAATCTATATCAGATTATGGAGCTTAAGCATTCACTCTCCAAAGTCCCAGGGATTCTCTACCTTTGGTCACATGCTCATCTCCTCATAGAACTAGTAAAGAGGAAGACATTCTGCATCCGCTTGGACACTTGCTCCTAAAAATTGGGGCTGATTTTAGCACTCATGTTTTTCTGTTCAAGGCTGCAACATATCGGTTTCTTGAGTGTTCCACACATGGTTCGAATCCTCAAGAACCTTTTCTCTTTCTTCAGATGATTTCAGCTCCTCTACATGGGTCCAGTTTTCACCGTGCAGTTGTTTATATTTCTGATTCAGTTGAGTGCATTGTTCTTCTTCCAAAGTGGAAGATTCCTCTAGACATATTCATTTAGTTTGTATTCAGAGGTTCACATGCACGGTCTCAGGATGTTGCTGCATAGAAGAACCAATTCTTGATTTACTGCTTAGTTTGAGGGGGGGTATTTTTCCCATGAGGTTTTCCTCGTTTCCTTGGTTATATTAAGTAGTTACTTTATTGTACAAGGTGACCTATGGCCTTTGTTTCCGGGGCCCTAGCATTTTTATGCATCTATGTTTTCTAACTCTTCTTGAGTATAGCTTAAGGGGGGATGTTGGAGACATTTACCATCATACACACTCTTTTTGGTCAAATTGGCATAGTTAAACCACTATCCTAAGTATACTTGACATTAATTGAAATTAGTGGAGCATTAATTGCCATCATCCAGTCACACCCACGCCTTACTACAGTCAAGGAGGATAATTGGAGCACTCCGGGGGTGATCTGAGTGATATTAATGTACCTAATTGCTAACTGGTGGTTACAATCAGTTTAACCAGTCAGTCAAGGAGCCTCCTCTCATTAAATATATTATTTAATGATTATTTATTATTATTTAATGATCTGGAGTCAACAGGGTGCCTCCACCAACTTTTGATGGTCAGTTCAGCTTCAGTTAACCTCATCGAGGTTCATTGAAGTCATGGAGCACTAGCACTTGATGGTTGGCTTGCTATGCCATGTGTTTGATCTCCTTCAGTTGAGATTCAGTCATTTATTGCACTCCAACTTCAGTTAGGGTTTGGTGAGTCAATTAGGGTTTTGGTCAAGTGGTTAACTGAGTGTGATTGAATGGCTAAGAGTCAGTTAAGCTAGACTCACTCACTTAATTCGAATTGTCTCCTTAGGTATTCGAATTCCTCATGGATTCAAGCTATTGCTTGACATTGTTATTGTAACCATTCATTGTTTATTGAATATACAGAGAGGAAACCATTTCGGTTCCGATTAACACCATTTCATGAGTATTTGTTGATTATTCTTTCATGAGATTGATTCTTAGTTCCTAGATCATGTGCAAGAATTAATAAAAAGATGCAAGATAAATATGACAATGGACTCCTTCTTCTTGTATTTATAAGTGAAATATTTATCAAGCAATCTCTTTAAAGATCTTTTCTCTGTCAACACTTCTCTTAAAGACATGATGCTTAGCTTAGTAGCCACCCAGTGGAAAGAATCCATTTCTAATGTATCATTTCCACTACTGGGATTCTTATCCTACTATAGCAATGCGATGACTTCATCACCAACCTCTTTTTCTAATATTTCAAGGGAAAATGTTGTTCCCTCGAGCTCCTTAACAATTTCAGCAATCTGCATGAAAGAATTTATTAACCTTAAGCAAAAATCACAAAAATTATACCACCTTTAACAATATTACACCAGCTACAACAAATACACTTGATATATTAAAAGAGTATACAAAAGGCCTTTTTTTGTATTTTCAAATATCAAAATTACATCCTTCAAAAATCAAAACAAATGGACTTTCCAAGAGGGAATAGGTTCACTGGTTAGGTCAATAGAGTGGTAAGCCATCCACAAGGTTTCTATTCTCACTATGGTCTTTTACCCACCCAAATGGCACATCTCAGAAAGAGACAAAGACAAGTGCAAGTCCCAAAAGATCTTGGTGGAATTGTTTCCCCTAAAAAATGACCTCAAATACAGATAGTTCAAGTTGTGCAGTGTATGAAGCCCCCAACCTTGGGGTATGTTTCCTAAAGAAACATTCCAAAAAAATCCACACATATGGATAAGACCAAAGCTCAAAAAAATAAATGTTATATTTATTTATGTAAGCAGTACAATGCTAGAGGACATCAACAAACCTAAGAATTAAGAAAGGTTAGAAACTATTTAATTACTTTGCATTACCTCCACATTTTCTTAAAACTAATATCCTACCTTCCCAATGTTAAACCTCATCTTAGTATATTTCTGTAAATTGTATGTATTGATGATATCAATTTATGTATTATAGCTGATCAAATATGTCTAATGATAATTTCCTGCCAATGCTTAGTTTTTTTGCAAATGTTAAACCTTTTCTTAGTATATTTCCATAAATTGTATGTATTGATGATATCATTTATGTCTAATGATAATTTTTTGTCAATGCTTAGTTTTTTTGTACTTTATGAACTAATCATTCTTTGAGATTTCTTTGAACATTATGGATTTATGCAGATTCTTTTTTTTGGAAGCATGCTTCTCTTGGATTCAACATATTTGTCTTAGAGAGTTGTAAAGTAACTTGAAATATGTAAATACTATATTTTTTTGCTTGAATTTAGATGTGCATGTCTTTGGAAACTTGGGTGATGAATTTGAACTCTGATTCATGATAATTACATATTGGTGATTCCTTTATATGGACATGAGTAAGATTGAAACCTATTCTCAACATACTTGGTATGGCTTCATTGTTTATAGGCTGTGCAAATTTTCCAATGTAGGCTTGAAGTCGAAATAGAGTGGGACCGGTGTATGTTCCTTCTTCTAAGATTGATTATTAGATCCAAAACATGACTCTACATTGTGAATTTTACATGATTTGGTGATGAAGGTTGAGTTTTATTTCTTGATTCCATCAACAATAATTTTGTATTTCATTTCTTTTACTTTTCTAGATCATGGAAATTGGAAATTTGTACTATGCATAGTATTGATCTGGTTTTTGAAGAATACTTCCTATTATATTCAATAAGATTTGTTTTTTGGTATTATTTGATACATAGCTATAACTCTCCATTGGGCATTTTACATGACTTGGTGATGAAGGTTGAGCTTCATTGCTTGATTCTATACAAATAATTTTATATTTTAATTTGTTTACTTTTCTAGATCATGGAAATTTGGATTATGCATAGTATTGGATGATTTTTGAAGAATACCTTTTATTATTCCTTACGTATTTGATTGTTTTGATATGTAAAATGATGAGTACCATTGAAGTTCATATTGAACCTTAAAAGCGTTTTTTGAAGATCCATTTTATCCTTGGCATATGTATTGAGCTAGATACATTGTTGGTCTTGAGGCCCAAGTCATGATTTTAATCCTACGAATATAAGAAATTGTTTTAAAGGAAGGCACCACATTGGGCTAAAATTTCTAGACGTTGCTTGCAAATGTTAAACCTCATATTAGCATATTTCCATAAATTGTATGTATGTATGATATCAAATTATATGTATTAAAGATAGCTGATCAAATATGTCTAATTATAATTTTTTGTCAATGCTTATTTTTTTTGCAAATGTTAAACATTGTCTTAGTATATTTCTGTAAATTGTATGTATTGATGATATCATTGTACGTCTTAAAGATAGTTGATCAAATATGTCTAATGGTAATTTTCTGTCAATGCTTAGTTTTTTCGTACTTCATGCACTAATAATCCTTTATGAGATTTCTTTGAACATTATGGAATTATGCATATTCATTTTTTTTGGAAACATGCTTCTAAGCTCTCTTGGATTCAACATATTTGTCTTAGAGAGTTGTAAAGTAACTTGAAATATTTAAATACGCTATTTTTTTTCTTTTACGCTTGGAATTTAGATGTGTAGGTCTTCGGAAACTTGGGTGATGAATTTGAACTCTATTTCAGAATAATTACATATTGGTTATTCCTTTCTATGGGCATGACTAAAATTGAAACCTATTCTAACCTTATTTTGGTATGCCATCACTGTTCATAGATTGTGCAGATTTGTGCCAATGTAGGCTTGAAGTTGAAATAGAGTTGGCCCTGGGTATGTGCCTTCTTCTAAGATTGCTTATTAGATCTAGAAATTGACTCTCCATTGGGCATTTTACATGAATTGGTGATGAAAGTTGAGTTTGATTTGTTGATTCCAACAACAATCATTTTGTATTTCGATTTTTTTACTTTTCTAGATCATGGAAATTGGAAATTTTGACTATGCATAGTATTGATCTGGTTTTTGAAGAATACTTCTTATTATACCTTGCATATTTGATTTCTTTGACGTATAAAATGATCACTACCATTGAAGTTCATCTTGTACATTAAAATAATTTTTTGATCAAGATCTATTTTATCCTTGGAATATGTGTGGAACTAGATATAGTGTTGGTATTGAGGCCCAAGTTGCGATTTTCAGCCTATGAATATAGGAATTTGTATGAAAGATTTGCACCACATTGGGCTCAAATTTCTGGAAATTGGTTGCAAATGTTAAACCATGTCTTGGTATATATCCCTGAATTCTATCTATTGAATATATCATTATATTTATTAAAGGTAGCTAACAAAAAATGTTTATTGACATTTTTCTATCATTGCTTAGTTCTTTGGTACCTTATGCACTAATAATCCCTTGAGATTTCTTCGAAAATTATGGATTTATGCACATTCTTTTTTATGGAAACACGCTTCTCTTGGATTCAACATATTTGTCTCGGAGATTTGTAAAGTAACTTGAATTATGGAAATACTTTGTTTATTTTGGCTCGTATGCCTGCAATTTAGATGTGTAGGCATTTGGAAACTTGGATAGTGAATTTGACCTTTGACTGACAATAATGATATATTGTCAATTCCTTTCTATGGGAATTAGTAAGCTTGAAACCTATTCTCAACATATTTGGTATGTATTCACAATTCATAGACTGTGCATATTTGTGCCAATATTGTAGGCTTGAAATAGAGTGGGGTATGTTCCTTCTTCTAATATTACTTCATTGGTATTATTTTCTCTAGAACTTGACTCTCCATTGGGAATTTTACATGACTTGGTGATGAAGGTTGAGCTTGATTTCTTGATTCCATCATCAATCATTTTGTATTTCAGCTTTTTTACTTTTCTAGATCATGGAAATTTGGACTATGCATAGCATTAATCTTATTTTTGAAGAATAATTTGTATTATACCTTGCATCCTTTATTTCTTTAAGGTATAAAATGATGAATACCATTGACGTTCGTCTTGAACATTAAAAACGTTTATTGAAGATAAATTTTATCCTTCGCATATATGTTGAACTAGATATAGTGTTAGTATTGAGGCCCAAGTTATGATTTTTAGCCTATGAAGATAGGAATTTGTTTGAAAGGTGTGCACCACATTGGGCTCAATTTTTTGGAAATTGCTTGAAAATGTTAAACCTTGTCTTGGTATATCTCCTTGAATTCTTTCTATTGAAGATATCATTATATGTATTAAAGGTAGCTAATAAAAAATGTCTATTGACTTTTTTCTATCAATGCGTAGTTCTTTGGTACCTTATGCACTAATAATTCTTCGATATTTCTTTGAAAATTATGTATTTATGGACATTCTTTTCTTTGGAAACACGCTTCTCTTGGATTCAACATATTTATCTTAGATATTTGTAAAGTAACTTGAAATATGGAAATGCTATGTTAAAGTAACTTTAAATATGGAAATACTCAGTTTTTTTGTCTTTACGCATGCAATTTATGTGTGTAGGTATTTGGAAGCTTGGATGATGAATTTTTCCTTTGACTGAGAATAGTTATATATTGTCAATTCCTTGCTATGGGAATGAGTAGGCATGAACCCTATTCTCAAGATATTTGGTATGGATTGACAGTTCTTAGACTGTGCTAATTTGTGCCAATATTGCAGGATTGAAATAGAGTGGGGTATGTGCCTTCTTTGAAGATTACTTCATTGGCATTATTTTCTTTAGAACTTGAATCTCCATTGGGAATTTTACATGAAATGGTGAGAAATTTTGATCTTGATTTCTTTATTCCATCAACAATCATTTTTTTATTTCAATTTGTTTATTTTTCTAAAACATGGAAATTTGGACTATGCATAGCATTGGTCTGATTTTTGAAGAACACTTCTTATTGTACCTTGCATCTTTGATTTCATTGAAGTGTAAAATGATGACTACCATTGAATGTCATCTTGAACTTTAAAAGTTCATTTTTTGAAGATCTATTTTATCCTTAACACATGTGTTGAACTATAATAGTGTTGGTATTGAGGCCCAAGCTGTGATTTTTACCCTATGAAAAATATAGGAATTTGTTTGAAAGGTATGTAACAAATAGGGCTCAAATTTATGGAATTTGTGACTCTTTTCACAACTAGTTTAGGTATGGAAAGGAGAATCATTATCACTAGTCCCATTATTTTACAGGACTTGTATGACAAACCTATATGATTCCACATACCTAATGCAGAAGGTGAAAACTAAACGTATGTGTATACTTAAAATCAATATACCAACTTATGAACTGCAAATCTAGAGGATAAAATTGCAATATTCCTAAATTTGAATTCAAATAGATATACAAAGGCTTGACTTAGGTCATGTCTTCTTAAATATATAGACAACACAAATATCACAATACAAAAATCATTACTTGCAGGGACTAAACTAGAAGGGAAATGTTGATCAAGCATGGGAATGCAACATCTTAAACATCCTAAACATTGTTGTAAGCATTATTTACATTATTATCTTCATAATTCCAACAGAGGTTTCTTCTTTCCAAAATTCCTTCATGTGTAATTCATAATTCTGTAACTATCATTAGCCAAACTAGTTGTTCAAATCTGAAACATGCATAACTGTGACCTTGAATTATAACACATTTTCAAAACTTCAATAGAAACCATTGAATTTCATTGATCAATATTTCTATAATAGGTGTAGTATCAATATTAATATCCATTATATAAGTCAATCATTTCTATCCATGCAGTTCATATATCACAAATAATGCATGACACTAAGCCTTGATTATTTAGCTTTTGAAGCCTTTATATGCAAGCTGGAACTATTGAGGGAGCATAATCATCATCATCACATAGTCAATTATTTTATGATTATTTTGTAGTAGGAGAATGAATTATTTGTTACAAGAAGCAAATGGTCTAAAGGTTCTCTGCTGCAGAACTTAAGATACCTATGGAAATTCTTTGGAACCTTTTCACTCTATCCAAATGCTCTATCATAATATAAATGTTCAAATTCAATATTTCATGTTACAAAAGAAATTTTTCTAAACAAGAGGCTAAATTGTATTTTTAACTATACATAATAAAGTATATAGGATGCATCTAAAGTAGTGGCATAAACTATGATTTGAAAACATAATAATAATGTTGTAGACAAACCCTACTCCTTCTCTCTGAACTGAAATAAAAACATAATACTTAAGACCTACCCCAGAGATTTCTTATATATCTAAGTAAGAAACCCTTAGGGTTTACAAAATTATCTCAAATCCAAATCTGGATTGATCCCCAAAACATACCAAACCCTATATCTATTTCAGTCCCAGGATCTACACCCTTATCTCTGCATGATGGATAGTCTTTAATAAGTGGGCTCCATTAGGTAAGAATAGTTCCCCTTGGGATCTGTACCTTACTACTAGACTTCAAGTACCTTCTTTGACTAGGTCAAAATTAGAACTATTCTAAAACTAAACACTTCAATACAAATAGCAAAAAAAACTGCTAATTGAAACAGAAGGTATTTTTCTTAACTTGAAAAAAAAACCCTAACACACGCAAACTATGGAAAAGAGATTGCTGGAAATATAACTACAATCCATTATATAATAGTCACCTAAGTCATATCCAATGCACCATACTACTAAGAAGAAGAATGGGGAAGTGAAGTCTTACTATCTTGTTTGATGCTGCAACTGAAGAATCCACTCTTGGTTCACATACGCACCCCAAATAGTCACATGTGCACCAATGCTGAGAAGACTTCAAAGATAGAAATTCTAGCTGTGGTAACACACACTGGCTGTTACAGAACACTCCAGGGGCCCATCAATACATGTCACTCTTATGTGGGCATTAACGGAGATGTTCTGAGGGCAGATATTGCCATTTGTTTTGATAACAATAATGACTAATACTCCTCTCTTAGTTCTACTTATGTTTGCATGTATAGTTTTTCTCGTAGCTTTAGGTTTTCTATTGTTTTTTTTCGAAAATGCATTTGCATTCCATTTGTGGTTGTTTTAATATGTTGTACTTTACATTATCAATCTTTAGCAGATGTTAATGCACTTGTAATCTCACCCTAATCCGACATTCATAATCTCACCCTCTAATATGATATGATATGATTATGCACCAACACATTATTCTTGTTGTTGTCTAATTATGTGGTCCCTTGGGCATAAATATACCTAGAATCAAATCTAAAATCTTTTTGAAGGAACTTTGTGCATCAAAAAACGAAATACAGTCTGTTTTCAAGTGATTCCAGACATGGAAACTGGTGGAAAGCAGCATATTTCACAAATATAGGCACGTAAACACTGATGAACAGGGTTATTTAGTAGGTATGGACCCAAATACGGATTTTCCAAACATATCTCAGACCCAAAATTAGCCCTTAAATGGCATTCTTGACGAGTCCAAAACCATCAAGCAACAACCCTTTCTCAATTCTGGGTTCATAACAAGCAATTAAGGGTTGATTATGAAAGATGAAAAATGGATATTTTCCCACTAAGACTACAGTCCTATGAATTCTTTCCATAGTAACAACCCTCAACCATGAAACCCATGCTCCATTTTCTAGGTCCTGAGAATGAATAACCTTCAAACATTAAGGGGTACCTCAACTCTGAGTGTGTTACATATACATTTATTGGTATTGGCAGTCTATGCAGTGATCTCCTTTACAACCTTCAAATCAGATTTGAAAATTTGGTCATGTTAAACCGACCGTACCATCTATAAATGTGGTAAAACTAACATCCTTTCCATGTTATCCACAATCTCTCTTTCATCATCAACCTTGTAAAGAGGCATTTCCTCTTGAGAAGTGACTCTTTACACATTTATAACAAAATCAATTTTGTCATTAAAAAAAATGTTGTAGAGGATCTAAACCATGGAATGATTAAATGTTCAGAAAAAAATTGATATCTACATGTTGATCTCTTAGATAGTTGTTGGATTCATGTTTATATCATTCTGAAAAGATATTGATGATTAAGGGGAAATTCTTGTTAATTGTGCCAAACCTGTTCACAACAATACCCTTTATAGTTTTCCCAAGGAAGCATAACTGGGAAGACATAGACCTTTTTCATTCTTTTATTGCTTGAAACTTAGCCACCGCTTCTCTTTGTTAGTTTATTCCTTAGCCACTACTTCTCAATATATTCTACAAATTGTCCTGATTTGCTAAAAATCCCCAGCCTGATTAGAAATTCTGTTACAAATCCTTTTCAAAGCCATCTTGGATGTGCCAAGTTTATCTTCAGAGATATCTCCTTAAATTTCTATATGAACTAGTATATGCAAAGTGTATTTCTTTGTCTTTGTTTTTACAGTTAAATTTTTCAAGTTTTCATGGCTTCATGACTTCATTGCACATTTGCTTCCAAGCATCATCGTGGCTTTTATCATTTTCTTTATGAGTTTGCATTTAAAAACCCTCAAACTTTGTTCTCTATCTGTCCAAAAACCTATCTTCAACATTTGCAAGCATTTTGACTGATTGGTGGGCATTTAAGTATGCATGCAGGAATTTTTAAGTGATATTGCAGGAATTTTAAATTTCCTGGAAGGCATTTCCTAAGGCCTGTGAGCATTTTTTCACTTTCCTGGAAAGCAATTCCTAAGGCCTATGAACATGTGTGCATTTTTATTTTGCAAGCATGTTTATCATCAATCCTGTGGAGGCATATGCATTAATTTTCTTTTACCAACTGCAGGGATTCTCCTTTGCTAGCTGCGGGCATTTGATTTTCCAATGTGGGAATTTTAAGTCTTCATTCTAGTCTTCTTCATGCATGCTAAGGTATTTCCATGTTTCACCTTTTATCATATTTTCTTCGTATTTTAATACAATATAAATACTGGAATTGTTTTCTTTTGAGATCGGATGTGACATGCCATAGATTCCTTCTCTATTTGAAACAGAAGCATACTTGGAATATATAGATATAAGATGAATTTCATATAGAAATCAAAGCAATTCCAAATCTTCCAACAGTTGAAATTAATTGCACTACTTTACTGCTTCAAGGCTGCCATAGACACAGATAGAGTTATGAGAATACAATGTTGTCATGGAATTCTGTTAAAAGAAAAGAAGGACTCCTTTAAGCCGATATCCAAGTTATCCATGATCCACAGAGGTGACCATGCATGAATCAATACAATGTTGTAGATGCACACTTCCTATTCATTTGTTGATTGGTTTAGAGAACCCCTTTTTACTGCCAAGGTCATATGATCACTTCAAAAATTACCTTTGTTAAGTTTGAAAATGACCTTTTTGCTGCCACAACTATTGTTCAAGTAGTACTGTAAAATATATTAAAAAATAGCTGCATAAATCACCTTCACATTTGTTATCTTTCCTTTATCATGTAGGTAGATTGGTTTATGTCCATCCTCATGCCATAGTAGGGCTATTCCTGGGTTGATATATTCCTGTCATGAGACCTATTCTCTCACCAGAAAATACAAAATTCAAACTTCATCAAATAGTGTTAATTTTTTGCTCCAATTTCCTCATGTGTCACTGCTTAGAAACATTGATTATGAGGTTGTAAAAAGAATCACTAAAAACCCAAGTCATAGAGATGCTACAAGACTATCATAAATACTCTTCAATTCATTTCTCATAAATTATATCAAATGATTAGCAACAAAATGAAGTAGATTTTTTTTGGTCAATTGATATAAGAAGTATCAATAAAAATGCATGTAAAGAAAATGACATAGTTTGAAAATCGACTTTATGATTAAAAAAAATAGATGCATCATTTCCAAGTTTGTCACGTTTAGTAGTGAAGCATGTGTTGCTTCAAGTTTTCTTCTTGACGTGGTAGAGGCCAAATATCTATTGTTGCTAGTGTCTGTATCTTGGGGAATGTGATGTAGAAGCAACAATAAGGCTATGAATAATACTAGTGGACAAGGAACCAACTTCAAATGCTTATGGCCAGATTTAAGGCTATGTACAAATGTAGCAAGATAAACATAAAATGGATTTGGAACTGTGTATATAACAGACTCATGAACCAAAGATATATGTTGATGATTTGGCTTTGCATATTTTACCTACGGGAACATAGTCTGCACACCTTGGATATCTGCCACAAAACAAATGAAAAAATTCAGTGGTTACTCTGCATCACACCTTAGGCTTGGATATAGAGAATAAATCCTCTGCCTGTGGATTTTTCTATTGATGCTCCAATTATCTTCAAAACACACAAACAGATCCATTCAAGATGATCTCTAAAGGCTCTGCCTAAGAGTCACCTGGACTGAGCCCTTTGTAAGATCTGAATGATGCAAACAACATTTTTTGTTTTTCTTTTATTTTTTAAAACGACTAGTGTTTTATTTTAATGATGAAAAACAATGAGAAGCCATCAACTACATGAGAAAACATGAGTAAGAAGTATCTAAATGTTTTCTATAAATAAATGGAATACATTCAAAAGTGACTAGCAAAGATTTGCTAAAGAGCCAAGTTTGAAATATTAATCAAGGTTCACCCAAAACAAGGTAGAAGTATTAATTTGTCTATTGCTTGTTTCAAAAACCTTCAATTCATATCCCATTGCATAAATAATAGAATAAGAAACCAAAATCATAAATTTTTACACATTAAAGGTAAATAAATTTTTAAAATTGGTAATAGATAGTGTTCTCTATATAATATATAATGCACAAGTGCATGGATTGAGATAGACATCTTAGTCTACTTGCAAGAGATGTTGTTAGTCAAAGGACTGCAATCCATTACCTATTACTTTGTTTTTATGCAAAATATTTCTTTATATAGTTTAGTTCTCTCAAATAAGACCTTGGATTGCCAAAGATATTCATGTGACAAGATTGGTCTTGATTACAAGAAGGAGAAAGAAAAATATGAAGATGACTCTTGGTATCCTAAGACTCCAGAAGCATGTCCATCAACATCCAAAGTTGCTTCCTATCCACCTGCATATGACAACAAAAACCTTGGAAGTTCAAGAATGCAACAAGGATTTAGGCCTATTCCTCAAAGCAAGCTCATAAAAGAAACAACTCCAAGATGGAACCAAAGTCCCAGGTATGAAAGTGGATTTAATGGTTATTGTTATTTTTGTTCTAAATTTAGTCATAAGGCTATGGATTGTAGATTCTATGGAAGAAGAAGGGATGGAAGCCCAATTGACCCATCTAGATGCTCGACGTGTAACCAAGATAGACATATTGTTGCCAACTGTCACACATTGAGATACTACACATGTAGCGGGTTTGGTCACAAATCCCAAGAATGTGCAACTCAAAGAATTCAACCAAGGAGGAGTCTTTCATACACAATAACAAGAATACTTGAAGACCAGAAGACAAAGGCCCACAGTCAGGGACACTATCAGGCATGGATAAATGAAGTTGATTAAAGAAGCGTTGGAAGTTCCAACAACTTGATGATGGGCTGGACATGTAACCATTTTGGTCACATTACAACACATTGTCGTATGATGAGGGGTTATACTTGCAATGGCCTTGGGAACAAAGCTCAAAAATATTGGAGTACATAGAAACAACCCATGAGAAGTTTCTTATACATCTCATCAATGGAATCCAATATAGATGAAGGAAGAAATATTGAAAGGGAATATGCTAAGAAGAGATTATGGATGAAGAAGACTAAGCAGTTACAGATACGCGAGTTTGATCAGAGAAGGGAGGATGGATTCCATATGGAAATCCAAGTGTAAAGTCTCTCAAATACACTAGAACACCTTGAGTTCATGAGGTTGGAGGATGAACTCAAAGGAGAAAGGATGACTACTCCAAGAATACAAAAATGTCCTAGGACCGTGCATATTGACAAGGGGAGCAATGATTTCATATATAGGTATGTAGACACTCTTTTCCATTTATTCCAAAGGGGGAGAGATGAAGACAAAAGGGGAGCATGCTCACAGGGGGATTATGAGTTTTTATCATCAATGACAAAGGGGGAGACTGTTGATGAAATTTCCAAACATGGACTTGGAGTGGCCCCACAAGTTGTCATTGATGCCACCAAGTCCCACTTCCAGTGCCTTGGACCCCTTAGAGAGTGGGTTTGTTCCTTAAAGCACCTATTACTATGTTGACAAGGTCCTTGTACCTACAAGTCTGGATCTTGGAGCCACCACCTTGTTGAAGATGCTAAAGACCCTGGTGATGGTGATGAAGACCCTGGAGATAGTGTTAAATCCTTTTTGGATGATGGTGAAATCCTAGATGGGTTGGAAAATCATTAATGACCCATTCTCTGGTCATTCACTCTCTAATGGTGTCACGGTACCCTAAGAAAAGGTCTAGCAACCCCACAGGTGATGTCTTGAGGGATCTTGACCCTTGGAGGTCTCCTGGTGTGGTTGAGGTGGTTGAAGAAGCCTATGAAGCCCCTTTCTTGATGAATAATCCCTGAAGAAGCCCTTGACCCACATTTGATGGCTTAATGGTCCTTAAAGATGATGATGTGGTCATTAATGACTTGATGAAGACTTGGAGCCCTTGATGAAGATATTGATTCTTGTGTAGCCCTTGTTGGGGTCATGGAACCCTCAGAGATGATAATTATGCATGAGAAGGTTTGGAACCCACATAAATGGGGGCATGATGTCCCTTGGAAACTATATGATCATTGATGGTTCATTTGGAAATGATTTGGGTCTTGGAATCCATACATATGGTGGTCTGTAAGTCCATGATTGTTGGAGCGTTTGCTATGATGGAATCTTTGGTCATGATGCCCTCGTCACTTGGAAATGGAGTCCTATGTGATGGGATTGAAGTCCATGGAAAGTATCTTGTTTAAATATTATATGATATCTTTGAATAAGTCCTTGAAATCCTTGTATGTGGTGCCTTGGGTTTTGAACCCACACACTTGGTAGTTTGTTAATGGTGATGTATGGTCCTCTTTGTGGTTATATGGATATTGATATGTAGATCCCATGGAAGTGCCTTGATATGTTGAAGAAGACTTTCAAACTCTTGTAGTTGTTGGTATGGTCTTTGGCACCCTCATGTGTGGGGTCTTTGACGTCCTGAACATATTGAAGAATTTAAGGGTATTAGACCAAGAATTTTCAAATAAACCCATCATATGGAGATAGTCCTCGTCAAGCCATTTCCATTGATATGTGGAGCATCTTCTAACTCATTACTGTTGAAGAGATGTGGATTTTTGAAGTTGATGTACCGTGCCTTTTTGGGTCAGCCTACCAAACAAAAGAGAATTTAATTATTTGTAATTTTGAATTGCATGTCACCAAGTTTAAGTAGTAATTTTTCTCCACAATCTATATAAATAGAATATCAAACATATATATATATATATATATATATATGGGAGTTGTCTAACTAAGAGATGATTTTGACTTTAAAACATATGTTTGATAGAATTAGATATTTCGAAAATGGAGAAATCATAATTTTTTTATTACTCGCAATCTAGTTTTAATTGTAAAAATGAATTCAATACCTAAAAACTTGGTAACATAGCATGAGAAGCATATAATTTTAACAACTTATATTTAAAATTCAAAAAAATTCCAATTTTAAAATGTTTGTGAAAACTTACAATAATAGAAATTTTTATAAAACATGAAAAATCAACTATAAAAGGTTAACCACATATATTTTCTCAAATGAAATGTTAACCACATATAGTTTCTCTCAAATGAAATGTTAACCACATAGTTTCTAGGATCCAGCAATAAAACTAGAAAAAATAATAACTACTTTATTAAGAGTGCGTCTGAACTTAAATATTTTCAAGTTGGGTTATACTTTAAATATATAAAATAAGCCTCATACATAAAAATTGAATGTTAACAATATAGTTTCTAATGGCGAGGAGAAAGGGTAGTAATTTTAGTTTATGATCTAACACTTATATATAGTTCTATAAAAACATGAAAATATAACTACATAACTGCAAGAAAGCAAATGAACATCAAATTATCTGAGACAAATAACCTCCCTTCATGTTAACGTTGATAGAACAGACACAAAAACCTGGAAAATTAGACAAAAAAGAAGACTAGCCATGAAACATGATATGACCAGGACAGTAGAAACTTAATTTTGTTTCCTTGATCGCCTTTGTTTTACAGCGGTGCGCCACATATTGACTGATCCATCCAGGCTCCCACTAAAAAGCACAACCCTATTTTCTTCCTCAGCTCTGGCTGCAATACATTTTACAGGGCTGCTATGGGCTTTTATGACTGCCGAACAAGTATGCTTGTCAGAGACCAACAGTCCTCTGCTCCAAACACGAATCGTTGCATCGACGGATCCACCGAATAACAGATTATAATTACCACTCACTGTTGCCAGGCATAGTACCGCGAAGGATCCTGGCTTGGCGCATTTGGCTGGACGAGTATCGCTGATCTTTTTCCCACCAAATAATATCACCATTCGAGGATCCTCCCGTGTACAGAGCGGATCCATTCAAATTCAGAGCAAGAGCTTTCACGGGCGAGCTTGAGCTCTTCTTTTTTATTTTCCCACGAAGGGTTGTCAACAGAACGTGCCGTGACGGCCCTGCGAGATTTTGTCTCCATATCTTCACCGTGCAGTCATCGGAGCCGGTGAATATCAATCCATCAAGGCCGGCAGCAATGGCGTTCACGGCGTCATCATGAACCTGAATCGTTTCAATGCGCTTGAGATCCGAGGCTCGCCATACCTTGACAGTCTTATCCGAGGAGCCCGAATACAAGAAACCATCGTTGAAAGCCAAACACAATATCGCGCCCATATGCTTCCCCGATTTAGGATTAGGGTTTTCACCAATAACATCGCGTTTTAGCTTCACCCAGCGATGCATCGAATCCAGCAGCTTCGGTATTGCCGCCAATCGCATGTGGACGGCCCCGAGATTCGAACCCGAGCAGCGCCAGACGCGGATCTTGTGGTCCGCATGGGTGCTGAAAAGCTTGTCCTCTGTTAGCAACATTGCTCTCACCATGCCGTTCCAGGAATGGAGGCGGCTGCTTTCAACAATATTTTCTCCAACGAATATCCACGATCTGATCATGTTGCATTCAGAGCCGATGTACACAATCCAGTCGGCAGCTGCTACCGAGAAGATATGGCCGCCATTTTTATGCATTTCTGAGACACATTTAAATCTTATGTCAATATTGTAGGCTTCACCCCTTTCTGTTGCCTCTGTTTCAGTAGAATATGAGACTGATCTGTTACCATGTATATTGTTCATCAGTGGTGAAGCAGAGGTCCTTCTGGCGGGGCTAGATCCACACAGCTCTTTCTAGGTGGGGCGATATCGACACAACTCATTCTGGGTGCATCTAGCTCATCAGAGGAGGTCTCAATTGTCATAGAAAGGCTTCTCTTATATAAATATGATTTCAAATCAAACAGAGCAGACTTGAATCTGCTGGCAACCGAATAAGAAGAGGAAGAAGAAAACTGCGTTCTCTCCATGTTGGATGTCTAGCTTGAGCTTCACTGGTTTAGGCCAGACAAATGCCTCCCTTGTCCCTTCTCTTTTGTTAACTAAAACAATACCTGAGGAGGACGATATTGCGAGAGTATGGGAGAATAATGGTGTTACGATATTACATCTTTATAAGTCGACTGTGAATGTAACTGAACGGTTAGTTTTATAATTGACCATAGAGTACATTTTTCATAACGGATATATTGGAAAGTGGTACAATTATTAATCTCACTTTAAAAATAATATATTTAATTTAATCCGTATTTCAAAATAGTACCCATAGCAATTATGAAGGTTATGAAGGTGTTTAAAAAATTTTACTATATCAATTAGGGAGGTGTTTAAAAACTTTGACTTGGATGGCTTTTTTTGGAATAGGTGGAATTTTTTATTGCAAAATTTGAATTTGACTATATTTGAATAGTGATTTTGATGGTCAAAATGAATTCAACACCTTGAACAACCTTTGAAGCATCCAAAATTCTTGAATTCTTTACCAAATTTTTCTAAAATCATGCTGGAAAAATCTGTCCATTAATGCTGAAAGTAAGAATCTATCCATCAATGCTGAAAAGGTACATGAATACTTTGAATATGTAAACTTATAAGAGCCATGAGCAAAGAGATGTATTTGGGTAGGGGAATTTAAGATATTTATGGGTATAAATAAATGATGGTTAATGGAATAACTAATATATATAAACTTGCAGTTTGATATGATAACATTAAATTGTTTTGTGAAATTATTTATGGGTATAATATGTTTAGTTGATATTGTAAGAGAGACACTTATGAAAGTATCTTTATTTTTATATGGGAATAAGTGATGAGAAATTCACTAATATTTAATTGACATTAATTTTTTGGGGAGAATGTATGCACATCTTACCAATTGAGCTATCCCTTAAGGTTAGTTATAAAAGTAGATATATATTTTGAGAGAGTGTATGCACATATTACCAATTGAGCTATCCTTTAGGGTTAGTTATTGAAGTACCTATAGATATTGAGAGAGTATATATATATATATA
>LPNX011029698.1:160580-188080 GCA_001517045.1 Pseudotsuga menziesii
CAAAGTTGGAAAACCCTATCCCTAACTAGGCTTTATTGTTTAACATGCATGGCCCATAACCATAACCCTACCTAGGAAACCCTAATCTTATCTTACTGTCACAACTCAATTCAGAATCACTCTAATGTCCAACTCAACTTTTTCAAATCCGGTGGACTTATGCTTCAAACCATGTTGATTCACGAAGTTGACTTTAGTGTGCATGTACTGAGATCATTGAAACCTTTAAATATAATAGTTTTTTCATATGTTATTTATGTAATTAAAATAAACATTTCAAGAAATATTAATATAAGATATTATTGCTTAGGCAATCATACTTATAGATGAAGCATTTTTTTTCACTTGTTAAGAGTTTTTGTTCAAATACTTAGCCTTCATTCTTTAGATTTCATTGTTTATTCCAAAAATCAATTCAAACTTTTTTGCACTATTCTATCATGATGGCATTTGATTTTTATTATGGACAAAATTATATATATACCATAAATACTATGGTTCATTGATGCCATGATGTCTTGTATCGTTTACAAAATATCTTGCAATGCTTGCAGTTGCACAATGAAAATATTTAACATCAAAAACAATATTAGACTATTGATACACATGATATATATTTCATATGAAAATGCATTGTGCATAGTCCTTAGTTTAATTATGGTCATTATTCATGTTTGTATATCGAAAATATTAATGTGTTTCAATCAAGTAAACACTTTTACATCATACATTTTAAATCCCACTTGGCATTTGTGTTTGCAAGTATATGATACCTAGTACGTTGTTATGATGCAAGTGCAAAGTAACATCAAAATGTGATATACCTTGGGTATTTATTAGTTGGTTTCAATGCAATACAATGTATTATGGTTTAAATTTGGTGATTTACATCCCATATTGCCTCCTAACAAAGCTTTTTCCTATAGACACATGATTATGATTGGAATGTTTTCTGGATTTTCAAGAATGGGAGTGAATGTCATGCAATATTGAATTATAATGATGGAAACATAATTGGGATTTGAGGTTTTTACTAACCAATCAAACACTTGGAACTTGGCCCCTCATATGGCCTACCTTGCTCCCACATTTAATATTACATGAACCTAATTTATTTGATGTGATCTGTTTATTTGGATCATTTTGGTTTTTTAAAAAGGCGAGAGTTCAATGTAAGCAATTTCTTATTGTAATTAAATACTAAATTATAATATGTAATAATCAGTTCTATGCACTTTTCAAGCGTTCCCACATAACACATACCTAAACACGCTTGCATGACCCACCGAAAGCCCTTTTTTATGGACGGTTTCCATTCTATGCCCCGGGTAGGGATTCGATAGGTGTCCCTGAAATCCTGTAGGAGGTGGGATTCAACGTGCCACAAAATCATGATCGTTGCTCAGATCAACGAACCATCAGATCCGTTGGATTTAGTACATCGGGATAGTGCTAGGGTGGCCCTCTAATCTGGTTCCATGGAGAAGAGACCATTATTTTGGTCAATTTTGGAAACTAAGGTTTTGCTCAGTAAGTGAATGGGAAATTTTTTCACATGGGGGTCAAATTCGCATATTGCTCGACTATGAAGGTGTGGCTAGTGTTCCCACATAACACATGTCTAAACATGCTTTCATGACCCACCGGAAGCCCTTTTTTATGCACGGTTTCCATTTTATGCCCCGGGTAGGGATTCGACAGGTGTCCCTGAAAGCCTGTAGGAGGTGGGATTCAACGTGCCACAGAATCATTGTCGTTGCTTGGATCGACGAACCGTTGGCTCCGTTGGATTCAGGACATCGGGATAGTGCTAGGGTGGCCCTCTAATCTGGTTCCATGGAGAAGAGACCATTATTTTGGTCAATTTTGGAAACTAGGGTTTTGCTCAGTAAGTGAATGTGAAATTTTTGCACATGGGGGTCAAATTCGCATATTGCTCAACCGTGAAGGTGTGGCTAGAATTACCACATAACAAATGCCTAAACACACTTGCACGACCCACCGAAAGCCCTTTTTTATACACGGTTTCCATTCTATGCCCCGAGTAGGGATTCAATAGGTATCCTTGAAAGCCTATAGGAGGTGGGATTCAACGTGCCACAGAATCATGACCGTTGCTCGGATTGATGAACCATCGGCTTCATTGGATTTAGGACATCGGGATAGTGCTAGGGTGGCCCTCTAATCTAGTTCCATGGAGAAGAGACCATTATTTTGGTCAATTTTGGAAACTAGGGTTTTGCTTAGTAAGTGAATGTGAAATTTTTGCACATGGGGGTCAAATTTGCATATTGCTCGACCGTGAAGGTGTGGCTAGAATTCCCACATATCACATGCCTAAACACACTTGCACGACCCACCAGAAGCCCTTTTTGATACACGGTTTCCATTCTATGCCCCAGGTAGGGATTCAACAGGTGTCCCTGAAAGCCTGTAGGAGGTGGGATTCAACGTGCCACAGAATCATGACCGTTGCTCGTATTGACGAACCATCGGATCCGTTGGATTCAGGACATCAGGATAATTCTAGGGTGGCCCTCTAATCTGGTTCCATGGAGAAGAGACCATTATTTTGGTCAATTTTGGAAACTAGGGTTTTGCTCAGTAAGTGAATGTGAAATTTTTGCACATAGGGGTCAAATTCGCATATTAATCGACCGTGAAGGTGTGGCTAGTGTTCCCACATAATACATGCCTAAATCTTGCACTAAGCACTGGAAGTCCTTTTTTATGCACGGTTTCCATTCTATGCCTCAGGTAGGGATTCAACAGGTGTCCCTAAAAGTCTGGAGGAGGTGGGATTCAACGTGGCATAGAATCATGACCGTTGCTTGGATCGACAAACCGTCAGCTCCATTGGATTTTATACATTGAGATAGTGCTAGGGTGGCCCTCTAATCTACTTCCATGGAGAAGAGACCATTATTTTGGTCAATTTTGGAAACTAGGGTTTTGCTCAGTAAGTGAATGTCCAATTTTTGCACATATGGGCCAGCTTTGCAAATTCCTTGACCGTGAATGTGTGGCTAACGTTCCCACATGGAACCTGCCTAAACACACTTGGACGACCCACTTAAAGCCCTTTTTGATGCATGGTTTCCACTCTATGCCCCGATTAGGGATTCAACGGGTGTCCCTAAAAGCCTGTGGGAGGTGGGATTCAACATTCCATAGATTGATGACTGTTGCTCGGATCAATGAACCATCAGCTGCATTGGATTCAGTTCATCACAATAGTGCTAGAGTGGCCCTCTACTCTAGGTCCATGGACAAGGGATCATTTTTTTTGTCAATTTTGGAAACTAGGGTTTTGCTTAGTAAGTGAATGTGAAATTTTTGCACATAAAGGTCAGCTTGAAGGCGATTGTAGATATTCCCCTCATATAAGAGATGTGAGCATTTGTACAATGAAATGTAGGAGGAGACAATGCCATTAAATCAGTAACCATGTAATGGAACATGTTTATGTTTAGAAATAAGTGGCCATTCTATTATGCCATTATTACGAAATATATATATCTTCACGCTACGAATGCTTCGAAAATGCCATGTAAATTAATCACACATAACTTTCATCTCTTTCAAAGTTGTTACTCAAGGCCATTCATCAAATTCCATGTACATTAACAAAATGATAAAATAATGTGCAGGGCATACATAATGTGCAGGATATAGTCATAACCGTTATTTTGAATCAACCTTATAATACTCGGATACTTTTAGGTTTGATGTGTATCCCATGTACTCGTTAGATGAAAGACATCATGCCAAAAAATAAATTTATTTATGTAGACCACACTGGTGCATCATTTAAGTGTGTCAACTTCATGCATCCTTTAAACATTTGTTAGGTTGTTATGTGGGTAAGGTGCTTTTGTATTCCACCAAGTTGGATCAGTTGCTTAGCTGTGCTGGGTGCTTAAATGTGTATTAGACGTATGTTCCATCTTTTTGAATACAATTTGACATTGTTAATATAACATTGTATATGCAATTGGATTGTGGTAAAAAATAATTAAAATGTACATTTTTGTCATTACGTAATTTATTGTAATTGTGCATTGTTCTCAAATTTATAACTGATATCTCCATACAATCGTAAAATCTATAAAAAATTGGGAACATTACACATAGAAAAATTCTTCGCCACACATGTATAATCAAACTTAAAAGACTGAACAATGAATATCTCAAGAGCCTTGATATGAAATATTTTTTATACCATGAAAGTTATAATACAAAAATATAAGGCCTAGATCTATGGCATGTCAATCTACATGTATCAAAAACATATTTGATGTACATGTGCAAACAAAAGTACATTTGTCATGGACCATGCCCCTATACTCTAACTCCGGACTGTACATAAAAATACATATTTGTCCTGGACTAACACATCAAAATTCTAACTTTCTCTTGTTTTTCCCAGACCCTGATGCTCTTTGGCTTTGTCTACGACCACTGTGCATCAATATTTCTTGATCAGGTAACTAAACTAGTACTGTCCATCAATAACAAAGTTTGAAAATTTAAAATATGACTCAATTGTAAATAAAACAAAGACTCGCTGCATCCGTCGGGGGTATAGGTTCCTGTGGTGTCGAGGGTGTAGGTTACTCTGTTGTACTCGACCTTGCAGCGAGCCTCATTGCTATGCTTCTCTGTGAATAAAAAAAAATATGTCAATTATCTCAAGAATTATCAACATGTACATGAATGAGAAAGTACTAATCAATTATGTAAAAAATGAACATCTCACCGAAAAAACCATTTCTAGGGGATGAGGCTGGTACTCTTCAGTAGTAAGAGGAGCCATAGGTTGAAAATCAACCTCAGTTGCATGCACTAATGGACCAGAGTGTGGCTACATTCACCAAATGATTAAATAGTTAGACATCGTGCATGTCCAGAAACAATACAAATGAAATGTACAATTACAAATATTCAAGTTGATGTACCTGACTGTGACTTATCCCTATTGTAGATGCGGCATTGACAGCGGCATCAACAATCCCACTAAGGTCTGGCATAGATGACTCTACATCCTGATGCTATAAACATGCAAAAATAACATTAAGAAAAACCACTTGTGAAATGAATACATAGCTAACCAACAACTGCCAGTGGAAGTGTGTACATTACCGTGGGATGAGTAGGTTGATCCTCATGCACACCCGCTCTGTTCAAGGAAGAGGGACCTCATCTAGTGTAAACAAACCCCTTATCTATGTTTGGACTATGGGGAGATCCATACCAAAGAGGCCGTGCAGGGATATGCGATGGCGTCTGCATTCATAAAGTGTTACCATAGTTAGACATGGATTTGAATGGATGGAATAATGTGTACTAAAAAATAACATGTTTTAATATACTTACCCCTTCCTGGGACATATCTCCACCACGGGAGTGACCGCTTCCATCAATTTCTTGCCCCTCTTCAGATGCCTCTAGCATCTGCAAGTTTAAAAATTATATTTACATCAGCGATCTATAAAGGAGTGTACAGTAAGAAATTTAAATAATTCGAACAAGATTCAATCATAACCCATGTACTTACATTCTTCAAGTAGTCGTAAATTCCACCTTGGACTATGTCATTGATATCAATGTCTTCAGTATCACGTTCTAAGTGGGGTTCCTACAACTTCAAAAATTGTAAATATTAGACATTTTAATAAATTATTCAAGACTAACACATGCATTAACAAAATTATACATGTAATAACAAAATGACAAGTGTTTAAATATTACCTCAATTGTGGTTCTCTGGGTCTCTGGTACAACCACACCAGGTGCAGTACCACCCCCGTGAGAGGCATCAATCTCCTACAAGAGTAAATATTGCATATATACTACGCATATTTTAATATGTTAGATATAGTATGGAACAATTAAAAATTGAACAATAACATAGTTTTAAAACAATGTCCTTACCTGACCACCAGTCATCGTAGTAGTACCATGTCTTGGTCAGGACCATAACAGGGTCCCCCACACGATGTGCAGACATGCGGCTCGCTCTGAGGCACATGAGATGTTGGTCTATCCCCACCAATAGATGTCCCTCCACCACCAGAAGCTGGTGGTTGTACACCATCAGAGGAAGAGGGCGCTCTCTGGTCAATAGTGGCTGTGTGTCGAGAGACCATCTCAGCTAGAGTAAAAAATGCATCCTGTGTCTGGGAAACCATGTCATGTGCAGGAGGGATGTT
The DNA here is from genome assembly GCA_001517045.1 of Pseudotsuga menziesii. NCBI lineage: Eukaryota > Viridiplantae > Streptophyta > Pinopsida > Pinales > Pinaceae > Pseudotsuga > Pseudotsuga menziesii. Next base: position 166,793 of record LPNX011029698.1, read on the forward strand.
TTCCCTTGGTAGATGGGAACGGGGTGCAGGTATTTGTGGATTGGCATCTCTATGCCTAGCATGGGGTCAGTGTTGGGGCATTCCCCTACCAACTCCCTGGAAGCCCAACATGTCAAAATAGTTGACATGTTTCCCCATCACAAACTCTGCATACAATTTTCGGAGGAAGTAAATCGGTACTTCCCTATTGTTGTGAGGGGGAATGTCAAAAACCATGTACCACCTATCCATACAGTTGTCTCTGATGGGTGGAAAAGTGCACCACTCAATAGAAATATGTGGCCTGCTAATCTCTGGGATGTCATCCATCCCAGGCAGTCTAAATAATGAATAGATGGCTTGTTTTGTTATTTTCAGCTTTTTTACCTCATTGTAACTCAACCCATCAGCATATTATTGCCTTTTCCTCTCCTTGTAAGATGTGATGCTATACAACGCATCATTTGATATTGCGATCGTATCAACAATATATAACAATGAATCTGACAGGGAGTGGTGGAGCTCATCTCCACCCCTCCAAGCTGAACCGATCTCTCTCAAATGGCTAATGAACATCAGTATCTCCGCATTGTTATGATCCATAGTAGCCACTGCAATCATAAATACAAATAAAATATCATTATAAATATAAACACACGATATAATGACATATCTAAGAACTGAAAACTGTATAACTATTGACATATAAACTAAATCTATCATGTAAATTTAAAAATTGATCTTGAATTTTACAGTAAAGAATAGGCAGCATAATGTGTTGTTGATGAATAAAATACCAGTATAGGCAACGATTTTGTTAGATATGTAATTATTTGTTGTAGTGTGATGTTTTTTGGACTCCAAAGGCTATTTAGCAGAACTTTATGGATTTTATGGTTTCAAGGGTTCCACTGGATTAAATATCATGTATGATCTAGTATGTGATTGGCATGTTTAATCAAATACATCAACCTACCTATGTATCTTCACATTCATAGAGTCTATTGTTGAACTTTGTTGTCTTGAACTTAACCAAAAAGTACCCTTCGTTCAAGACGAAATATTTGTTAAAATCATGGGAAGCTAAACTATACCTTATTTTGACACTTGGATTGGGAAGTTTCATCAAAACTATAAGGTGTTTATTGATGTTCTTGGAAGAGCAACTTCGAGAAGTTTCATCAAAACTATAAGGTGTTTATTGATGTTCTTGGAAGAGCAACTTCGAGAAGTTTCATCAAAATTATAAGGTGTTTATTTCTGGATTTTGATATGGATTCACAAGGACACTTGTGAATATGCATATGGAAATAGTGATTTAATGAAATTTATTACGATGAGAATGACACTTATTCTTAATATAGATACCATTAGAGAGAATATCATTTGGATTAGGATGTTAGTTTTACTATCTTTAATTAAAGGGGGTTATTGTTCAATAATAATTTTAGTTAATTGAATTTGGAAACTAATATTTAAATGAAAAGGGTTGTAGTTAGGGATAATTAATGATATTGGTAGTTATTTCATGTTTTACTTATTGTTAATGAGGGGAATTGTAATATGGATGAGACTATCAGTTAGTCTCTATTCTAGTTATGGATCACGTTGTTAGAGTGTTAGTCTATTCATAAGCTATTTATTGTTAATGAGAGCGGCTATTGTTGAATGAAGTTGGTAATCAATTTCTAAGCCATTTATTAATAATGAAGAATATTATCATTTTTATGAGGGTGATATTCAATGGCTAAGGTAGCTATTGCTAATGAGGGTGACTATATTTCTATGAGGAAGGAAGGGTAATTCCTTTAGATGAGGCCACTTGTCAATTCCTACATCAATAATTGTTATCATAGATACAATGGGATGGTTTGGATCATATCACAACCAACTATATAAAATACACAACTTAAATACTCAACATTAGAGTGTACAAAATGTCAAAAAAAATAAAACATGACAAGGAAAAAATCCCAATATATTCATTTGTTTTTTGAGTTAATTGGGGTTTTGGTTTCCATTGGGCATGGGAATTTTGTTAAATAATCAAAATTATTTCATTTTTATCATTAAATTGAGGAATTGGTTTCAATTGGCCAATTACATTGGGGTTCTTGTTTCCATTGGCCAATTCCATTGGGTTTTTGTTTCAATTGGCCAATTCCACTGGGTTTTTGTTTCAATTGGGAAATTCCATTGGGTTTTTGTTTCAATTGGCCACAATTTAATTTAATATGGTTTAATTTTTCAATCTAGGCCAAATAAATTGATGAAGAAAATGAAAAAAACATGAAAAAAATGAGGAAAATACCTCACAAAGGGGAGGTTTATCCAAAGGTGGAGATGGAGGGCTCAAGCACACCCAAAATCGCGTTTGCATAGTCGATATTTGGTCCTTGTTCATCCAATAGCCGTGCGGTTATGAGAAAAAGACGGCCTCGGCCAATTTTTAAAAAAACAAGCTTTCGAAATCGCGCCTCCATTTTAGTGAAGGAAATCGCACACGCGATTCTCTTCACTAAAATGGAGGCACGATTTGTCTTACTATCCTAGTTGGCATGTGTATTGCTAGCCTTGGGACTGGGCTTGGCAGGTTCAGTGTTGCTTGGGATGATTTCTTTTTTTTGGATCAAGAGTGATTGACTTCACTCCACCATTGCATCTAAAAGGTCCCTCAACTTCTTGCACACACCCATAGATGCAGCAGTCAATGGCACCGATGGTACATGCAGGGTTCCAATGACACCAATTGTACATGCGGTTACACCCCGATCCATTATCACTTGCACATAGACAGTAAGTAAAAATGTTATATTGGCTTAGAATTTGAACAGATGTACATAGAATCTTTATAGGTTGGTAAACTAACTTACAAATTATGGTTTATGTACAGTTTTCAGAAATGAGATCTGATCCACTTTTTCAGCACAGGGGAACACCATCAAGCAGCTGAAAAAGAAATATAGACTTCTCAAAATCCCTTGATAGTGGCAGTGAAAGGGGGGGTAAATAGAATTCATGTATAGGGGGGATACATACATGTACTATTTTGTTTGTATACACAAAAATGTACAGTATGATCCACTATTTTGTATTATGGCCATGGCATGCCATTTTTTAAAACATTATATGTACATATAATATAAAGCAAGGTTCTTATTTATATATATGGTTGACTTGATATGGGAACATGATATTTATTATATGCCTTTTAGATATGCTTAACTATGTCTTTCATTAATTATGTGTTTAATTAAAATGATACTTAATGTGTGGCTCACCTATGTGATATTATGATATTATAGACCTTATCATGAAATATCCTACTGACTATTTGAAGATCTCCAATACTCCAAGGAATAATGTATGACTCATCAAATTAATTCTATCTATGGAAATCACAAAGATAGATAACTTCAAAAATCCATCCTTAATGAAATACCAATGTCATGGTACAATCAACAACCCATGTAGGGCTATCATCAACTTTTTAACATCATAACCTTCTCTCACACACCTTAAAACCTTTGACAATCAGCACGCTAACCTGAGCTAGGTCAAGTCTCTCTTTCTAAGATAATTTTCAAGAAAGAGTATCATTAAGTTCGATTCCCTCTACCTAATATATTCCAACAACTCTATCCCTATATTCGAAAACACTCTTATCATTTTCAAGCCTAGAAACCTATCTTCATGGCATCTCACCATGCATTCTCTACATATGCCTCCACAAAAAATAGATGGCCCATCTTTCCTTTACATGGATTGTACAAGTGCCACTTGATCAACAAGAAACCTGTAAAGACCACCCTCTCTCAACAAACTACAATCATTTATGGTGCACTATTTTCCTTCAAATGGAACTTTATATTATACATATATCATATGAGGAATTATGTAAAAACATTCTTATTCAAACAAGGAACAAATAGAACATCACTCACACGTGATAAGTAACATCATAACCAAGATCTACACTCATAACCCCCTCTTTCTCTTGAAACATGTTTAATGATGACCTATCATATGCCACATGTCTTAAAGCTCCAATGTCCACATACCATCCAAGTCTAGACAAAATCTTAAAATATAAGCAAGACACCATAGCCATATCCATGTAAAAAAAATAATAATATGAAGGAGACAAAACATTTTTTAGGGTCCAAGAGCTTCTCCCAAGAAACTTAGGGTATCACACCCAACAATATCAACAAATTCAAGCACCTAGCCTAAGTACACAACAATTGGAATACCAAATCCCTCTTTCACCTATATAGTGATCCCAACCAAAAAAAACTATGATGCCGTGTAGAAAAGTTTTGAACCAGGGAAAATCAATGAGACTTCAGAAATTGGCATATGTGTGTCACCAATGCAAGAGTTGACCCACCAATGCAAGATTCGTAGTCATTGGGCCATGAAAACATGATAGAGAGACCCCCTAGATATATTCACATTCTAGGAGACCAACAGAGTCGAAAATTCATCGATCCGACCTCCGGATGTCGATTTATGTCTAGTTGAAAGTCACCTCAAAATGTGGTTCAAGGACACTTGGTGGCTTTTGGCCCTGGAGAGAATAACCAAACGGAGCAGCATAATTGCATGTCGTTGGATCCTACAAGTGTGTATGGGAAATGCCGATATGTAAACACTACCAATAGCTGCATGGTGGAATTTTTTGCAGAGTTAACCCACCAATGCAAGAGTTGTATTCAAGGAAACTGAGAAAAACCCTAGTTTATGAAATCAATGCACAATGTAGTCACTGGGACATGCAAAAATAGTGGAGAGGGACCCCTAGATATATTCGCATGCCAAGGGACCAACGGAGTCGATGGTTCATCGATCCGACCTTTGGTTGTCGATTTATGTCCAATTGAAAGTCGCCTCAAAATGTGGTTCAGGGACACTTGGTGAATTTTGATCCTGGAGCAAAAAACCAAATGGAGTAGCATAATTGCATGTCGTTGGCTCCTGCATGTGTGTATGGGAAAGGCCAATATGGGAACACTACCAATAGTCACACGGTGGAGTTTTTTTCAAATTTGAACCACCAATGCAAGATTTCCAAGAGTTGACCCATGAATGTAATTAAATGTGCATTATTGTAATTAAATGTGCATTATATTCATTAAAAGTAAATTGCAACAAATCTGGAGCATGTTATTTTCTGAATTCTATTTGGTGGTGTCTAAAGACACCGTTAGTTCTTGGTGCCTCCAATGTTCCATAGATCGTGTTTGTATCCTAGGCACACGAAAGGATAAACATTAGTACTCTCATCAGAAAATAAAGAGAACCCAATGAAATTGTGCAAACATTATTTATATATAACTCACTTGAGGGTGTAGAATAATGTTTATACTATCCAGTATACTATGAATAGTAGGATGTCTATGAATGGTATTCGTCGAATCATAGGTTAGTATTGAAATTGTATAGGTGAATGGTATGGAAATTGTTCTTCAGCATGCACTTTAAAGTTTAAATAACGCACTTGAATCTAGCCACACTAGACAATCTAGTAACACCTGACAATGCACTCACTCGAGTAGGTCATCTAGATCATCTCTATTGTCTATGGTTTCCATCAATTTCTCATGCTCTAAATGAGGTAGCAAGCATCATACATGTGACCTATTTTGTTTGAAAGTGTGCACAACTTGATGTTTATACCAACTACTAGGTTGGTGAAGTGGTATACAATAGCTCCTGGTTTATAATCCTGATATACATACCCACCCTTCATTTTCTGTTGTGCTTCTAGTGTCAAGTACTCCCCTTTTATAACCATCAAGCCAGTTGGGAATTCAATATTTTCATCATTTGTAACAAGTTCGAGAATGGTTTGTTTCCCCTCTAAGCAACAAGCTAACCAATAGTAAGAACCGCATTCGTTATTTTTTGGTGCAACCACTGCATATATCTGACCTATGAAAGGAAATACGTTGAGTTAACAACACATTTTTAAAAAAAGGTCTTGCATGTAACATAAACAAAATTTCTTTAAATGTAAAGGCTTGTACCGATTTAGGTATTACAAATTTTATTTTTTGTACCTTCTTGTATGAGATCCGATATGTGATCATAGTATGTAGAAAGATATGTCTGATCATCTTCCACTAGGTCTATTTCATTGTCCCCCTTCAAATTGGTGCCATGTGTCACTCGATCCCATGTATCAACCGTATCGGTATACTCACAATCATCCCATTCATCGATGCTGCAGGAACCACAAAAGCAAGGCTTCAATCTCGTCCATATTTGTAGGCTTGAGTTGTTTGAGCTTATAATTGAATGAAACTATTGAGTTCCATGCACTGTGTTCACCCGATGTGTGTTGGATTGGTCCACATTTGTAACCTCCCAAAAAAATTCTCTGCACTAGGTTTTTCCTTGTTGCTTGTTCTCCCATCACAGATAGACACCATTTCACTATAGATGCAGCATCTTGAAGGTGAGAACCTGTAAACTTCATCTCTTCCCTTCTAAGGGTAGTTTGTATGCATTAACCAATGCTATTGTGCTCTCATTTGCCATGACTAGTTTCAAAGTAGTTCCATATATGTGGCACCTTGTATTTTATGTGCAACAAGCACAACCATTGAAATAAACGTGCATTCTTGAACTAACCAGCACAACCATCAGACCAAATCAAATGACGACAAAATTGTATATCCATACCTATCACGTGATCATAAAGCAATTTAAAGCAATGTTGTACATAATGGATGTCATGGGTCTAGTCGTTACTTATGTAGAAGTGAATTTCTTTCAATATCACACATTTCTCTTCATTACTATCTGGTCCATGTCATAAGTGATATGGACCATTATGCTCACCTGCTCTGAGTGATAGTACCGACTTTGTATTTCATTTTGCAGTTGTAGGGTGTAATTTTCTACAAAGTCAACCACTGATAGTATTGTTCTGAGAGGGAAGGTGCCTCGGCATATTATGAATTGCTCATCTTGCCACCCTGCCATATCGACATGTTCAATGTACTGTTCTATCTTTACGTGAAACTCTGAAATAAAATCACATACTTGCACCTGGTGGGAAACAAAATAAACAATGTTATAAAACAACATAAAAGTATTTACATGAGTATTAATTTATGTTAATAAACAATGTTATAAAATAACATAAACAATATAGCCATTTAAATTAGTATTATTCATGTACATTGTCACCTATGAAGTCACCGATTTAATCTTCTTTCTTTCTTTCCCATCATGTAGATGATATGTCTCATATTGATAGTTCTGCTTCTCGACAATTGTATTCCCGAATGGATGATGTTCACTCTCATGGATACAATCAAACCATAATGATAGCCCACCATATTTGTTGCAAGAACCCTCTACATATTTTCTTAAGTAATATGTCTTCCCATCTTGCCTCAGACACATTATGGTATGGATGAAATCTCTAGATGACATTGGCAGTATTGTACTTGAGCATTCCTGCACATTGTTAGGATGCAAAAAATGATGTATATGTGGAAATGTATGATAATATATATCAAATGTATGTGGTACCTACAACAACAAGTGTTCTAGATGGTATTGATTCTAACATACCAAGGCTTGCATTTTTCAAAGGATCTTTGCCTAAGCCTTAGCTCTATGTGGGAAATTTTAAGCATCTTGAACAATTGAGTTTGTGTCATGTCAAGATAATGTTTAACATGCGGTTCATTTTTCATAGAACCCCTACAATATTTTAACACATCCTTTGTGTTAGAAGAAGGCCTAGTGTTACCATTCCAAACTATGTGCACTAGTCCCTTCATTGCTTCGACTAACTTCATGTCTTTACGGGGAAACCTACCGCTAAATACCCATAATGTTTCCATTTGTCCCTCTACATCAAGGCTATCTCTTCTTACTGAATATTTTCTAAGTGTCTTTGGATGTAAAGGCACAAATTGTGATGTGAATTTAAGTAAATGGCATTGTCTTGTGGATATACTTACAATTGATTCATCCAAGACACAGCGAGCCACATTACAGTCCTGTGAACAAGTTTTTTTACCAATCGATGTGAATGAAGCAGAAATAGATTTCACAATGTGATTACTTGATTTGATATTCTTCAATGTTCTTATGCCTAAATTAATTCTAATAGTTTCCATACTCCTAGATTTAATCAAAGATAAAAACAATTGACATTTAACGGCCTCAGATTTTTTTATCAAAATATTGTTTCATTATTTGAGAACAATGGCAAAGGATAGTGCATTTAGGCACCTTACCTTCCATGGAAGTCAATTCACTCTCATCCACTTGTATGCATTTAGGAGTTCTCTTTCATGTTGATGTGATATTTTTTGTAATTTGAAATGCTGGAGTGGCGTTTACATCCACTACAGGCTAACAACTTCGATTAGTAGATTGAACCACCTCGCATGGTTGTTGCAGAGCCACATTTTCATCCGCAGGAACATAATGATTGAACACTTCACAAAATTGTCCTCTTAATAATGCACCAATATTTTCATCCTCCCCGTAACCAGCTTCCATTAACGTTGCATTATACTCCTCAACCTCTACGTCAGGCATATGTGCTTTCCCCCGAGATGTTGAGGTGCAAGTTTCATGATGTAAAGTGTAGTGTTCCATCCAATGAACTCGATACTGAAATGTGGTTCACTGGAGAATGAATAGTATTTTCCACTATCAAATTCCTCTGCTTTAACTCTTCCTCTAGGGTATCCAAAATTGTATTTTCTAGTTGAGCAAGAATGGGAAATATTTGTTCATCGATTGAATGCTGATGATTTCTTGATTCTTCCCTCTCTGTTTTTTTCAACTTCTTTCGGTGTAAGCACCTTCCTTGATGATTTTTGGCCTTTATTACGTACATTCCCCATTGAAATCCACCCAAACTTGTAAAATACCTATGGATATGTGTAATAAATGATGAAATGACAAGTTAAACAGTTCTTTGTGTGCAGGTTCAGAGGAATTATGTCTTTTTCTATAGTAAAACTAGCCCACGACCCACAACCCAACATTTTTATAAAACACATATCGTATATGCGATATAACGCATGTATGTTTTAACACATATGCATTATATCACACATGTGTTATGGTTACAATGGTTTACCCCTAATGGTCGCTATGTAAAACATGATTATCATATCACACATGCGATATAAAACACATATGATATAACACATATGCGATATATCGCATATGCAATGTATTGCATATCGCATAGGAGAAATTAACATTACATTGACTAAGCTAAAAAGGGGGAGGGTAGTCAAAGGAGGGAGAGAAAGTTGTAGAGGGAATCATGGGAGGGACGGATGGGTAGGGGAGAGATATGGGGGGGATGAAGGGAGGGATGGGGGGTAAGAGATATAGGGGGATGGGAGAGGGAGATATATAGGATAATGGATGGAGGAAATATATAGCATAAGGGATGGAGGGACAAATGGGGGGGCTTAAAGAGTGAGAGGGGGGAAAGTCAAAGATAGAGAGAGAGAGATGGAGGGAGATACAATGATGGATGGAGAGATGGTTAGAGGGTGAGAGAGTGGGATAATAACAGTGAGAGAGGAGGTATTTAGTGAAATGAAGGATGGTCAAGGATGGTTACACCAAGGGATATATATGAGGGATTGTGAGAGAGAGAGAGAGAGAGAGAGAGATGGAGAGAGGGTGTGTGCATGTGTTTGAGAGAGACAAAGGGGGATGGCTGGTTATAGAGGGAGAGGGTGTGTGGTGTTCCAAGACCAAGAGGTGTGTAAGTTTTTTTTAGGGGGCAGTGGTGAGATAAGGAAGGAGTGGGGAGAGAGGAAGAGAGGTAGGGAAAGGAGTGAGAGAGAGGGTTGAGGGATGGTTATAGATGCACAGGGATAGTGAAGGAGAGAGATAGCGATGGTTAGATAGAAAGGGATGGAGAGAGGGTGTGTGGATGTGTGTGAGAGAGACAAAGGGGGAAAGGTTGGTTATAGAGGGAGAGAGGGTGTGCTTTTTCAATACCAAGAGGTGTGTAAGTTTATTCAAGGGGGGAGTGGCGAGATAAGGAAGTTTGGTTATTAAGCTCCTTAGTCCATTTTAGATTGGTTCAAAAATCCTATTAAATCTCCCATGCATGCTTCTAATCATTGGAGAGCTATTAATTGAGTTTTTCTTGTGCTCAGTGATAGTTTAGCTTAGAAGGTTGGAATTGGTTCTCAGTTTAGGATCATATTAGATGATGTTATGAGTTGTAGCAATATAATACTAGTGGTGAATGAATTATATTTTTTCTTACATAGTTAGAATATTTTCATTCTCAGATTTTCGACGAATATGCCTCATTAACCTGGAAATGGGGATGGAAGACCAACTTCACTTAATAGGTTGATTGAAAGATCAATTGAATTGTTTTCTTTTAGAACTTAAATTCATATAAGTTTAGTTAAACTAAGATCCATATGTTTTGATTAGGACTCTAAATAAGAATGGAGGAGGTTATACATTGTAGCCAGGCTATCAAAATCTTATGAATGTGGAGAATTTGGAAGATAGATGGCCATGGGAAATGGTTTGGAGAATTAAAGATCCAAAAATTCTAAAATTCTCATTTGGCTTGCTCTCACCTCAAAGTTCTTAACTGAAGATCTCTATCAAAAGAAAAATAATGAAGGTCCTGGAATATGTTATATTTGTTGGAAAGGTGGAGAAGACATATCCCACGTCTTCATGAAATGTCCATTTTCTCTTCAATTTTGTAATAAGATAGAATGTTAATTAGGAAAGAAGGATAGTTGGCAGCACGAGTCTATGGAGGTAGGCCTAAAAAATGGTTTTCATGATAATATTTAAACAATTATAGAGCAATTATTGTCCTAAGGGTTAGTGCAAGAATATGAGGGACCTTTTAGATTCAATCCTACTTTTCAAAAACATGATCATGTTACCAAAAAATACAACGTGTTTCTACTACATAGCACTTGCTATGGTTCAACCCGAGCCTGACATGTCATGGGACATGTAGGATAGGAAACCATATCGCATACGCGTTATATAACTACAAAACTCATACACGATATGTAGTATTAAAATGTGTACGCGATTTGGAAAACTAAAATTAATTTATATAGACAGGACCGAAACCCGCGACCTATTCTACCTATCAGGAACGCAAAACCGGCGGTGAATTGGAGCGTTTTGGAGCAAATTAGGTTCTTGGGATTGTTGGAGGATATTCCACCGGTGAATTATCATCCAACCAGGTAATTCAATCACCCAAAGCATTCTTTTTTGTCAATTTTAAACCTAGAATATTGTTTTTTAATAGAATAATCAACCCAACAACTCCCAAGCTAATGTTTGATGGATACAAGTAACATATTTTTCACACATCAAACTAAAAGAGGCTATAAGAAACAAAAACATCATGTCTAATAGATATTCAATGTTCCAAAAGGCTAGAAATATATAAAACAAACACAAGTATAGAGTGTGTGTGGAAGGAGGCTAAAATTATAAGCCAAAGGTTTTAACAATTAAAAAAACAATATATATCTACATTCTTATTAAAGACAAAGAAAGATAGAAATCCCACATCATAATGAGATTGAGAGGCATAAACAAAAAGAAACAAAAATACTATAAGAGAGACACAAAATTACTACTGAGTAGGGTTCTAAACAACACATATCTCATAATTCTCCACAATATGCAAGAGAGAGTAATGGACAAGCTAGATTATATTCCAATTACAATAGAAGCCCTAGATATTACACACCAATTGGTAGAACTAAAATAAAAATACAGTATAAGGCACAAGGTGTAAGAAACCCATGTTAGCAAACACAAGAACACGAATTCTGCTTCTTTTATCCTATAAACATAATAAAGAAAATTAGAAACACGTGAGACCCTAAGTATCCCTAAGATCCCTTGATCTAGCAAAGACATAAATAAATTTACTCAAATAGTCTATGCCCTTGCATCACTAGGTTTATCAACCATTTTTTAAAATAGCAAAAACAATGAGTAATATATTTCTACATGTCGAGTCTCTAAGCTCATCTACAACCAATTGTAGTCCAGTCCACAAATTCTCCATTTTTCCATGTAACTTTTGGTTGGTTTCCATTTTTATACAACAATGGAAATGGTGAACACCCATGAACTACCTAGAGTACGTCATGAGAGTGTTCCCAACCATGATCGAGTCAATTATATTTAGAGGATATGGTGGCAGCCCTATATCACCCCTTTTCTTGCCTCACATGTCCTAATAGTCCCTTGCCCCTTTATTTTACATATCCAAGGGATGTAAAGGCCAAAACATGTCAAAATAGCACTCCTAAGTTCAAAGAAGTTTAAACCCTAGTGTGCATGGAAAAGTCACCAATGAGGGTGAAGAAGTGCCTTAACTTCTAGAAAGAAGTTGAACGAAACTCACTATTTAATTATTAAATGTTTAATTTTAAGTTTTAAATGTTTAATTTTAAGTTTTAAATGTATGTAAGTGAATCCCATTAAATTGCTTACTTGAGTTTTCCTTAATTTACATTTTCAATTTTGAAGAGATGTCATTATATACCATGTATATGTTTCTAATAATTTCTTTATTGATTTTTTTATTGCAGTTGCGTCTATGGACACAAATGTTGAAATATTGATTGAGCTTGCCCAGTTGAGAGGACTCAGTACTGCTTTTAGTGTTGGTGATAGGATTCGATGTTCACTTGCATCCACTTTGGATGCAATTGTTGAGACTATTACATTGTCAAGCAACATACTATATGATATTACATCATATAGAGAAAGAAAAAGACAAGAGTACGATGATGGGCTTGGCTACAATGCAATAAAAAAGTTGAAAATTACCAAAGAGCATATATTTTCATTGTTTAGGGACCCTCGCATGGGGGAAATCCCAAATGCAAATAGGCCACATATCTCTATTGAGTGGTGCACATATTAGTCATTTGTTGATAATTGGATGGATAGATGGTATATGGTTTTTGATATGCCACCACACAACAACAGGGAAATCCCCCTGTATTTCCTTCGGAAGATGTATGCAGAGTTCATGTTGGGTAAACACGTAAACTATTTTGATATATTTCTGTTTCAGGGGATCGATGGGGGGATGCCCCAAAACCGACCCAATGCCAGGCTTCGAGACGTTGATCACCCTATCCCTGCACCTCGCAGGCAGTTTCCTGGGCCAGATGTCCCACCTATACATCGTGTTATTCCATAGACACGCGATGCATATTTGAGTTTGGCACAGGCAGTTGTTTGTCATAGCACTATGGTTCAACTTATGGGTGAGGAAGGGACATCTGTCCCTGGTGTGGTACATACGCTAGGTCTCCATGGTGTAGGACCATCTTCTAGTGTAGTACCACCCACTAGTGCAGTACCCCCATCTAGTGCGGGACCATCTACAAATGTAGCACCATCAGCACATTCCCAGCCTACTTTTGAGCCTCACGAGTGCACATCGTGTGGTCGTCCTTGCTATGGTATTTTGTCAGATGTTGTCTTCAGTGGATTTTTTAGTGATGTATGTATATGGTTAATTGTAATAAATTGTTCATTTATTTTCCTCTTTGTACACATATGTATAGTTTGAGCTAATACATTAATTTTGTGAACTTGCAATTGATGCTTTATGCCAGCAAGGACGCCCCAGAGTTCCATGTTCCACACTCTACAGAGGGGAGTGACATTCCATCCACTGATCCCTTGGTTGGTGGAGAGATTCCTATAGCACCCATTGCTGTATCTCACACCAAGGTAAACATTTTAAAATTTCAATTTTTTAATACTTGTTAATTTGTTAATTTCCACATACTATACATGTTAGTTCACTAATGTTATCTACGGTCTAATATTTACAATTATTAAACTTGCAGATGCCAGATCCTTCACGGGGGAAAGTAGTGATAGAGGTAGAATCCATGGTCGTATCGAGCGAGGAAATATCTGGGCATGACATTCCATCCACTGATCCCTTGGTTGGTGGAGAGATTCATATAGCACCCACTGTCGTATCTCACACCAAGGTAAACATTTTAAAAATGTCAGTTTTTTAATACTTATTAATTTGTTAATTTCCACACATTATACATGTTAGTTCACTAATGCTATCTGCGGTCTAATATTTACAATTATTAAACTGGAAGATGCCAGATCCTTCACGGGGGAAATCAGTGATGGAGGTAAACATTTTAAACATTTAAAAAATGTCATTTTTTAAATACATGTATGTTCGTTGAATCATGCATGTCTAACTACATGAACTCTTGTTGACTATAGGCACCAACTGAAACACCTGGACCATTTCCTAGAGTTGTATCTCGTCATAGGCCATATGTGAACAAGGGTCATGTGTATATGAGGCGGCCTACTCCTAGCAAGATTCCAATTGTCCATGACCATGGAGCTACTGATACCATGGTAATGTATATCCTTCAATGATATTTCTTGGTTAACTTGAAATCCAATGCATAAAATGTTTTGTTAATGTTTGATTTGCATGTTTACTACATCAAGAGCCAGAGTTTACTATTGAAAACCTTGCATGGATGGTTGATGCAGCAGTCAGTGCTGCATCTACAATGGAAACAAGTCACACAAAGGTACAACTATTTCAACATGATCGTTACATAGTTTATTATTGTTGGCGTATGTTTATTCATGCATGTCTAACTATTTAAACATTTGGTGATTGTAGCCACCAGCAGCAGGAGTTATTGATGCAGTAGTTAATGTGGTATTTGCAATAACAACACATAGAGGTACAACTATTTGAACATGATCTAGACATAGTGTGTTATCATTGTCTATTGTTTATTCATGCACATGTCTAACTATTTCAACATTTGGTGATTGTAGCCACCACCACCACTAGCAGTTCCTACCCCCTCTGGTTCGACCATGGATGCGACCATCCTTGATGTTCAACCAACAGCTCCATGTGCTACATAAGGAACACAATCCCCTTTATCACAGTCTCTCACTGAGGTGAGATGTCCATTATAAACCAATTGTTTCATGCAATGTCCATTAAAATTTTGATAATTGTTGAGTTGATTTAGATATGGCATTTTATTGAGCTAATGTATTAGTACATAGTTAGTTGAATTTAACAATTGATATTTAATTTGCAGGATCCAGAGATGCACACTGGTCCTAGAGTTGTGCCTATAGGATCAACCTCAAGAAAGAACAAGAGGAAGATTGAGTTTTGATGTGTCTTATAGGATATGTACATTTTGATACATGTACATGTGGCTTGGACAGTTTTGGATACATGTACTTTTGGAGACATGTACATTGACATTTCACTTACATGTACATGTGGCTTGGACAGTTTTGGATACATGTACTTTTGGAGACATGTACATTGACATTTCACTTACATGTACATGTGGCTTGGATAGTTTTGGATACATGTACATGTTGCTTGGATAGTATTGGATAGTTGTGGAGACACATGTACTTCTGGTTACTTTTGGATATATATGTACTTTTGGAGACATGTACATCAACATTTCAGTTATAAATGAATGATACATTTCACTTTGAATTTGTTCTTTGGTTTCCACATGTTCTTGTGTCAATCTATTGTATTGATTTGTGTGTATTATCTATTACTTATGAATGTACTATGTCAAAAGAAAAAACTATTATATTTAAAGGTTTCAATGATCTCACTACATGCACACTAAAGTCAAAGTTCTTGCTCATGTAATTTAATAAATATAAGTGCAATACAATGTATTTCAAGGTTTCAATGAACTCACTACATGCACACCAATTAGATATATCTAATTAAAAATTGTGAGTTTGGATTCATTAAATTACAAGTTTAGTCAATGCTCAAGTGTAATTTAATAAAACTAAGTGCAATACATGCTTCACATTTCACCAACGACCAACAACACTATTCAACAAACCTCATGCACCCAATGACTAATCACTCAGCATTAAAGGAACTAGAATACAATCCAAAGACTGAGAACCAATTTCGTGAATCAACATGATTTGAAGCATAAGTCCATCGTATTTGAAAAAGTTGAGTTGGACATTAGATTGATTCTGAATTGAGTTGTGACAGTAAGATAAGATTAGGGTTACCTTGGTAGGGTTATGGTTATGGGCCATGCATGTTAAAAAATAAACCCTAGTTAGGGATAGGGTTTTCCAAGTTTGGCCTTCGTTGACATGAAATGCATTGTCCAAGTTTGGCCCTCATTGGAGTGACTGCATTGTCCCCTACTTAGCGAAACCATAGCTTCAGAAACCACCTTAGACGGAGGTCGCCAGGCAATGAACAGGAGGGATAGGCCCCCTAGCTAAAATCCCACATCACGAATCCAACGGAATCGACGGTTCATCGATCGGAGGCCCAAGCATTGATCTACGGCGAGTTGTAGGTCACCTCCAGATACCGTTCAGAGACACCTGGTGGACTTGTGCCCGGTGCGCAAAAAACCTCACGGAGCCGCAATTTTGTATTCCATCAACTCCTGCTAGCATGTTTGGGCATGGGAAATATGGCAATGCCAACTACATCCCCACCATCTGTGGCTTTCCATCTTTGGCCCTCGTTAGCGTGACTATATTTTCCCCTACTGAGTGAAACCCTAGATTCAGAAACCACCGTAGACAGAGGTCATCGGGAAATGGACATGAGGGAGAGGCCCCCCCCTAGCTAAAATCCCACATCATGAATCCAACGGAATCAACGATTCGTCAATTGGAGGCCCGAGCATCGATCTATGGTGAGTTACAGGTCACCTCCAGATGCCGTTCAGGGACACCTGGTGGACTTGTGCCCGGTGCACAAAAAACCTCACGGAGTCGCAATTATGAATTATGTCAACTCCTGCTAGCGTGTTTTGGCATGGGAAATGTGGCAACGCGAACTGCATCCCCACCATCTATGGATTTCCATCTTTGGCCCTCATTGGCATGATTGCATTGTCCCCTACTTAGCGAAACCCTAGCTTCAAAAAACACCGTAGATGGACGTCACCAGGAAATGGACAGGAGGGAGAGGCCCCCCCTAGCTAAAATCCCATGTCATGAATCCAATGGAATCAACGGTTCATCGATCGGAGGCCCGAGCATCGATCTATGGTGAGTTGCAGGTCACCTCCAGATACCATTCAGGGACACCTGGTGGACTTGTGCCCGGTGCGAAAAAAACCTCATGGAGCCACAATTTTGAATTCCATCAACTCTTGCTATCATGTTTTGGCATGGGAAATATAGCAAAACCAACTGCATCCCCACCATCCATGGCTTTCCAGCTTTGGCCCTCATTGGCGTGATTGCATTGTCCCCTACTGAGCGAAACCCTAGCTTCAGAAACCACCATAGACGGAGGTCACCGGGCAATGGACAGGAGGGAGAGCCCCCCCCCCTGGCTAAAATCCCATGTCACGAACCCATCAAAATCAATGGTTCATTGATCAGAGGCCCAAGCATCGATCTATGGCGAGTTGCAGGTCACCTCCAGATACCGTTTAGGGACACCTGGTGGACTTGTGCCCGATGCGCAAAAAACCTCATGGAGCCGCAATTTTGAATTCTGTCAACTCCTTCTAGCATGTTTAGGCATGGGAAATATGGCAATGCCAATCGCATCCCCACCATCCATGGCTTTCTATCTTTGGCCGTCATTGGCGTGACTGCATTGTCCCCTACTGAGCGAAACCATAGATTCAGAAACCACCGTAGACAAAGTTCATCGGGCAATGGACAGGAGGGATAGGCCCCCCCCTAGCTAAAATCCCACATCACGAATCCAATGAAATCGACGATTCGTCAATCGGAGGCCCAAGCATCGATCTATGGCGAGTTGCAGGTCACCTCCAGATACCGTTCAGGGACACCTGATGGACTTGGGCCCGGTGTGCAAAAAACCTAACGGAGCCGCAATTTTGTATTCCATCACTTCCTGCTAGCATGTTTGGGCATGGGAAATATGGAAACGCCAACCGCATCCCCACCCTCCATGGCTTTCCATGCATCAATGACTTAATTAGATGTATAATGTAGACATATGTTACTTTTGAGTTGTCTCTATCATTGCTAGTATGTTTTTTTGTTTCAGGATTTTTATAATACATGATCAATGAGAAACATGAGTAAATGAGTTTATTGCTATCTTTTAATTGGAAATTAAACTCCTTAATAAAATCATATATTTTAATTGAAAATTAAAATATCACAATTTCAATTACACCAATGACCCAACATGTCAACCTCCCAAAATTTTCTATTATGCATTACATGAAACAATAACCTTTCGAAAGCATGAGAGGTTCCAAAGTTTGTTTGTTTATTAAGTTTATCACTTAATATCTTCACATGCATGATGTTGACCTACTTCACATGCATAATGTTAGCGCATGTTACTTTTGAATACTTCATATGCATAATGTTGAACCATGTTACTTTGAGTTGCTTGTGTCAATATTAGTAGGTTATTTTCTTCCACTTTCAATGTTCAAAAAAAGATAATCAACTAAAAACAAAGTTAAATAAATATCTTATTATTTTTTTCTTATCTTTTAAGTAGAAATTAAACTTCTCAATAAATAAAAATGAGATGAAATTCCAACACTACTAGTCAATAAATAAAAATGAGATGAAATTCCAACACTACTAGGCACTACCCCTTTGGAAATGGACATGCGGGTATAAGAGGTGAGTTATCAAGAATGAAATTATACAAGCCTTAAAACATAATTTTATCATTGCAACATATTATTTCCATCATCCTAGTTGTATATATCGACTAAAAACATTGACAATATTACCTAAGTTTGAAAAATTAGGGTTTTAGTCCTGTAAGAGAGCCTACAAAGAACTTTGATAGGTATATCCTACAGAGGTACATGTATGTATTCTAATGTTATGTATATCATGTGAATGAGATCTTGAAATGTTCATATGATTGATATATAGGGTTTATTGATCATATGTAAAATTTGGCATGTTCATTAACTTGACATACAAGAGAACTTTTGGCATATTTATAAACAACATTATGGAAAATTTTGCATATCAAGAACACAAAATTGACATATTCATAAGAAACATACATGGGAAAATTAAAATTATGATACATACCTCATCATGCTAGCTCCCACCTATTATCATACAACCAAGCCCTCTGGATCATCTCTTATAATGATGGTCTCCATGAGTCTCTCGTGCTTTGTATCCGGTAAGAAGTAGCGTACCTTCGATGAATTTCAGCTAGGCATTGTTTGTACCTGGAGGTTTGTACCAATGATTAAGTTGGTAAAGTGATACACACTTGTACCTTGTTTGTAGTCCCTGTAAACATATCCACCCTTCTTTCTTGCATTGTGGTCATGTGTAAGGTATTCACCTTTAACAACCATAGACCCGATGGGGAAGTGGTTGTTTTCATGATCAGTCATGGATATAATGAGGGTTTGCTTTCCCTCTATACAACGTTCCAACCAGTAATCACCACCCCATTCACTATCTTTTGAGGAAACCACTGCGTATATGTGTCCTGCATAGTATGAATGTAGGTATATGATCAAATATTTTTCGTGTGATACAAGGCCATTAATGTGAATTTCAAGACTACGTAAATTTTACAAAAAAATGTTAAGGAAATGCATCATACCAGGTTGTACAAGGTCTGATACATGATAAAAATCTATAGAAATAGACGATTGGTCTTCTTCCAATGGATTTAACTCAACAATTGCACGCTGATCAAGTGGAAGTGATATGTGATCCCATCCATCAACCCAATCAAATGATTCACACACATCCTAGTCACCATCACAAGAAGGCGGGCAAAAACAAGCGAGTTTTCTGGTCCATATTTCAAATACTGAGTTATCAGAGCTTCGAACCGAATGAAAGCCACGAGTCCCGGGAACAGTATTGCATTCCCATGCATGTGAATGATCTATGTCTACCACCTCCCAAAAAAATATCTCCACATGTATATTTCTTGTGGATTCTACTTGCATAGTTGATTCCTCTCCCATTACTGACGTGCACCACCTGACTATAGATTGAGCATTTCGAATAGTAGATATTGTAGATAATTTCAATTCCTCTCTTTGTAGGGCTATTTTGACACATGCTTCGGCTCCATCATGCTCTCCTTTACCATGCCCAGTCTCAAAATAGTTCCACATATGTGGAACTTTGTAGTTTTTATGCAGTGAACACAACCATTGAAATATGCATGCATTTTTTAACTGACTAGCACATTCATCAGACCAAATCCAGTGTCGATCCATATGTATGTTCCTTCCCTTCAAATGATCATAGAACATGATGAAGCAATGACGTACATAGTGGAAGTCATGGCACCTATCATCACTTATGTAGAAGTGATATTCCTTTAGAATTTCTCTTTTCTCTTCACTGCTATTTGGGACATGCCTATATGTGATATGCACCATCAAGGAAACCTGCTCAGAGTGATAATACTGACTTTGGATCTCATTTTGAGGTTGCAGAGTGTAGTTCTCGGCAAAATCAACAACTAAAAGTATAGTACCATGAGGAAATGTATCTCTGCATATTCTAAACTTCTCATCCTACCATCGTGCCAAGTGGACATGCTGAACATATTGATGTGTCTTTTCAATAAATTGCTTGACGAAGACACTAACTTGTACCTGTTGACACAAAATGATCTCAATATCAGGGTTTTTTTGTAAGGAATGAAATGCAATTGTTCGAACATAAATTTATAGATAAATGCATGTACTTGAGATGTCACCAATTGTATTTTTTTGCTTTCTTTCCTTGGGACTATTTCATAGCTGATATATTTGAAACTTTTCATGTCTGTAACCATATTCCCAAATTCATTGTCTCCAGTCTCATGCATACATTGGCTCAATAATGCCATTCCAGCATAGTTGGAGCAAGTTCCATCCAAATAGGATTTTGCATAGTAAGTTTGCCTCTCAGGCCTATTGCACATGATACTATGAATGAATTCTCTTGATGAGGTCGGTGGTATTGTCAAGGAGCAATCCTGCACATGGTTAGTATGCAACACACAACGAATGTACAAAAATGTTTCATAGTAATATTCATATTCTACATGGTATCTACAACAACAAGTATTACGAAGAGTATTTATTCTAACATACCAGGGCTTACATTTCTCAAAAGATCTTTGCCCCAAATTCAATTGTCTATGTTCATTCCTAAATTTCTCGTATAGTTCTATCTGTGTTATATCAAGAAGATGCTTAATATGTGGTTCACGGTCCTTTGAACCCCTTCTTAGTTTTAGTACATCCTTCCGGT
>LPNX011029698.1:193080-321017 GCA_001517045.1 Pseudotsuga menziesii
ATGATGTTGATGGTGATGATGATGATCATGTTGATGGTGATGATGATGGTGATGATGTTGATGATGCTGATGATGAAGATGATGATGGTGACGATGATTGTGATGATGATGCCGATGATGATGACGATGGTGATGATGATGTTGATTATGTTGATGTTGATGATGATGCTGATGATGAAGATGATGATGGTGATGACGATGGTGATGATGATGTTGATGACGACGACGACGATGGTGATGATGATGTTGATGATGACGATGACGATGGTGATGATGATGTTCATGATGTTGATGGTGATGATGATGATCATGTTGATGATGATGATGATGACGATGGTGATGATGATGTTGATGATGTTGATGTTGTTGTTGATGATGATGATGATGATGTTGATGTTGATGATGATGGCGATGGTGATGATCATGATCATGTTGATGATGATGATGATGAGGAAGGTGATGAGGAGGAGGAGGAGGAGGATGATGATGAGGATGAGGATGATGAGGATGATGTTGATGATGATGATGATGATGACAACGACGACGATGGTGATGATGATGTTCATGCTGTTGATGGTGATGATGATGATCATGTTGATGATGATGATGATGATGATGATGATGACGATGGTGATGATGATGTTGATGATGTTGATGTTGATGATGATGATGATGATGATGACGATGGTGATGATGATGTTGATGATGTCGATGATGATGATGATGTTGATGATGTCGATGATGATGATGATGATGAGTATGATCATGATTATCATGGCGATGTTGATGATGATGATCGATGATCAATGATGATGGTGATGATGATGGTGATGATGAGGATGAGGATGGTGATGATGGTGATGATGTTTATGATGATGCTGATGATGATGAGGATGAGGATGGTGACAATGGTGATGATGATGGCAATGATGATGATAATGACAATGATGGTGATGATGATGTTCATGATGTTGATGGTGATGATGATGATCATGTTGTTGTTGATGATGATGATGATGATGATGAAGGTGATGATGAGGATGAGGATGATGACGAATATGATGATGATGAGGATGATGACGTTGTTGTTGTTGTTGTTGATGATGATGATGATAATGATGATGACGACACTGGTGATGATGATGTTCATGATGTTGATGGTGATGATGATGATCATGTTGATGATGATGATGATGATGATGTTTATGTTGATGATGATGATGATGATGATGAAGATGATGATGACGATGAAGATGAAGATGATGATGATGATGACGATGACGGTGATGATGATCATGGTGATGTTGATGATGATGATTGATGATCAATGATCATGGTGATGATGAGAATGAGGATGGTGATGATGGTGATGATGATGATGATGAAGGTGATGATGATGATGACGATGACGCTGGTGTTGATGATGATGATGAATATGATGTTAACTACAATGCTATTTTTCTTATATAAAATGCGCTTGCGTTTTTCTTATATAAAACACGCACGAGTTTTGCTTATATAAAACGCGCTTGCATTTGGCTTTACTAAATCACACTCACGTGTTGTTTAAATTCAAAAATTTATTCCCTCCAAATGGTAAGGCCAAGCCTCCACCCATGCTTTCATGGAATTCTTATGCCTATGTGTCTGCTTTGTACTTTGTTTCGGATTCAACATGCCTATGCCTTGGAGTATGATAAACCATGGCTAATTCAGCATTATATCCAAATTTTCAATATGCTCATGTTTAGCAGTTCGTTTGATTATGCTGCACACCTCCATTTTTTATGAGATTTCAGAAAAAAATTATATATTTGGAAATTTCATTCAATTTCCTACATTTCTTGTTTTTTACTGATCGCAAGATTCATTGTGTAAGTGTCTCAAAATATCCATGCAAGTTGATGGATGTCTGTTTTTTCAGTTTTGTGTTGCATCTAACGCACCAAAAGAGACCCTCAACTTCTTGCACACACCCCTAACTAGATGGAATATTTGGAATAGTAGGAATGTTGAATCTTTTGAGAATTGTCCCTCCCATTCTACACAGGTTTCTACTATTATGTGCTCTTTGAATAAACATTTGAAGGAAGAGTTGAAGATTAAGACCAATAGTTATAAAACACATATTCGTTATAATGGATATGTGTTTGATATCGTATATGTGTTATAACATATATGTGTTGTATCGTATATGCATTATAACGCCTATGCGTTATATATAACGCATATGCGTTTTGTATCACATATGCAGTTTGTTAAATTTAAAATTTCGGCGGGAATAAGGCTTGGCATCATGTTCAAAAATAGCTTCGGACTACCAAACCTATTGGCTTGGACAAATAAATCAGGGCTATTGCCTATATTTCAGAACTCTGTGAATATGCTCAGTTTCGATGGCATTTTTTGCTATGTCAAACACAATATTGTTTTATGAAAATATAGAATATTGTAGAATACGATATTACGATTTTGAATATGTAATTTTTTCCTATAGATGTATGTTTTATTTATTTATTATTATTTTTCTAAATGACACACGTCCGTTTTTTAAAATAGATACATCCATTTGATTGCCTTCACCATTTCGCAAGAAAACTATAATGGTGCACTAGAGGAGAGAGAGATCTACAATCTTATATATAGAAATCAAGAGGAGAGAGAGATATACAATCTTATATATAGAAATCAAGAATTTCATTAAGTATAGCCCCTAAAGTGTTGCACCCGCAAAGAACATTTTCGTTTCAAGGTTTTCATACTTCAATAATTAATAATAATAAAAATAATTCATGAAGAATTTTGAAAAAATAGTGTTGCACTAGTACCATATGTCATTTATATGTCTGCAAGAGTTTATCCAAAAATGAAATTATCTACCTCATATAGTGCTGCACCCGCACAAACATATATGTTATGATGAGCTGAAAATTTGAAAACTCAATTTAAGGAAAACTAATTTTATAATCATTTTCACAAATTTTATATAGATAAGAGTTATATGTTATGAAAGCTTATTCAATTACCTAACTTTTGTATTTTTACTTCATCTTCAATCGGTTAGGGAAGTATCTCTAATTGTCACCTAAAGTGAGCGGTTCCATCATTAGAGGAAATTTGAGGTCTAAAATGAGCCTTCTAAGGAAAATAATAAAATAATAGTTAAAATAATAAAATAATAGTTATTAATTTTGGAGGAAAATGAAAAAAGCTACGTTTTGTGTTCGTATTTTCGACATATCTCCTTGTGTCTTTACTCAAATTCTGAGCGGGAGAGCTCGTTGGATGCAGAATTAAATTATGCATCCAGCGAGTACCCACACTGCATACTTTTGACGGACCCCGCTGCCCCGAAAATAGAACTACCTGAAAAAATGTGATGATGATGTTAGAGCTAAGACTTTGGGGAAGTTTTGCTCAGAGCTGCAGGTTGAAGGAGTTCGTGCGACAGGTGGTTGCAGTGAGGAAATTTTCAGTTCCGCTCTACAAGCTCGGACGGGCGTCCGCAGTTCAGACGCTCCATAGTTCGGACGCTCCACGAGGAGGCGAGCACTCCGCAGACAGTGCGCACCGCAGACAGGGTGCACCACAGGGTGTGTGCTCCGCAGACAGGGCGCACCGTAGGGTCGGGCGCTCTGCAGACAGAGTGTGCTGTAGGGAGGACGCTCCGCAAATAGAACGTGCCGCAGGGCAGACGTTCCGCAGACAGCACAGGACGCTCCGCAGACAGACGGACGTTCCGCAGACTGGACGCTCTGCAGAGACAGGCGCTCAGAGAAGGGCCCGCGCTCAGGAAACGAGCGCTCCGCAGTGCTTCCAGACGCTCTTAGAGGTGACTCCGCAGAGGTGCGCTCAGAAGCTTTGGCAAGAGTCATGCTTTGGCAGGGCGCCCATAAACGCGGGTTTTTAGCAGTGTTTGGCAAGCACTCAGTTGGTTAGCAAAAGTGCCGGAGCCGGTTTTGGTGACGGTGGCTTTGTGACCAAGTCCGTTGAAACGATGAAGGCTGTGCGAGAGAAGTTAGACGGAATTGAGGCTTGACTTGAAGGTGTCTTTGGCAGCCTTGCAAACTGTCCAAAGCAGCAGAAGGGAAATATTGGTAGATGGAAGCGGATGGTACGGCAGCGAAACTCGGGAGAGCCTGGGTTCGTGACTCTTTACTTGGACCAAGTAGAGGGCAAGATGGTTAGACGTAACACAGATCCAGCTTCTGGCTCAGAAGCAGAAGCAACTTCGGATGGAGAGGAGTCTGTTCATGAAGAACGGGAGCCTAAGGCCAAAGGTAAACGGAGGCTAGCAGCAATTGAGACGAACATGGGGAAATTCAGTGAAGCGCTCTATGCTCATGGAGAAAAGGCTGCAGCTATGCGGGACGATATGGAAAGGATGCGAAAGGCATTCAATGAAGTTGTTGAAGAGTGCAAAGAGGCAACGAATGTCTTGCACGCTGCGGTGCAGCAAGATACAGTGGACAGAGTTAAGAAGCTTGAGGAAGTTGTGGAACAACTTTAGCTTCACATCAAAGGCCAAGATGACACGATTGCGGTGCTGAAACGTGCGTTGGCTAATAGTGGTGGCAATGGTGGCACGACCATGAAAATCAGGATGAAGGAACCACAACCGTTTGATGGTACATGTGATTTGAAGTTACTTGGAAATTTCTGCTGGGATGTCGAACAATACCTTGATCAGATGAATGGATGTTCAGATGAGGCGAAGGTCAATGCAGCAGCAATGTTTCTCACCGACACAACAAAGCTTTGGTGGAGGAACCATGTGAAAGATGTAGGTTCAGGAAAGATCACAGAGAGGATTGAGACGTGGGAGCAAATGAAGGCAGCTCTCAAGGCACAGTTTGGTCCCGGTAACCAGAGTTGGGTTGCACGAAACGAGCTGATGCAGATTCGTCACACGACGAAGATTCAGGCTTATATCAAAGCCTATACCAGCGTGATGTTGAAGATAAAGGATATGAGCGAGGAGGATCGTCTTTATCATTTTATGAAGGGTCTTCAAGGTTGGGTGCAAGCGGACCTCGGACGACAAGGAGTTAAGACCCTTGCTGAGGCAATTTCTGTGGCGGAAAAGTTGCATAACTTCCGAACATATAGGCATGACGAAGCTAGAGGCAATGAAGATGGCAGCAAGAAACAGCAACACGGCAAGTTCAAGAGGGAGCAGCCGGGTAAGCCTAAGTTTCAAGGAAAACATGAGGATGAAAAGCCCAAACAGTTTGGTAAAAAGAAGGAGAAAAATTCAGTCTCCTGTTACATCTGCACAAAGGACCATTTTGCAAGAGACTGTCCTTTGCGGTCGCAGAAGGTGGCTGCGGTTGAACAGGGTGGACCATCCGTTGGCATGATGCAGGTGTTGAACGTTGTCTTAGAGGCACCGGTTTCAACAAAACCTGATTACGGGTAGTTGAGCTATGTGCCCATTGAGTTGAATGGTCACCAGATTTCAGTGCTAGTTGATAGTGGTGCCACTCATAACTTCGTTAATGAGGAGGTTGCGAAGCGGCTTGGTTTGCAAGTCGAACAGAAAGAAAATATGTTCAAGGCAGTCAATTCAAGCATTGAGAGAGTTGAAGGTGTGGCTCAGAAAGTTTCTCTAAGGATTGGAGAATGGGCAGGGGTGAGTGACTTCACCATTGTGCCCCTCGATGACTTTGAAGTTGTGATTGGCCAGGATTTTATGAAAAAGGAGAAGGCAGCGTTGCTGCCCCACCTTAACAGTTTTGCGTTTCTTGCGAGAGAGAAGCCCATCCATGTGCAGACCACGAAGAAGGCAAGGGGAGGATGGAATGTGACTGCGTTAGTAGCCAATCCACAGACTACCGTAGCCGCAGGTCATGAACAGCTTGATGAGGTGAAAGGCAAGGAAGGCACTAGCAAGGAAGAAGTCGTTTATGTGGAGGAACGATTCGCCAGTAGAGAGTCGGTTGTTCAGGTGGAACAACGACTTGACGTGATGGAAAGGGTCGTGGAAAAGGCCATGACAAGTCTAGAAAAACTTATCAAGTTCTGCAAGGTTGCGGAAGGAAAACAGTACGGAGAGAGGATAGTTCCAGCTAGTATGTTTGGCTGTAACACAGTTACAGCAAATGTGTGGCAAGAGGACCCGGAAGCACAGAGATTGTTTGATGAAGGAGGCGGAATTGTTGGCGGCAACATTCCACTTCTGTTGTATTTGAGCCAAAAGGAGGAGGCGCGGGAGCGTGCAGAGGAGGATGGCGAGGTGCACCATCTCCTCCGTTCTTCTACCTAGGTACACAAAGTGAAACGGTCGCTACCCTTGGCAAAGGTAGACAGACCGCGGGTGTTGCAGAAAGAGTAAACCCGAAACATAGCCAAGTGTGGATGGAGGTGGTGTCTTCATTCACTTGTGACAGATTTTGCCAGAGAGGACTAGAGGAAGTGACCGACGGAAACGATGGAGCGAACTGATCACCCGGTTCATGCGAAGAAGAAGGGAACGGAGACTAGTGTATAGGCAGAACTACACAGTATGATGGTTTTTACAGGTTGCTGCAAAATGGTAGCAGCGGTTGACGTTGCCGGGACGACAACAATTTTAAGTGGGGGAGGCTGTCATGGCCACGTTTTTCAGCGCACCTAGATGGTGGCACACCTGGGCAAGGTGTCATGGACATGACGATTCGACATGGAGTTGTGCTCTCACTTGGCAAAGATGGAAAGCGCCCACATTCACCACCGGCACGGAGGTCAGGAATGTGGTGCGCCCCAAGGTTAGCGCCCACGTGACTTGGCACGGGCGCCCCTTGGCAAAGATGACATTGATGATGGGCGCGCGACACCTTTGAGGCGCGCAACCCTTGAGCGTGCGGATGGGCATGCAAGCTTGTGAAGACGTTTGGTAAACTGGCGCGCGACCCTAGGTGTGGGCGCGCGACCCTAGCGTGCGGACGGACAGATGTGCGGACGGACAGACGTGCGGACAGTGGGCGCTCCGGCAAAAGAGCGCTTTGGTAAGCAAACTGATGGGCGTGTGGACGACAACAGTTGGGCGACGAGCGCGCGCGCGCGACGGCATGGTTAGCGACGAACGGCGGTCAAAGAGATGGGTGCTTCGGTCAAAGTAAAGGGGGCGCTCAACTCACCGGCAAAGTGTGCGTGCGGCACTCTAGAGGCTTCGGCAAGTGGACCCGTGAACGCCTAAGTCAAAGTGCACCTTGGTGCGGTGACACCAATGAAACGGTTAAGTGGGCCAAGTGTGTTTGCAAGGGGTGACTTGTGCGGTAAGCAAGCTGGCAAGTTGACATGGGCAAGACACCTAGAAGGCTATAAGTAAACGAAGTGCAAGTCATTTCAAATCATCCAAGAGATCATCCAAGGATCCAAGAGCTTAGGCAAGGGAGCTAAGGAAAGTTCATGTAAACAGGGCGCTTGGCTAAAGCGCACCTTTGTTTCTGAGGCATCCGCGCAGGGGTACCGCAGGCAGCCGTTTTTGGCACAGTGCACAGTTGAACTGCGGCAGAGGCTAAGTTCAGACAGTGGCACGTTTTCTAGGTTTTCTGCGGTGCGGCAGCAACATACAGTGAGGGTTTGCAGCATTCGTTTCGGCAGCCAAGTTAGTTGCTTAGTGGAGGTTGACTTGGGTTTTTCTAGTTTTGTAAAAGTGTGTGCTTTAGCCGAGTTGGGCGCACACCCAGAGAGTGGCTGGTTTTGGCATCTCTGTTTATTATACTTGTGAAAATATTGAAGACGGGCTCTGCATTGGGCAACCCGCACACTTCCATACTTTCTTGTGTTTTTGCTATTGTGTAAGAATGACTAAGTTAATGATATAACATGTTTCCGCATAATGAGTAGGCGTAGTCCGTTAGTTAACATCAAGTTGGCCAAGCCCTTGAGAGGTTGCTAGACGGTGCCGCACACCCTCTTAGCGAGTCAAGAGCGCTCAACTAAGTGGGGCTGTGACAAATGGTATTAGAGCCACGTTCATCTGTGGCATTGCGCGAAAGTGTCTCTTCACCACCAACTCCTCCTACATTGGATTTCGATGAGGCCGCGTTGACGAGGACGTCAACAATTTTAAGTGGGGGAGAATGTTACGACCTTAATTTTAGCGCCCTTGGCAAAGGCGCTCTACGATTGCGTTGGGATGTGCTAGCAAGAGTGCACGACGTGTTTATATGATTTTGGTAGCCTTGGTGGCCAACTCGAGGAGGAGGTGGTCAAGACGGTGTACCAGCGTGTTGGATCGCTGGGAGGACCAAGGGGATGATGTTAAGTCAAGTGGCTTGCATCTCGGCGAGTGTCAACATGGTGGACCCATCGGAGGATGATGCGGCGAGCATTACGCTAGTGCAGGGCAACGCCTAGGCAAGACAATGACGTTGATGGATGGGACGGGAACACATCAGTATGTAAGCATGTGGTCAGACTTGGCTCGGTGTGCAAGGACGACGCCTCAAGACCTCTTCAAGTATTGGTTTTGGTTTAGCTTGCGGCACGGGTAAGTGTGTTGTCGGTCGTTCAAGTGTTGGCTCGGAGGTGAACATGCGACGGACTGCATGGGATATGGTTGGGTGGCGTTGCATCGCGTTGCAACGTCTACGGTGAACGAGCACTTTACAATCCGCGTGACTCTAAGGTGTCTGGCTAAGGTTTGGTCAGGCTGGTTTCGGTTAGGCGTAGTCCGAGTGAAACTTGTAGTTGATGGCCTTGCCCAACTAGCAAGCTCACGCCGGTGCCGCGCGTGTCTAGGCTTTTGAACGTATGGGACTTTCATGTAGTTCTGTTTTCAGGGCAGTGAGGTCCGTCAAAAGTATGCAGTGTGGGTACTAGCTGGATGCATAATTTAATTCCGCATCCAACGAGCTCTTTCGCTTGATTAAGTGGTGGCTAAAGAAAGGGACAACAATAAAAACATCTTGATTAAGATTTAAGTAAACTTTACTTAAGTGGTGGTTAAAGAAAAATGTAACAATAATGACTTCTCTTTTATTAAATATTATTTGTTTTATGTTTATATTAATCAATTAATATTAATTTGGTAATTAATTTAATGATTAGTCTTTGTTTAACAACTAACCATCTCTACAAAACTAAGTGGCTAACTATATCTATAGCTATATACTCAGCTATTAGTTTAATCAACTAGACCTTTTAGTGTTTGCCAATCTAATCTGAATTGTTTGATGATTAGTTGTAAAAATTTTCAGTTGGCACTTAGAGTGGTTTGTTTGTTACGTAGACATTGTGATTCATATTCACTGGAAATCCTCTTCAAGTTTCCAGATTCCTTCCTACTGTCATTCATAAAGAATACAGACTGACAAGGCTTTCTAGATTCCTTCAGACTGTCATTCATAAGGAATACAGGTTTACAAGGTCTTGTCTCTCTGTAGAAGGATTAAAGAAAGGTAGGATATTTTTCGTTAGTCAAGATCTACATGAAAAATCAGTTTACATATAAGTGGAGCTTCTCCTATCGTACAGTCAGTTAATGCAAAGCATTTCGTCAAAAGTAACTAGTTCCTCGGGAATAACAACACCTGAATCCCGAATCAACGCAGACATCCTCCATTCAAACACTGATCATCTGACTTTCCATTTACACATAAGAAGCACGGTGATCGATACGAATTTTCTCATTGCAAATAGAGACATGTATTTACGCATATCTATGAATGAAAACGCCCCATAACCTCCAGTCATGCATGTCGAGTTTCACAAAAAATCTCGAAGCCATCCCTCTTACTCCGTGTTCTGTACTTATCAAATCTAGGCTGTACTAATTTCTCTCTTTAAATATGAGAACTTGATGAAGGAAATCTGAATCCTTGCAGTCTGCTTTTTAAGAATAGCTTTGAGAGATACAAATTCAAAGATGGGGAGAACAGTTACACCTATATCTTGTTGTTCATATGCTGAATTGAACAAAGGATCCTGGACGCCCGAGAAGGGATCAAAATTCAAGCAGTTAGTGCCTGTCAAAGGGCTCCTAGGCCGTCAGTGAAGGGGAATTTAAAATTTGCACGTCATTTAAAATGAGGTTTTTAATTTTTGTCATTTTTTTTAATTTTTGTTATTTTAATAAAAAATGGAGCTTTTAAATTTTAAATTTAAATTAAAATTACACTAGAAGGGTTAAGATAAAAATTGCCCATCAACAATTTTTGTGATTTCGACGTGTACCAGCCTCCAAGATATTTCATATCATATTAAATGAGAAGATCCAATGCGATCGGGCGGGGCATTGTCAATTGAATTCCTGGACGAGATGATTATCAGTGGCTGCCTTCCCAATAACGCCACTTTGTCAGCAGGGTAGATTTACTGAAGTTGTTGTACTAAAGTTGTTGTTCTTGTGAACGAGATGGTGGCCATAGTTTGCGAGCTCGATGTTGTCATCTACATTTCTTTGATTGATGGGCTCAGCTCGATTTTTCCTTAGAAATGCAGATTCTCATGGTTGAGAAGGGGATGGCCCCAGATGTTTTTACCTACATCAGTTTGATTCAGGGGCTCTCTGATGCGGGTCTGTTGGAGGAGGCTCTGAGGAGTATTGCTCTTATGGAAGTTTTGTTCAGACAACAAGGTTAGTATTTTAATCATCCCGGATTTGGAAAGCGAAGCAAATATGGGATCGCTGGATTTGGTAATATTCATCATGTAAAAAGAGCCTGAAAGTGTATCTGTATTTTTCCTTGGATTAGTTTTGGTCTTGTGAAGAAGAAGTCGTTTTTAAGAATATGGATTCAAATTCCATGGCAAATCATGGTGGTAACAACAGCAGCAGCCGCCATGATCATTGCTGGCCCTCTAAGATGCCAGATTGGCATTTAAAGAGTCCTTGGGACTGGGAAGGTTGCACAGGGCTTTACAGTACGGCCGGGGATAGGTATGAGAGATTACCCATGGCTGAATGGTTTTGTTCAGAAGAGGGTTATATGGACGAACATGGTTCATGAGTCCTCGCCCCTGTCTGAGCCTCTCATGGCTGCTGGTAATTTTACTGAAGTCATCAACGACGGGAGTTTTTCAGGCAATCATAAGGCACAGTTTCCTCTGGATGTCAAGATTCATCAGAATCCTTTGGCTGAGGGTTCTGTGAAAAGCGAAGGCAATGGATTATTGAAGGGTTGGCTTGTAGAAGGGGTTGCAAATGGTGGTAATTTTCTTGGGGGTTCCCAGTATAGCCATTCTGGTCAGAGAAATATGGTGGTAGTTGACTTGGGTGGGACTCGGGAGGAATGACCATTATCAGAGTGCTAACGAGGGTCCCATGAGAGATAATATTA
Organism: Pseudotsuga menziesii; assembly: GCA_001517045.1. Lineage (NCBI taxonomy): Eukaryota > Viridiplantae > Streptophyta > Pinopsida > Pinales > Pinaceae > Pseudotsuga > Pseudotsuga menziesii. The sequence goes on from LPNX011029698.1 coordinate 204,348, forward strand.
ATGTCATCAAGAATGTTCAAGGGGATTCCTGAACGTGCCTTAAGCTAAGGAAAGCGGCAGCATTTTGGAGACTCTGTGAATCCGGCTAAGGTAATTAATCCAGTCACTGGTAATAGCGCTGGCGATTGCTTTTATAAGAAGCCGAGGGCTTTGTCTGCTTCGACCGCGCAACCTCCCCGTTGTCAAGTGGAAGGATGCAACGTAGTGTTGGCAAATGCAAAAGAATATCACAAGAGACATAAGTCTATGAAATGCATTCCAAAGCCCCCAAACTCATTTTTCTTGGTACCGAGCAACGCTTTTGTCAGCAGTGTAGCAGGTAACTAACCAGGAGACGGTTGCACCTCACTGTTTTTTTTCTGAGTAGTTCAACATGGATCCATACATACTAGGTATATAATTTGATAATACACATGAATAATTGGGTGTTGTGGTGCCTATCTAAATTCCATGGCATAGCAGAATTTGATGAGGCAGAGAGAAGTTGCAGCAGAAGGTTGGCGGGACACAATGAACGGCAGAGGAAGAACTCGTTAGATTCATTGGCTAACTCCGGCAGCCAAGGTAATTTTATATAAATTTGCCTTTCCTGTTACTGTAAGGCGGAGATGTGCATGCATTCAAGCACAAGTTCATTAGTTGACAACCTATTACTTTTTGAGGACTTTAGTTTTATATTTGTCAGAGGATAATTCTCTGAATTGGCCCTGTGAAACTTTCAGATGATGACTGTGCAAAAACCTCTATTGTTTATTCTTCAGGTCTGCATCTTTTCGATACTTTATCAATTTCTCAGTAATCTCAAAATATTCAGCTTTGGTTGCTTCTGCTTCCCCTATAGATTTTATTTTATGACTGAAGCTTCGGAGTTCTAGCATAGGCTGCCTCTTGTTTTGAATTCCTTCAACGCCATCAAGAATGGTCTCTGAAGTGAGCACGTTTTTTCGTCCTCAATCCATACTTCCAAATTTATAGCCATAGATTGTACTATCCGGCTTGACCATCTGTCTGAGTTCCTTTTTTATTATAAACCTTAAAGCCTCTGAGCAATTGTAGACTTATTCCCCAATCAAATAGATTGAACACAATGTAGGCAGGGATATACATTCACTTGTGCAATTTTACAAATCCCATTAAAATGACAAATCCCATTTTGCAATTTAATTTTTTGTTTTTAACTTTTCTCATCAAGTAAATGAAATGTACAATTAATTTAGTACTGTCATTTGAAATGTAAGCTTTTTGAAAGCCCTTCATCAATGAAGTGCTGCATGAATATATAACCTTCTATATGAAATCAAGACCAGCCCTTCAATCTTGATCCCTGCGCCCGATGACGGAGAAGGAAATCGGCGCACTCTTCCGACAAAGCATGTATGGTTTCTTTTCATCTCATAAATATAATGATATATTGCTTATATAGCATTCTTTATTTACTCTCAAACTATGTCATATGATAATTGTCATGCTGTTATTCTTTTCTACATACAGATAGTGTAGGTTGAAATAGCACTCTGTGTCTCTGAGAACTAGGGATACAAAAAAACCTAATTAATTTGCTATGTATATCCACACAGGTTTACTGCGTTGTGGAAAGGGCGGCCGGTTACGAACTTACGTTGATTAATTATCTTGAGTACAATGTCAAGCCTGGCAATATTTTCACAGATGAAAAAGAAATGATCATAAGACTATAAATTGCTTGGGAATAGGTTGTCAAAGATAAGATGATTCATGTAAAATTAGATAGATTTCAAATGAATCCACTAAGTTCAATTTAGTCGAGACATGTTTTAACTTTAGGAATCGGTACGAAAATCCTTAAATACAGGCTACTCATTCTCAAAACTCTAGGGTTACATATATATTTATTCGTCCATTGCATCTGCTTCGTTAATGAGCATCCAAATTCATTTTCGACAGTGGAGGGGTGTCTAATCTTAGAGTTTAGATATGCTCTCTGTAATTATTCGATATCGACACTGGTTCCTATTTATCTCAGGTCTGAATCCTGATGCTGTAAAATAATGCTGCATTCCCCTTTACAAACCCGAGTTATGAATCTAGATAGTTATGTAGCTATTATTTATAAGATTGTTTAAACAATCAATTCAAGATTTGATTGTCCACTCATGAATGTGTATATTTCAGGCGGTCCTTGATTGCCCGGCGCAATCCAGGCCGAATAGAGAACGAGGTGAAGAACTACTGGAATATTCATTTGAGGAAGAAATTAAATGCCACAAAAGGCTTCACTCGCAATGCTAGGCAGACTGAACTCGGTCAACATGATCCCTGCTTCAACCGAGTTGCTCCCATTAAAAAAATATACGAAGGCACCATTAACCCTGTGTGTATGAATCAAAGGAGATCTTCGTTTTCTCCTTACAAGCACCACTGAAAACTTCAAACAATCAATTGATGGGTACCATGATAGTACTATGGATTTAAACACCACCACCATCAATCATAGCCACAGTACTGGATGGGCTCATGGAAGTCAGCATGATCAGTCCTCTATGCCAATTATCTGCTCTCCAGACTTTCAAGATTGTAAGACATGCCCATCAGACTGCATGATTGGAGGAGGATTATATGAGCAATACAGCATGGCAGACAGCTTTACATCAATGGAGCAGCAAGAACATAACATCGTTTCAGCAAACAATATTAATTACAACGGAGTCATGAAGTCGCTTAAATCCTGCTTGCAGCCCGAAGATCCTACCGCAAACCATTGCTCAACATGGGTGTCTTCCTTTGATTGGTTTGATTGCAAACAACGGTGAGATTATTAATGTCAAAATCTTCCCCGCAAAGTAGAATCGCTTTTGCATAGACTGCGACTGATTGTGCAGTGTGTCTAACAATAGCACGATTTTCAGCTTTGGTCATAGTAAGGCTAGCTCTAAGCATTCGTAGTGTAGCATTTAATACTGATCAATTATATTCATCTTTTTATTTTATTTTTTTTAAGATTTTATATTCATCTTTTTATTTTATCTTATTTAAGATTTTATGATTATGTTTATAGGTATTTAGATTTTGGATTTGGTTGACAAAATCATAACAGATGTGTAACCAAGATTCATTTCATTTCATGGTTTTCTTATTTTTGTTAAATGCATTTTGATTAAAACACTATAAGTCTAAAATCTTAATATAAGTCTAAAATTGTAATAATTATTTTGTGGTATCAACATTGTTATAAAAGACTTTGATTCGATATTTTACCCTACTTAAATACACTTCTCTACTTCATTTATAACAATCTTGTTGTCATGATGAATCATAAATGTATCCTTGATTTAACGCCATACTTATATGTGCAGATAAGTTAGAGTTACTTTACATTAATTGATATGTAATTTCGTTATAAGCTACTACAATTTATTGATATATTAATTGCTAAATTCCTTTATCAATGGTTCAACTAATTAGTGAAATTATATTTATACATATACAATTAATTGCTAAATTCTGTTATCAATGATTCAACTAATTAATGAAATCATACATATAAGTATTAGTAGTAGGAGGATTATATATTTTTTATATTTTGATTATTAAATTAGTAAGATTATATATTCTTTTAATTAGTATAACAAATTAATATTGTATTTTATTATTAAATTATTAAATTAGTTTATTATTTTATTTTAATTCATATAGTCCTAAAAAAATAAAGTGTTGAAGTCATATTATAGAAAGTGATTAAAGAGATATTATAGAAAGTGATTAAAAGAGATATTATAGAAAGTGATTAAAAAGCCTCTTAAAATGTGTATGGAAATTTGATAAATAGAAAAGAGAACTTAATATGGAAGATGATTGGAAACAAAATTTTGTTTAAAAATATTTATTATGAAAATCTTTTTTAGAGCCTTATGTAAAAAGGGGTAGGAAACCAAAATGTTATATACAAATAAAAATTTGGCAAAGCTTTAAGTTATTAGGGAAGTCAATTCCATTTTAGACAAGTTTTACACATGTGCTCAAACATTGGAAAGAGGTATTAATCTAGTTAATTTTAATAGTTTTTTATTCTATAACAAAATAGTAACATGGTTGACAAGTTTTACACATGAGCTCAAACATTGGAAAGAGGTGTTAATCTAGTTGAATTTTAATAGTTTTTTATTCTATAACAAAATAGTAACATGGTTGATTTAATTGCTCCTTGTATAGCCTATGTAAGCTTTAAGGTGATTTTTTTTTACATTTTCTACACCTAGAAAATAGGTTTATAATTAACTATAGTTTTAATTTGTTTATTTTATGAGCCAACATTAATTTATTTAATTACTTTTTATTTGGTGTTTTTATGAACCAATGTGAATTTTTTAAATTAAATTTTACTTTTGGCAATGTTATGTAAGGTTGTTTACTTTTTACTTTTGATAATGTTTGTTGTAGAGCACATTCCAAGTACAATTTAGCAAACACAATACAATCATGAAATAACAACTCAATATTAAAGAGATTGTAAAGTAAAGAGTCATTAAGTTTATTTACAACCATGTGCCAAAGCTATAAAGTTAATTAATTAAATCTAAAATAAAATAAAAAAATTTACATCTCAAAAAATATAATCCCTTCTAACATTAGGGAAGTACTATAAATCCATGATATTTTAATTAAATTTTAAATGTTCTAAAAAAACAAAGGTATATGTCAAAACCCCAAATTTTCACAAAAATTTAAAATTTTGAGATAACAATAAATGCTAAAACCTGAGGTTTACTAAGAGCTAAGAGTTGGCATAAAAGAAATAGTTAAGTAATTAGTTTCACTAAAATCTAAAATAACTTAGCAGTTTATTTTCATAGCAAGAATAAAATCTTTTTGTGTGTTGTTTGCTTCAGTTTACTGATTAGTTCTTTTATGTCAGTAGGTGGAATCTACTTTTGAATCCGAGGCTTACTTAGCAATCGTGCTAATGCAGATGAATACTGTTTCTTACAGGTTTATAGGTATGTTCGATTGAGTATATTTTAAAAGATATTTAAGTGTCAGCAGTATTTGTTTGCAATTTAAAAAGCTGAGTAAAATAAGCTGCTAAACTCTACACAACTCTTGTAAGGTAAAACCATTTGGCTTTCATCAGTTTTTCAAGTAAATAAGTTACATGTTTGCGACTCTAAAAATTAGAATCTCAGTTACAAGTATTTCTACTTTAGTCTAAGTAATTTGTAATATTTATAAACATTGTTATTGTCAGTATTTATGCAATAGTATCTTATCTTGCCTATGTATTTATTGACCCTCATTTGGTTTCTACAAGATAACTTACAGCCTATTATCTTTTGGACAGTAAAACCTTCGATTGTATAACTACAACCATCATGCCCTTCTATATGAGCTCATGGTTACCACTATTTTATTTCCAAGTCTAACTTTGTGGTTCTAGTAACTTTTGGATTTAATAGGGTCATTCCTATTCCCATTATCAGGTTTACTTCTATAATTATCTTACTGTCAACTAGACATTCTGAATGAGAATAGAACCAAATTGAGTTATACTCCACCTTCTATCAAAGTATTGTTGCTTAAACTATGTGATAGAATTTTGTGATAATATTATTATCTTCAGCTTTGTACTACTTCATGGCTTTGATGCTATTTGAGTAATATCAGTGCAAGAATATGAGGGACCTTTAAGATGCAATCCTATTTTTTAGAAACAAGATCATGTTACCAAAAAATACATCAACCCGAGCCTGACATAGCACTTGCCGAGCCTGACATGTCATGGAATTCCTATGCCTATGTGTCTACTTTGTACTTTGCTTCGGATTCAACATGCATGTGCCTTGGAGTATGACTAACCATGGCTAATTCAACATTATATCCAAATTTTCAATATGCTCATGTTTAGCGGTTCGTCTGATTATGCTACACACCTCCATTTTTTATGAGATTTTAGAAACAGATATGGTTTTTCTTGCAGATTCTAAATATATAAATTTTAACAAGAATACATAATTTTTTCTATTTTTTTCTTATTTTATCTTCTGTCATCACTCCTCAACTCAAAAAAGACACTGGTAGTGTTTCATCCATATCTCTTTCGTTTCTCAACCATTTTAAAAAAAATTGTATGGTGCACTAAAGAACACCAATCTCTACATGTTATAAAAAACCCATTTCCAAATAATTACATTAAGACATTCAAATGCTGCACCCACAAATGATGTACCGTTTTCGAGGTTTGATCTCTTAGATAATTAAAAAAAAATTAAAAAAATTATTTTTATTATTGGAAAAATAGTCATGCACTAGTCCTATATGTTCTCTATATGTATACCGGTTTTCGTAAGTTTATTCCATCATTTAGACACTCATACGCTGCACCCACAAAAACATATACCTTATAATTTGTCACAAAAATAAAAAGTGCTTGTTAAAATTTATCTAACTTTAGATAGTTAACAATATTTTCAATAGAAAAAAAATATATATTTGGAAAGGTCATTCAATTTCCTACATTTCTTGTTTTTTACTGATCACAAGATTCATTGTGTAAGTGTCTCAAAATATCCATGCAAGTTGATGGATGTCTGTTTTTTCAGTTTTGTATTGCATCTAACGCGCCAAAAGAGACCCTCAACTTCTTGCACCTAGATTTTAATAGACATTCAATCTACCCATAGTTTGTTATTATAACGTATTTTAATCTAATCTTTATATTCCCTTGCATTATTACAAGGTGCTATTTATAAAGTTTAGACTTGTAATATTCTTATTGCAAAAGGGTTTACTATGCATAAGCTATAGTTTTTCTTTGCTACTAGAGAATCTACAGTCATCTATTAGCTAGCATGAACTCTTTTATATCTATATTAAAGACTTAAACTTTGACCTTATCTATAAACAAGACATAAATTAAATGATTTCTATCTTATCAAAGCAATGTTTAGAGTATAGTTATGCAACCAATTATATCATTATGGTGATCTGTTATTATATAACAATATAATGTTATTGGTAGAAAGGGATTAATGCATAATCCAAATCAGGGTTTAAGTTAAGATTTATAATTGACACTACTAGCTTGGTTAACGTAACCCCCACGTTGATAAACTCGTCATTATGTTAACATAAAACATTGTGCAAATGATTAACGATTGGATTACGAATTATTTGGGTTGACAATAAGGTTTAATCCACGCTGCAATAATCAAATAATTGGAATATTTCTTCCACGTAGGAACTATAGGACACGACCCTCCCTGCATGGATAAATTTGTAGCTACGTGGTTGATTTCTGTCCACGCCTGGAAAATATATATTGGTATGGAAACCTAACCAATATCATTTCTGTCCCACAGTTTACGTTGGCTCTAGGGTTGCTTGGCTTGTCTCCCATGGCGGCCGTTGTTTCTCCTGGTTACAGTAGCCTTGTGCCTTGACTCCACGCTGATTATATTCTCCGGTGTGTGGTTTTTGAATGCTGGTTCTTTCTCTGCTACAAGTGGAGTTGTCTTTTTTCTGCTATCCTTGGCTCGCTGCCTGTGAAACCTTTCCTCCAATGCATGCGTAGTTTAATGGCTGCTTCGGTTTCCTTCTCTGGTTCTCATGGCTTGCCATCATGTGAGGTTCTTGAGGGTTGTTTGTGTTTCCAACTGCATCGCCTGTAGGTGACAGTGCTTCGTGAAGCTGTTCGTTGTTCTCCCAATGACAGATGATTATCATAATGGAATTTCTTTTATTTACTGCAAGTATATAAAGATTGTTTTCAAGCTTTAACAAGTAAATTGTTTCACTGAAAGTGGTTTGTCGCTTGCTGCAGGTGCTCGCCGCTATGAAGCTTGAACAAGGAAGAAAAGGCAGCCCTTGCAAAGGTCATGGCTTGTGGTTCAAACTCGGGTAAGCCCCATGGTCTAAATGATGGATTCTCACTCTGTTAGTACTAGGGTGGTCGTTGGACTCGCCCAGGGTTTTGGAAAAACCCTCTCTTGTCTCGTCACGAGTTATGTTATTGTTTTTAAATGTTTTTACAGGCTGTTGGGAAAATACTTAAATCCAAACCCTTGATAGGGTAGATTCGATTTGTATTATGCACTGTACTTAGTCGAAGCTTTGGCTTCATAGTCGGGTTTTAAGTTTGTAAATTTTGTAATGGCAGTACAGTTGTAAACTCGTTTTGGTTGACAGAAGTTTATACGATACTCTGTGTAATTTTAGGGTTTTTTCCCTTCCTGAATATAATGAAGTTATAAAATCAATTGAGTAATTTGTAAGGGTTTTATAATTAAAATTTTAAGGTTGATACTTATAGCCGTAACTTAAAATCTTACTTGTTTTAATTGAAGTTATGGATTAGGGTTTGTCCTGCAAAAACCTCGTTTTGATTTATACAATTCTTGTTATAATAATTACACTGTTTTTCTATTTTATTCTATTTTTCCTTAAAGGACTGTGAGTAGATTATGAGACTGGTTATTGATGGTTACATAATTGTTGTAAATTTGGTTTAATATTTTGATACTTGTAATGTAATAGTTTTAAAGGAACTACCCTATGTGTAACCTAAGTTACTACAATATTTAAAAATACTTATATATTAAGCTCAGAATATGAGCTAGGGTTTATTCCCTGTTTTAATTTTTATAGAGTATTATTTCTTGTATTATTTTCTTGTAAATTTGATTATTGTTACATAGTTTTCTTCACTTTGTTTTTATGAATTAATGGTTTATAAACATCATTGTTTAATGATAATAATAATATTATTTGTATTTATAATATTATTATCTATGTATAATATCTCTTCTTAAGTTTATGTTGGTCTGCATTTGTATAATAATTACGATTGAGAGGAGTCTGTAATATTTGTGTTATTTAATACAATTGTTCCTATAGACTTACTGAAAGAATATAAGAACTTTCTTACCTGTGAGTATTCTTTACATTTATACTGTCTACAAATGTATAAGGACAGTTTATTATTAATATTAATCTAAACCTAAGCTACTACTGTCCTTTAACTATTAAAGCTAAGAAAGGAATACTGTAACACTTATCATATTCTTAACTATAGTTCAGATAGATGCATGAAGATTAGTTGTCACTAAAGGAAAAAGATAAACTATCTGTGTTATTTTTACATCTTTTCTTAACATAAATGATAACTTTCGACTGATAATACTAGTTCTTCTACTTCAATATAAATGTACATTTTATAGAAGTAGATACAGTGTATGAAATGAATTATATACTTAACAAACTACTGTCAGTAAATAATAAGATTCTTGTCCTTTTTTTTGATATTTTAAACACACAGTCTGGTTCTGACAACATCTCTACAAAACAGATTAATAAGCTTTCTAGAAAACAATTATCTATTGACAGGAAACATTTCCATACTTTGAAAACATAAATATGCTATTCATTTATATTACTATCATACTTCATTTATTTAAACACACTACCTATGCTAGAGTACGATCTGGATTACTCCAGATGGGGAAAAACATAGGTAGGATTTATCTTTCATCACAGTATAGATTCAGCCTTGAAACAACTAAGAGATTTCAACTTTACAATTTACAACATAACATATAATTATTCATTAATTGCTCACACACAAATATAAACTATAACACAGAAATTAAAAGATAATGGAACCTATCTTTAAAGCTGGATGACAACAGCGATGGGAGGTCGTTCCTCCCTACCAACTCCTGGAGAGCGCTCAAACAACGACTTCTCAGGACCCCCGAGCCTGTTCTGGTATCCTTGGCTGGAACTAGGTGGAGCAAACAACAAAGTACTAGTCCTGAGACTCAATACCAACTCTGCATACTGCAATAAGATCTTTCAGCTGCAAAGCTGTACTAGATCAACTTCCTGCAGTTTACCCCTCTTCAAATTTCCCTTTCCCAATGAATTCCTTGAAGTGCATTCACTTGAATGATTCTTCTCCTGGAATGAGCAGCCTCAGCTCACTACATTGGATACTTTTATTAAGATTGCCTAGGTCTTTTTGGGTTGGTTGTCATTAATTGAGCCACCTGCTTTGATCCCGCTTTCTTGGGGGATCATGACCCCAAATATAGGGAGGTTGCCACCTGCAACATAGGAAGTGTTTGAGGATGTTGCCACTTGTCTTTTTGCTCTCCACTTAGTCTCCTCCACCAACTTGACTAGTAACACTCTTTTTAATAGCTCTCCCAAGCTGTTGTCTCCAGTTTTATTTATTTAAAATTAAATATTCAGAATTACATTCCACATCCTTGACTCTGCTGAATCATGAGTTTCCACTTAGCATTAAATTTAACATAATGTCTGGGAATAAAATCAAAATAAGATAACATTATTTTACAAAAGTGGGGCATGTTACAGTATATGTAAAAATGGACATTACATAATTTTTAAAAATAAGAAGAAGAAGAATATGCCCTACATTGTTCACATGCTATACATGGTATTATAGCTAACATGAAAGAAAAACTAAAAGTTTTACTCATAACAATCACATTAAACACATGTAAAATACTATCAACAGATAAATATAAAATGCATACATATATTAGCTATCTCCAAATATTAATAAAGGAAGCTCAGAAGAATCATGCTTGTTTTAGCCACATTAAGCTTTTATCCCTTTGAAAAACCTTATTTTTGCAAAATAATTGATAGGAAATTGTTAAATCAAACAAATTGAGAATACAAATCCCAACAATATAAATATTGTTGTGTGGTGTCCTTAAATCTTGAAAGTGTTAACACATACCAATCTAGGATATTCTACTTTAAACCATGATTGTTGCAAGGGATTGAGAAAGGATTTAGCACATGAAGATGACAAAATGCACAAAATTTACTTCCATTTGGGGATGGCATTTTGATTATCAAATATGACTTGTTCATTTGATTCATAAAGATAAGGAGATAGTTATACTCTCTTACTTTAAACCATGATTGTTGCAAGGGATTGCGAAAGGATTTAGCACATGAAGATGACAAAATGCACAAACTTTACTTCCATTTGGGGATGGCATTTTGATTATCAAATGTGACTTGTTCATTTGATTCATAAAGATAAGGAGATAGTTATACTCTCCATAAATATGTGTGTGTGTGTGTGAAAAAAAGACATAGAACAATATATTAATCGTATACCATAACTGCTAAGTTGTTCCTACTAGTGTATCGATTTGGACACTTGTTAGGTTACTCCATAATGTAGCACCATATCACCCCTTAGAATTCACATGTTAACCACAAGGAACTTTACACCTCATAAAATATGCTATAATGCATATTTTGTGTGATAAAGGATTATTGGATTATCAGAAGCTTAAGCATGGTAAGCATTGTTACATGAGGATACTAAAGAATTATATGGATATGTCTTCTTTATATGGATATAACATTCATGTTTCAATTTTTTTTTGCATCAATATCTAGATTTGAATTCTAATTGAAAAGAATATAATTTTGATAAAAACATGGCTAACCTATATATGCATAATGTAGTTTCCTATTATACAAGTAAATTATTTCAATTTGCAAAGAAATTAACAAAAGGAAAGCCATAAGTAGATGGGAAAAAAATCATGGTTGGAAAAACAATTAATCAACTTAAAATATCAAGTATCAAATCAAAGTAAAACATTGTTAAGAACATAGGTGGTTGTTGGTCCCCTATTTCGTTGATTTCTAGCTCAATTCTAAACCCCTGGTAGTGGTAACAACAATCCAAGGAAAACAAATATCTGGACAATACAATCTCATTTGAGTGCTCATGCATAGGCCGCTACTATTAATTTGTCACAGTGGTCTAAGAACTGAAAACACGGTCTCACAAAGAATACAGACAGATAATCATAAAATTAGCAAAATGGTGCTGCAATGGAAGTAGCTGCTCTATACAATCAAATGAATAATGAATAATACAATACAATGATCATGTCAGAATACTGAATTCCAAGACAATTCGAATTCCCAAGGAGGTCATTCGAATTGAATGAGTGAGTCTAGCTTAGCTGAATGTAAGCCACAGTCAACACTCAAGCTAACCATTGATCAAAACCCTAATTGACTCAACTGAGCCCTAACTAAAGTTGGAGTGCAATAAATGACTGAGTCTAACTGAAATTAGCACAGACACATGTCACTACAAGCCAACCAACAAGTGGTAGCACATCAATGACTCCAATGAACCCCGATGAGGTTAAATGAAGTGTAATTGACCATCAGAAGTGGTTGGAGGTGTCCCTATTGAATCTAGTTCATTAAATAATCACTTTAATGAAGGGAGGAACCTTCACTGCTATGTTTAACTAATTGTAACCATCAGTTAGCAATAAAGTGCATTTATGACACTCAGATCACCCCTAGAGTGCTCCAGTTAGCCTCCCCGAATGTAGGAGAAGGCTTAGTTAGCCTCCTTGACTGAAGGTAGGTGTAGGTGTGCTCATTTTGATGTCATAAAGTGCTCCTTTGATGTCAATTAAGTCAATAAAACTTAGGATAGTGGTTTAAATAGGCCAAATTTACCAAAATGAGTGTGTATGGTGGTAAATGTCTCCAACACCCCCCCTTAAGCTATAATCAGGAGGATTAGAAAACATAAAGTGCATAAGAATGCTAGGGCCCTGAAAACTAAGGCCATAGGTCACCCTGTACAATAATGAAACTCAAACAATGCTAAAAAAACAAACTAAGTGAGGAAAAGAGGGAAAACCTAGTGGGAAACCCCCCCCTCAAGCTGAACACTGAAAGTAGTTGGGTCACCCTGATGAACTCACCCCCAACAGTGAACGGAGGTAAGTGAACTTCTTTTATAAAAAATCTCTTGGTGAAGATGTTTGCAATCTGCTCATTAGTCGGGCAGTATTGCAGAATGATGGTCCTGTCATGCACTAGCTCCCTGATATAGTGCATGTGTATCTCTACATGCTTGGTCCTCTGCCTGGTAACTAGATCTGTGGATATCTTAATAGCACTTTGATTGTCACAAAAGAGGATAGTGGACAAAGTAATACCAAGATCAAACTCTGAAAGAATGGCTTGCAACCAAACAGCTTGGATGCAAGCATTCACCGCTCCTCGATACTCGGCCTCTACTGAAGACAATGCTATGGCGGCCTGCTTTTTGCTAAACCAGCAAATGGGGCCACCACCAAACATGAAGACATATCCAGAAGTTGACTTCTGATCAATAGAATCACCTGCCCAATTGGAATATGTGTATCCAACCAGCTCTAGCTCGGAGTCTACAACATAGTGAATGTCGTAGGTCCCGGTTCCCTGAATGTACTGGAGGATCCTCTTGGTTGCCTTCCAATGAAGATCATGGGGCCACTGCATGTATCTTGATACATCATTCATGGAATAATAGATATCAGGACGAGAATTATTCAAGTACAACAAGCTACCAATCAGCTGTCGATAAATTGTGCAGTCCATGGGAGGTGTGCTTTTTCCTTCTTCAAGGCTGATCCCTGAAAGGAAAGGGAATGGTGTAGGCATAACTTTAGCCAAGTTAAAATTGACTAACAGGTCTGATATGTATTTGGACTGAGTGACCATTATCCCATCATAATTTTGCTGAATTTTGAGCCCCAAAAATTGTCTTAAGAGCCCCAAATCGCTCATTTCAAATGCATTGTGGAGAGCAGTTTTGATGACTGAAATAGAAGCAAATTTGCTACCTGTGATCAATAAGTCATAAAAATATAAAACAGTAATAATCAAATGACCATTATACTTATGTATATACACATTTGGATCTAATCTACACCTTTGGAAGTTTTGCAAGAGAAGGAAGGCATCTATCTTGGAATACCACTCTCTTGGGGACTGTTTTAACCCGTATAGTGACTTCTTTAGCTTGCAAACCAAAGATGCATTAAGGATGTATCCCTTAGGATGATTCATGTATATATCCTAATTAATATCTCCATGTATAAATTCTGACTTAACATCCATTTGATGCACTTCCCAGTGCTTAGATACTGAAATTGCCAAAACTAGGCGGAAGGAGTCCATTTTTGCAACCGGTGCAAAAGTCTCATGGTAGTCCACACCTTGGACCTGGGAGAAACCTTTTGCCACCAACCTTGCCTTATATTTGTAGGTGCTACCATCTACAACAACCTTAGTCTGAAACACCCACTTTCATTGAACCAATTTTCTTCTCGGAGGAAGAGAAACTAGTTCCCAAGTAGTGTTTTTTTGAAGAGAATTCATCTCTTCATCAATGGCAACTTGCCATCTCGAATCCTTCCGAGCATGGTAGTAGGAATTTGGGTCTGAAATTATCATCAAATAAAAATATTCAGATAGCAAATAATCAGGACAAGAGAGTACAATACCCGCTCTTTGGAAATCAGACCGGGTTCTCCTTGGATCATCCGGATTTCCAATGTTATCTCCTGCGGAGGAGAGTGTCTGTCGGGCCCATGTTGGGAGATGATTTTGTACTTCAGGTTCTGATTCAGCATCTAATTTTTGTTTTACATTGATATCAGAAATCAGAGGATCCAAATTAGGGTCATCATCCCCAATTTCATCATCCAAATATTCAGTAGAATAGGAAGGAAATTCAGCAGTTTTCTCCTTCACTAGTTCCACCTCCTAAAGAGGCTCATCGAATTTGACACTCCTTTCGATGATGATATGTTTTGTTTTGATATCCAACAGTTTGAAACCTTTCAATTCATCAGGATACCCAATAAATAGACATTCTATGCTTTGCAGTTGCAAATCCCTCCTTTTATCAAGTGGAATTCGGTCCCATGCAGTGGACCCAAACACTCGCAGGTTTGACACATCCGGCTTGTGTCTAAAGTATGCTTCAAAAGGGGTCTTCCCTTTCACGGATGAGTGTGGCACTCTATTCTAAATTTATGCTTCAGCATGCATGGATTCAACCCACAAATTCGCAACCAACTTCTTTGATTCCAACATACAGGTGGTCATCTCCTTGAGAGACCGATTCTTCCTTTCCGATACACCATTCTATTGGGGAGTGTAGGGAATTGAATGCTGGACCTGAATACCACTTTGGGAGAATATGTGCAGCAAATTGTTACTGACACACTCCTGCCATTATCAGATCTCAATATCTTGATCTTTTGGCCAGATGCATTCTCGATCAAGGCCTTCAGTTCTGTGAATTTTTCACAGACTTTAGACTTTTTTTTGATAAACAAGACCCATGTGTACTTGGAAAAATCATCAATAATAGTAAGAAGATACCTTGATCCATTCATGGATGTGATAGGCATGGGACCACTGATATTAGAATGTATCATTACCAAGATGCATGTAGCTCATCTTGCCTTCCCCCGATCGAACTTGTGCTCAGGGTGCTTTCCAACAACACAACCCTTGCAAATTCCAGTAGTTTCCTTGATGACCGGAAGGCCTTCAACCATGAAGTTTTTATGTAATTCCTACAAGTATTTGAAGTTGATATGGCCGAACCTCTCATGCCACAGTCTACTAAATTCATTTCCATGATTCATCAGTGTGGTGGTCTTTACATCCACCACAAAATGGGAAAACTCATAGGCTTTTGCATGATGGTTTGCAAGGCCTTTTGCAACAAGTTTCCTGGATGCAAGTTCCATGATCTCTACATAATTTGGGCTGAAGGATACTCTCTTGGGCACTCCCGTATGTGTAATTTGATAAACACTCAGGAGGTTTGATGCCAGAGATGGTACATACAAAACATTTGAAAAATAGCCATTCTCAAGATCAACAGTACCTTGTCCTTCTGAAATGATGGTGGAGTCATCTCCCATGTGTATGGGGATGGATTTTATGGTCTCCAAATATGAGAAGGAGTCTCTCTCATCCATCATGTGTTTTTAAGCTCCAGAATCTATCAAGAGTGCTTTGGACTTCGATTTTCTTGCCATGAGGGCATGACCTCTTTCATGCTATGGTTCTCGATCTTGCTGATCTCTCCTCCGAAAGCTTTCTGGAAGATTGTTGTGATTTCTCTCAAGGAGAGAGGTAGCTTCATCAAGTTTCTTCTTCATGCAGGCATGTTCAGGGTGGAATCACTTCCCGCAGTATGAACACTTGACTTTCTCCTTTCCATGATGCCCTTTTCCTTTGTTCTTCTTTGAGCTGGAAGACTCATCATGCTGCTGGTTTTCAACTTTAGGCTTAGGAGCTTCGAATTTAGTTTTTGGGTTCTTCTGTTGCTTTCCTTTAGCCTTTAGATCTTTGGGCCCCGAGACATGGAGGGCTTGATCACAGGAGGATCTGATGATCCCCGTATGGACAAGCTTATCATGTTCACTTGTTAGGGACTCAACAAAGGCATTGAGTGAAGGCATCTTCCATCCAGGGGTTGTGAGATTCCCTGCACATAATGTAGAGATAAAAAATGAATAATCAGCTCCAAGTTTGGAGAGTATGGTGAGGATGATCTGATCATCCTCCTTCTCATCTTTGCATTGCTTCAACAGTAAGACAATGTGCTTGAACTTTGTGAAAAATTCATTCAAGGTCTCGAAATTTGAAGGTTGGAGAGACATCAACTCATTCGCAAGCTGGTATACTCTCAAATCATCCTTCTTTCCATACAGGGTTTCCAATTTGTCCCATATTTCCTTTGGATTCTTCAATCCCGAAAGATGGAAAAGAAGATCCCGGGAAACAGAGAGGCACAAGAATCCAAATGCTTCATCTTTCTTGTTCAAGAATCTAGCTTTGTCTGTCACAGAAGCAGGCTCCTCTTCATTGTCCATAGTGACCCTATAGAGTCCTTCGGCACGTAGTTGGATCTCCATGTCTCCTTTCCATGAGTGGAAATTGAACGGAGTCAAGAGTTCTATGGAAGAAGCTATCTGAAATTGCTGGAGTGAATGCTTTCACATGTTAAAAACCTGAAAATCACAACAAAAGGGGCACCATAAGGTCGAACATCCTGCACATTTTAGGTTTTCATCACACCTAGCATAGTCAATCAAGCAAGCTTGATCAACAATTTCCTTACTTGGGGTATTAAGTGGTAAGCCTTGGCTTCTGGTGCGATGCTGGAATTTTTGAGCTCTTTGCTCAATTTTTCATGCAAGATCTATCAAAAACCTTGTTTTTGAGATTTTTGAGCTTTGTCCCGCCGTGAGCTCTGATACCATATTAATTTGTCACAGTGGTCTAGGAAATGAAAACATAGTCTCACAAAGAATACAGATAGATAATCATAAAATTGGCAAAATGGTGCTACAATGGAAGTAGCAACTCTGTATAATCAAATGAATAATGAATAATACAATACAATGATCATGCCGGAAGCATGAATGCCAAGACAATTCGAATTCCCAAGGAGGTCATTCGAATTGAATGAGTGAGTCGAGCTTAACTGAATGTAAGCCACAGTCAACACTCAAGTTAACCATTGATCAAAACCCTAATTGACTCAACTGAGCCCTAACTGAAGTCAGAGTGCAATAAATGACTGAGTCTAACTGAAAGTAACTTAGACACATGTCACTGCAAGCCAACAAACAAGTGGTAGTGCATCAATGACTCCAATGAAGCACGATGAGGTTAACTGAAGTGTATCTGACCATCAAAAGTGGTTGGAGGCACCCCTGTTGACTCCAGTTCTTTAAATAATCATTAAATAATCAATTTAATGAAGGGAGGCACCTTCACGAGTCTATTTAACTGATTGTAACCATCAGTTAGCAATAAAATGCATTTATGACACTCAGATCACCTCCGGAGTGCTCCGATTAGCCTCCCCGAATGTAGGAGAAGGATTAGTTAGCCTCCTTGACTGAAGGTAGGCGTGGGTGTGCTCATGTTGATGTCATACAGTGCTCCTTTGATGTCAATTAAGTCAATAAAACTTAGGATAGTGGTTTAACTAGGCCAAATTGACCAAAATGAGTGTGTATGGTGGTAAATGTCTCCAACAATGACAACTGCAAAATGTGATAGACAATACCAAAAAATATCAAAAGAACAAGTATATAGACACACAAACCAATTTTAGAACAGAGCATACATAAAATTGCAATCACATGAGAAAAGAATAGGATTGGGCATAAATTATTTTGATTTTTATCTACTTCTGCGCTCTGTTTAAAACATGAAAGCTACTTTGTTTCCATTGAATGCTACATAATACAATACAACATAATTAAATACATTTGAAGTTACGCTGAGTAGAATGTCTAGAGCCTTCCATCGTTGTCGGTGAGAAGATGGCCTCATTGAGAAGCCTTTAATCATTTAAATTAGCAGTTATGGTCTTAACTGCCAGCTAAGTTGGTGACTAAGCTAGCACTGGTAGTTGAGTTGGCTTTCAACGGCTCATTTTTTTGAGTTGTACTTTTGTTTCACCAATTAACTTTCTCTCACTTGAAACTAAATGGAGGCTCTGGTTTGTTGTTCATCTAAAAAAATGTGCATAAGGTTACCGCAAGCCTACCAAGTTCATCTAAAAAAATGTAAATGCTCTTCTTCCAATACTTTTCGAATCCAATGTACTTCAGATCAATGTGCTTGGTCTTTGAGTGAAATGTTGGGTATTTTGGCAAATGATTAGGCCTTTCAGATTGTCACAATGTATACTAATACATGTATAAGAGTTTGTTAAATATATTAGATCACCATGGATTTTGTATTTGATATTTGATGCTTAATGATGGTTATTAAATTTGAGCAAGTTTGCCTTATTATTAACATATATTAGATGAGTTTAATTATAAAGAATTAATTTAAAATTATGGAAAAAAATATGGATGTGTTTCATTGTTCTTCGATTATTATTGGTTAATGTTTAGTGTTTAATGTGTAAGTATAATAAGTTACATTGAAGTTTACATGAACATTTCTAACATGGTCATGTTTATCTTTTTTTATTTTTTATAAGGCTCTAGTTGATATTTTATTAATATTTTAAAAATGGATTTACAGACAGTCATTGTAGCAAGAGTTATGGCCATTCCAAACCACACAATAAACATAAGTTTGGTGCTTTCAGTTTTAGCTATCGAACTAGTACTAAATACAATACTGAAAATGAGTCTATTTACTATTTAAAATTTATGAGTATTACTACTATAATCAAAAGTATCAAAAATCTCAAAGAATACCGACTTGAAGAACCTAATTTTACATTGTTTCATGATCATACGGTAGGTGACTATCAGGATCTTGCTATGCATAAATAGCAAGAATTCCTAAAGGTTCTTGAAGAGTGAACTCCATGCCAGTAGTTGTTGTATATATGATATCAAAATTCCTTTCTATTCTTTTGTTCTAAGCATGTATTTTGTTGTTATGTTCTCTAAAGTCCTCCATTAACAAAACCCATTCATCCCTTTCTTCTTTTGTCTCAAGGAGGACCTTTTCCAACAAGGTTTTTATCTACAGATGAAGGGATATGGTCTCTAAGTGTTTGGGTATCCTGCTCCCTTGTGTTTCTTGCTTATGGGACATAATCTCCCATATCTTCTTGTAACTCAGTATCCTGAGTACAATCTTGTTCTAGCTTAGTCCATTGACTCCTTATGCTTCGTAATCTCTCTCTAAATATGAGTTGTGGTGAGATGGAAGTAATTAGTTTTATAATCATTAATTTCTTGTTGGATTCTTTTTATCGATTGCTAGGGATTTTCCATTGCATGGGTCCCAGGAATTAGGTCCTCGAGTCATTGTTGAAACAATATAAGTAAATAGGGGAAAGTGGTTGAGTTCTAGACAAATTTCAAGGGCATGAGCAACAAAAACTACAATGGACTTATGGCTAAAAGTCCAAGAGAGAGGATATTGGGGAGCGGACCTATTGAAGGTCATGGAGATGGTTCTAAGTTTAGCATTGAGAATTCTTAAGCGAGAAGAAAAGAATAGGTATGGATAGACGTAGATATTTTTGACGGTTTCCCTATTAGCAAAGATTTCATCTTTCTCAAAATGATAATACACTAGATTTGAATCATGGATTAAGAATAAAAAAACCACTTGGGTACAATGAGTTGGTGTACTGTCCCACTGAGTTAAATATTTGCATATGTACTTATTCTCTAGAGATTGCTTCTTAGATCAATGATGGGTTTCCTGCAATGCCTTGAATTGGTCTCCTTTGTAGCTTTCCTTGAAACAATGATGATTCCTAGTCATCATCATAATGCTGATTCACTAATTTTGTTTGGTAACCTTTTGCCTGAATGCTAGACTTTGTACACCATCAACCACCTAGATTGAAGCTATAATTGAATCATATCATTTCCAAATTGCATTCAATAGTTAAATCATAGTTATGGTTGGTTGTTTCATTGGAGGGTTGTGTTCAAACCATAATTAATCCTATAAGCTTCATGTGGAGATGAATGTTGCCTCGCCTGAAACTATGTTTCCATGAGTGAGAATATATTGTAATCATGTGAGGGAGATATATGGCAAGGAAATCTACTATAGAGGTAACATTTGGCATACCATGTGTCCTCTCAGTGGAGCGTATCCCTATATTATCATGCACATACATTGAAACCGCTTGATCTAAGGTGTTGAGATATAGCTTGGATAATTTGATGTAATTTGATTTTTGAGTTGAGGAGGTGATGTTGTTCCATTTTACATCTATATCCTCTTGAGTATGACTAAGTCCTTCATTTTATAGTTTCTCTGCCAATTTATTGGATTATATTCAAACATGAAAAGGTATTAGTGATGAGCTAAGTGGGATGTAGGAACTGGTTTCTTATATTTTTTTTTCCGTATTCTAGATCTTCGAGACTTTGTCGATAGGATTTCCATTTTGAAGTTTCTTTAACATTTGAATTGTGATCTAGAAATCCCATACACAATTATTTTAGATTTTTTTTTATTTCTATTTGCATAACTCTAGATGCAGAAAGAAGTTATGTCGAGTTGTTTGTGGAGAATCCCATAGCTCCCACATAGATTATTTCAATATATCCGTTTGAATTTCTATATACCCCTCCAAAGCTTGTTGGTCCTAGGTTTCCTTTAGAATCTCCATCAAATTTTAGTTTAAGAAATACTTGTAGGGGTGACCTCAAGGAGGTCAGGCTTACTAAATGGTTACATGTTGACTTCAAGGGATAGGAATTTATTCATGTGTTGTATCCAATATTTTAGAGTATATTCCTTTCAAGTTTTGCAACTATGCTTTCTTTTTCACTCTAATGTTTAAGTATGAGGGTTTCCAGAATATTCCTTCTGATTCTTGTCCATGTCTGATCTGGTTATTTCTTTTGAGCTTTAATGATTCATCTATTATGTTCTTTCAAAGTTTACCAAGATCAATTTGATATTGGATGAGATGAGTTTCCTTTATCCATATATTACATAGTATTTCTAATCTCATTTCTATTCTTATCTAATTGATGAAATAGGATTGAAGTACAATAAGCTTGTTGTATAGGGACAATGGTTGAGGAGATGCTCCATGTTTTCCTAATGATTCGATAGAGAGGGCATCTTGATGGCCCATGAAATTAGGATTTTCCTAATTTGATCGCAAGTTAGGATTTTTCTTTTGGCTATCAACCAAGTGAAGGTATATATTTTTGACAAGAGGTAAATTTGCTTTCGAATTTGTCTCCTTATCATTTGATATTCTATTATACTAATTACCACCGCTTTGGAATAGGCTTCTTGAAGAGTAAAGTTTCCACTAGCATTGTTTCCCCAACTGAATTTGTATTGTTCTTTAGATATTTTAATCTTTCTCTATTGCAAATTTTTCAATAGAAAATCCATTTCTGTTTTAAGTAAAGGGGGGCAGATTTATTTTGGAGTCCATTTCCTCCATTTATCTTCTAGATGATGATTTTTTTAGTATTGAGCTTCTTGGGTTTTACCCAGTCTTAGAAATTTTTCTCTGCAGTTAATAAATTCTAGGTTGTCTTTAAGTTTTGGAAATTATTGCCAAGCCTCTTCCCAAATGATTTTTGTGGTTACATCCTAATTTCCCAAAAGTTGTTCTCATTAACTATATAACAACTATTCCAAGCGTTGTTCCATATGAGTGACCCATTTTGTGTCCCTTCTAAATTGATCATCTTATGATTTGGATAGTCGGGCACATATTTATGTTGCTTTAGTTTCCCCCAATATTATTCATTTGTATTAATTCATTGCCACCATTATTTTTCACCCAAATCTTGGGTTTCAATTTCTGGATATCTTGAGCCAATTATTGCTAATTTGGGATGGCATACTTTTCCCCATGAGACCATAGTCCATTTTTGTTTTAAGTTGGAGCCTCCCCATAAGGAGGCTCATTGATGATTTTAAATGTATTTTAGAATAAATTTAGGGGCTACTAACATAGAGAATAGATACAAACTTACAAAGGCATGGCTTGAAGGACATATTTAAGAAGAGTTAGTCTTCTTGGAAAGTTAAGAGCGTGAAAGGTACAACTTGCAAGTTTGTTTTCCAGATAGGATAGAAGAGCTTCCCATTAAACCTTATGAAGGGGATTTTCAGAATATGAATGGCTAGATATTTGGGAGCAAGATTACATGATTGGAAACCTATAATTCTAGAGATGTGAAGTTGGATTGAAGGATCTTTGTTAAAGAAAAATATTTGTGATTTATCAAGGTTGATATTAGTTCCTAAAGCATAGGTGAAGAGATGGAGTATTTTTTTGAAGGCCTTGGATTCTTTAATTGTTTTAAGACCCATTGGCATTGGTTAGTCAACAAATTGTTGGTGGGAAGAAGGGGAGGATTCATTGTTTAGCTTGAAACCAAATATTTCTCCAAAGATGGTATCTTTTAAGATGGATCTTCCAAGTCCTTCATTCATCAATTTTTATTTTTATTTTAAAGGAGAGGAGGTATCCTAATCAATTCCTCTAGAGGGGAGGAAGGCTGGTGACTGGGAACCATTGATATGAATAGAGAAAAATATGAAGAAGAAAAGGTCAAGATCCAATTTTTCTAGATGGTAAATAAACCATAAGAAAGAAGGATAGATTTAATATAATTCCATTTTAGTTTGTCAAATGGTTTTGATGAGTCAAGATTGATTATCATACCTGGTTTCTTTAGAGTATTCAAAGAATGGATATTTTCATGAGAAATGATGATATTTTCCATAATCTGTATGTCTTCAACATAACCCAATTTATTAGTAGATATAAGATGAGGTAGCAATGGTTTTAGCCTACTAGAAATTGCTTTCTAGATGACGTTGCATAGAGCTATTAGTCGGAATTTTTTAGAACAAGGTCAATGTTCATTGAGTATGAGTGTGAGGAAGGTTGAGTCTAATGTTGGTATCCTTGAGACCCTTTTCCTTTATTCTTCAACAACCTATCATGCACCCCTTTTAATTATAAGCCAACATCTATGAAAGAAATATGTCGTAAAATCATATGGACTTGGAGATTTCCCTTTAGGAATATTTATAATTTATAGTTATATGTCTCATCAAGATTTCATTTTCTCATTTGCAATCAATTTAATAATGATTCATGCTATATTTTGGATATCGTCCTTTCTTCCTATTTTAGGTTTCAATAGAAAAGATTAGTAGTAATTTTTTAGTTCATTTTCCATATCCTTCTTAGTAGTTAGGGTGTTACTTTACTCATCAATGAGTTTACCCTTCTCATTGATATGTGGATGAATTTTGTGTTACGTTCTCCACTTTTTAACCATTTTATTCTGGATATTTGTATCCATAGAATTTCTTCTCGTCTACCTCTTGATCTAACCAAGTTTGTATGCACATTTATTCTTGTATGAGGTCCTTTGTGCATCCTTCTTCAATAAATTGTTTTTGTATCTAAGTCAGTCTTATTTCCATATTCTTTTGAAATATAAAGATGTCTCCAAATACTTCCTTATTCCACTTTTTAAGTTTTTCTTTTACGATATTGAGTCTTTCTTGAAATTTGCATGTTACAATTCCTTTGGTGATTTCAGTATCCTTCCACCAAGTTGCTATGTTTTCTTGGAATTTTGGGTGTTCAAGCCAAAATTTTTCAAAACAGAAGGGATTTCTTGATGGTGAGTCTCTTAGACCTATCTCAATGCTAACAAGCAAGTGATATTATCCCTTAGGATGGAAATACCATTGAATGAGACATTTTTCCTTGAATTAAAATGGATTTAGAGATGAAGAAGTGGTCTAATATTGTAGCTACCTGTGGTGTTCATCCTCTTTTATTAGTCCAACTATGGTTCCCATTAGTAGTTTCGATGTCCACAAGAATGAGATCATCTATGAGATCAATAAAGTATTTACTATCTTCAGCTAATTTCCTATTACCTCCTTTTTTTCTTCCAAGGTGGTTATCATGTTGAAGTCTCCTCCAATTATCCAATATTGGTTACCTGCTAACGAGTGAATAGTTTTGATACTATTTAGTAAAGCCAGTTTTTTTGGAATAAATTGTGGCCTGTAAACATTTGTTAAGTATCCATATAGAGTTGATCCAATGAGAATAAATTTGGTCGATAGGGGTTTGGATTTTATATGAAATTAATAATCTCAATATCATTGGGATTCCATAGAATGGATATTCCTCCTGTATAATTTCCTTTCGCGTATAGGGCTATGTCTTTATAGTTCCTCCATTTATGCTTTGTTATTGAGTGTAGAGCACTACTCTTTCCCTTGATGTCTCTGAGATTCCTGATTATCATAATCATGATAATTATTGGAGGGGTTGGAACTTATCCATCATTTCCAGATAAAACTATGAGTCAATTAATATTTCCCCTAGATGTTTTATGAGTTGAATTGTAGATTTCCTTCCTCTTTTTTCGCCTTCGTTTATTGATTTTTTTGGATATTTATGCATAATATTCATTACTCCCAAAGATGTTATAATTGGATTCTATTTTAGTGGTGATCATTTTTGCTTAGATATTCTTTTGTGGAGAGATTCCATAAGTAATTGGATTTGTTTCAGATGTATTAATTCTAGTTCTTGTATGTCATATGCATATGTTATGCTTTTAAGGTCTAGATCCCCTATTCCTATCTCTTCTCCCTCTTATAGTTTTCCTACTAAGATTGTTAGTTGTTGGAAGAGGTTGCATTACCTTCTGAGAATAATTCCCATGTAGGTTTGATGTTTCACTAGATTAGGTTAGTTCTTGAATAAATGTAAATTCATATGGAGGATAAAGGTTGAGTTTCAAAGTAGGGTCAAGTTTTATAGCTTCAAATATGTTTCTAGTACTTAGGTTATCATACTCGACGAGAAGTTGGCTATTCTTGTTATGTATATTTCTAGGATCTATATTTATAAATCCATAAAGGTTTTGATGAGGAACTTTGGATGTGAAGGTTTTGTCTTTATTGAGGGGAAAATCATGGAATAAATTACCATGCTCATGGAATTTGTGGCATTATAATGGGGCATTCTCATAGTCCATAGTTGGCATACATTCGATGTCTTGGAAACTTAAGCATATTGATTCAGGAAAGGGTTCGGAAACATTTAGGTAATCATATATTATTGCATATGAGGTATAGCAACCCTATCAAGTAGCTTCTGATATTTTGGCATAAACACCTAGGGTGTTTCCTATGCTTCCTAAAATGTATTCTTACCATAATTATTGGTACGAGTGCATTTTTTATCAAACCGGAGCTATGGTAAAGTATTCCTAATCTAGAATGTATAAAATTGAGCACATAGATCTGTGGATCAACACACAACTCACAAAATAGATCAAACAATTTTACTCAGGAATTGAAGAATGAAACCGTGCAAAAATGGAGTACAATCTTGTTATAGCTTAGTCCATTGATTCCTTATGCTTTGCAATCTCTTTCTAAATATGAGTTGTGGTGAGATGGAAGTAATTACTTTTATACTCATTAGTTTCTTATTGGATTCTTCTATCGATGGCTATGAATTTTCCCTTGCATGGGTCCCAAGAATCAGGTCCTTTATTCATTGTTGAAACAATATAAACCAACATGGGAAAGTGGTTAGTTCTAGACAAATTTCGAGGGTCTAAGCAACAGAAACTACAATGTACTTATGGTTAAAAGTCCAAGAGAGAGGATATTTGGGGGCAAACCTATTGAAGGTCATGGAGATGGTTCTAAGTTTAGCATTGATAATTCTTAAGAGAGAGGAAAAGAATAGGTCTAGATAGACATAGGTGTTTTTGATGATTTCCCTATTAGAAAATATTTCATCTTTCTCAAAATGAAAATAGAATAGATTTGAACCTTGGATTAAGCATAAAGAAACCACTTGGGTACAATGAGTTGGTGTAATTTCGTGACTGAGTTAAATCTTTGCATATGCACTTATTCTCTAGAGATTCCTTCTTAGATCAATGATGGGTTTCCTGCAATACCTTGAACTGGTCTCCTTTGTAGCCTTGTCATGAAGCAATGATGATTCCTAGTCACCATCATAATGTTGATTCACTAATTTTGTTTGGTCACCTTTTGCTTGAATGCTAAGCTTTGTACACCATCAACCACCCAGACTGAAGCTATAATTGAATCATATCATTTACAAATTGCATTGAATAGTTAAATCATAGTTATGGTTGGTTGTTTCATTGGAGGGTTGTGTTAAAACCATAATTAATCCTATAAGCTTCATATGGAGATGATTGTTTCATTGCCAAAAACTATGTTTCCATGAGTGAGAATATATTGTAATCATGTGAGGGAGATGTATGGCAAGGCACTATACTATAGAGGTAACATTTGGCATACCATGTGTCCTCTCAGTGGAGCGTATCCCTATATTATCACGCACATACATTGAAACCGCTTGATCTAAGGTGTTGAGATATAGCTTGGGCTAATTTGATGTAATTTGATTTTTGAGTTGAGGAGGTGATGTTGTTCTAGTTTACATCTATATCCTCTTGACTATGACTAATTCCTTCATTTTCTAGTTGTTCTGCCAATTTATTGGATTATATTCAAACATGAAGAGGTATTAGTGATGAGCTAAGTGGGATGTAGGAACTGGTTTCTTATCATTTTTTTTTGTATTCTAGATCTTCGAGACTTTGCCGGTAGGATTTCCATTTTGATGTTTCTTTAACATTTGAATTGTGATCTAGGAACCCCTCTACACAATTATTTTAGATTATTTTTTATTTCTATTTGCATACCTTTAGATGCGGAAAGAAGTTGGGTTGAGTTGTTTGTGGAGAATCCCATAGCTCCCACATATATTATTTCATTATATCCATTTGAATTTCTATAGACCCCTGCAAAGCTTGTTGGGCATAAGTTTCATTTAGACACTCCATCAAAGTTTAGTTTAAGAAATACTTGTGGGGGTGACCTCAAGGAGGTCGGGCTTGCTAAATGGTTACATGTTGATTTCGGGGGATAGGAATTTCTTGATGTGTTGTATCCATTATTTTGGAGTATATTCGTTTCAAGTTTTGTAACTATGTTTTATTTTTCACTCTAATGTTTAAGTATGAGGGTTTCCAGAATATTCCTTCTGATTCTTGTCCATGTCTAATATGGTTATTTCTTTTGAGATTTAATGATTCCTGTATTATTTTATTTCCAAGTCTCCCATACAAGAAAACTTTGGAAGAGCTACCAACATCGATTTGAGATTGGATGAGATAAGTTTCCTTTATCCATATATTACATAGTATGTCTACTCTCATTTATATTCTTATCTGATTGATGAAATAGGATTGAACTACCATAAGTTTGTTGTATAGGGACAATGGTTGAGGAGATGATCCATGTTTTCGTAATGATTTTATAGAGAGGGCATCTTGATGGCCCATGAAATCCCCTTTTCCTAATTCGATCACAAGTTAGGATTTTTCTTTTGGCTATTGGCCAAGTGAAGGTATATATTTTTGACAAGAGGTAAATTTTCTTTTGAATTTGTCTCCTTATCGTTTGATCTTCTATTATACTAATTACCACCACTTTGGAATAGACTTCTTGAAGAGTAAAGTTTCCGCTAGCATTGTTTCCCCATCTAAATTTGTTGTTCTTTAGATATTTTAATATTTCTCTATTGAAAAGTTTTCCATAGAAAATCCATTTATGTTTCAAGTAAAGGGGGGTATATTTCTTTTGGATTCCATTTCCTCCATTTATCTTCTAGATGATGATTTTGTTAGTATTGAGCTACTTGGGTTTTACCCAATATTAGAAATTTTTCTCTGTAGTTAATAAATTATAGGTTGTCTTTAATTTTTGGAAATTATTGCCAAGCATCATCCCAAATGATTTTTGCGGTTACATCCCTAATTTCCCAAAATTTGTTCTCATGAACTATATAACAACTATTTGAGGTGTTGTTCCATATGAGTGACCAATTTCATGTCCCTTCTAGATTGATCATATCATGATTTGGATAGTCGGGCACATGTTTATTTTCCTTTAGTTTCCCCCAATATTATTCATTTTTATTAATTCATTGCAACCATTATTTTGCACCTTGAGTTCAATTTTTGGATCTCTTGAGCCAAGTATTGCTAATTTTGGTTGCCATACTTTTCCCCATGAGACCATAGTCCATTTTTCTTTTAAGTTGGAGCCTCCCCATAAGGAGGTTCATTAAATATTTTGAATGTATTTTAGAATAAATTTGGGGGCTAGTAACATAGAAAATAGATACAAACTTACAAAGGAATTTCTTGAAGTACATATTTAAGAAAATTTAGACTTCCTGGAAAGTTAAGAGCTTGAAAGGTACAACTTGCAAGTTTTATTTCTAGATAGGATAGAAGAGCTTCCCATGAAACACTATGAAGGGAATTTTCATAATAGGAATGCCTAAAATGGTTTTGATGAGTCAAGTTTTATCATAATTTTCATAATTTTAGTTTGTAAAATGGTTTTGATGAGTCAAGTTTGATCATCATACCTGGTTTCTTTAGAGTCTTCAAAGAATGGATCTTTTCATGAGCAATGATTATATTTTCCATAATATATCTGTCTTCAACGTAACCCAATTTCTCAGTATATATAAGATGAGGTAGCAATGGCTTTAGCCTACTAGCAATTGTTTTTTAGATGACGTTGCATAGAGCTATTAGTCTTAATTTTTTAGAACAAGGTTGATGTTCATTGAGTATGAGTTTGAGGAAGGTTGAGTTTAAGGTTGGTATCCTTGAGACCCTTTTACTTTATTCTTCAACAACCTATCTTACATTCCTTTTAGTTATAATCCAACATCTATGAAACAAATATGTTGTAAACTCTTATGGACTTAGATATTTCCCTTTAGGAGTATTTATAATTTCATCCTCTACTTATTCAAGAGTTATATGTCTCATCAAGATTTCATTTTGCTCATTTGCAATCAATTTAGGAATATTTCATGCTATATTTTGGATACCTCCTTTCTGCCTATTTGAGGTCTCAATAGAAAATATTAGTAGTAATTTTTGAGTTCATTTTCCATATCCTTCTTGGCAGTTAGGGTGTTATTTTTCTCATCAATGAGTTTACCCTACTTGTTGGTATGTGGAAGAATTTTGTGTCATGTTCTCCCTTTTTTAACCATGTTATTATGGATATTTGTATCTATAGAATTTCTTCTCATATTCATCTTGATCTAACCAAGTTTGTATGTCCATTTGTTCTTGTATGAGGTCCTTTATGCATCCTTCTTCAAAAAATTGTTGTTGTATCTGAGTCAGTCTTATTTCCATATTCTTTTGAGATATAAAGATGTCTCCAAATAATTCCTTATTCCACTTTTTTCTTTTTTCTTTCAGTATCTTGAGTCTTTCTTGAAATTTGCATGTTACAAATCCTTTGGTGATTTCAGTATCCTTCCACTAAGTTGCTATGTTTTCTTGGAATTTTATGTGTTCAAGCCAAAAAATTTCAAAACAGAAGGGATTTCTTGATGGTGACTCTCTTAGACCTATCTAAATGCTAACAAGCAAGTGATCTTATCCCTAGGATGGAAATAACATTGAATGAGACATTGTTCCTTGAAGTAAAATGGATTCAAAGATGAAGAAGTGGTCCAATATTGTAGCTACCTATGGTGTTCATCCTCTTTTATTAGTCCAAGTATGCTTCCCATTAGTGGTTTCGATGTCCACAAGACTGATATCATCCATGAGATCAATAAAATATTTACTTTCTTCATCTAATTTCCTATTACCTCCTTTTTTTTCTTCCAAGGAGGTTATCATGTTGAAGTCTCGTCCAATTATCCAATATTGTTTGGGGTTTGGATTTTATATGAAATTAATCATCTCAATGTCATTGGGATTCCATAGAATGGATATTCCTCCTACATAATTTCTGTTGGCGTACAGGGTTATGTATTTATATTTCCTCCATTTATGCTTCGTTATTGAGTGTAGAGAATTACTCTTTCCCTTGATGCCTCTGAGATTCCCGATTATTATCTTCATGATAATTATTGGGGGGGTTGGAACTTATCCATCATTGCCAGATAAAACCATGAGTCAATCAATATTTCCCCTAGATATTTTATGAGTTGAATTGTAGATTTCCTTCCTCTTTTTTCCCCTTCTTTTATTGATTTTATCGGATATTTATGCATAATATTCATTACTCCCAAAGATGTTATAATTGGATTCTATTTTAGTGGTGATCATTTCTACTTAGATATGATTTTGTGGAGAGATTCCTTAAGTAATTGAATTTGTTTAACGAGAATTAATTCTAGTTTGTGTATGTCATATGCATATGTTATACTTTTAAGGTCTAGATCCCTTGTTCCTAGATCTTCTCCCTCTTCTAGTTTGCCTACTAATATTGTTTGTTGCTCGAAGAGGTTGCATTACGTTCTGAGAATAATTCCACATAGGTTTGATGTTTCACTAGATTGGGTTAGCACTTGAATAATTGTAAAGTCATATGGAGGATAAAGGTTGAGTTTCAAAGTAGGGTCAAGGTTTAGATATTCAAATATGTTTCTAGTACTTACCTTATCATACTCAATAGGAAGTTGGGTATTCTTGCTATGTATTTTTCTAGGATCTATATTTATAAATCGATCAAGGTTTTCATGAAGAACTTTGGATGTGAAGGTTTTGTCTTTATTGAGGGGAAAATCAAGGAATAAATTACCATGTTCATGGAATTTGTGGCATTATAATGGGACATTCTCATAGTCCAGTGTTGGCATACATTCGATGTCTTGGAAACTTAAGCATATTGATTCAGGAAATGGTTGGGAAACATTTAGGTAATCATATATTCTTGAATATGAGGTATAGCGACCATGTCAAGTAGATTATGATATTTTGGCATAAGTACCCATGTTTTTCCCTATGCTTCCTAAAATATGTTCTTACCAACCAGAATTATTGGTACAAGGAGTGCATTTTGATTAGACCGGATATATGGTAAAGTATTCGTAATCTATAATGAATTTATCTTTTCATTTATTCAAGAAGAGACCCAATGAGTTGAATAAGCATGGCACTCCATTAGAGATTCTCTTTTTTGATTCCAGGCTAAAGCAGTTTGCATTAAGGAAACCTTTAGTCCCTAATCTGAGGTCGATTTTTCCCTTGGGCCTCTATTTTGTTGCTATCTAGTGTGTAAGAGGTTTCCTTAAAGACCATAGGCCCATGAAATTTCCAACAAGGGCATGAACTTGCATATATTGTATATAAGAACCAATGTGAGGAGAGTTTATTTCATACCTAGGAATTTTTGTTGTTTTTGGGATGCATTGTCCCCTTGGCCTAGGTGTTGTCTTCTATTGGGGTATGTCTACTTCTAGCATTTGAGGGTCCTAAGTAGTGGAACTTTCCCTATGCCTCCCTTTCCTCAAAAATTTGGTTATGTTTTAGATCAGATTGTATAGTAATATAGGTGACGAGTGCTTGACATGGGAATGGCTAATAAGGTCTCCTTGTAAGAGGGAGCTATGCTCTCCCTTTCTATTACATACATTGGTATTGTGATATAGGTTTAAGCGAGATCAAGAACTAATATCAACTAGTTTTCAATCCTTGTTGAGATCAATTTGGATTTGGATTGAAGATAGTTTTGTATATATTGTAGAAATTAAAACATGCTTATCTTTGATATATTTTTATAATATTTTATTTCTTAATGCTGAGAGTAAAAAAATATAAATATAAATTTGATTCATTTTTGCAAATATAGTATATTGTATAAATCAAAGTAGTCATACTTTATGCTTATTTCTTCAATATTCCTCACAAAGGTATATTAACTCCTCCAACTATTTTAGCACTGCACTGATCTCTAGTAAAACTTTCTTTGCATTCCTCATGTCACATTTATCTTTTCAATAAGATGAAGTGTTTAAAACAAAGGGAATAACTTTCTTAAGGAAAGTATATTTCTTCTTCCATTCTAAATAGTATTTCTCATGATAGTTTTTAATAGATATTTGATGAATTGAGAAGGATTTTGTGTGTTTACCAACATATATCCATCTTAACTCCATATCTATCATGCGCAGAAAAAGATCAAATACCTCTCGACACATGATAGATATGGAGATAACATGGATATGTGCTAATATTTTGAAGATCAAACTCTTTAGAAACAAATATATTATAGCCCTTGACAGATCCTATACATATCCCAAATAGCTAAGCAATACATTTACCATGATTCATAATTATTTTTATTAATAATATATATATGTTTATGTTTGGCTTTCAATTCTAATTAAAGCCAACATGGTATTATTTTAAAGTTAATATTTTTTATTGTATAAAGTGATACGTCTTAGTTGTAGGTTGAGCATGGAAGGAATTATACATCTTCCCCATAATAGTTTGTAGAAAGCACCTTTCAGTACAATTAACAACACATTTAACTATATTGTATTTATCTCCATAAAAAGATGGCATGCACATTGGGACCACACATCACTTAAATTTTTGTTATTAAATTGTATCAAACCCCACTTTTATTTTCATTTACAAACAATATAACCTATCTTTTCATCTTTTCAGTAACACTAATTACATATACATTTTTCCCATAGACATTATTTTATTATATCTCCACTCTGAACACTTTGTGAATTAATAACATCCAAACACAATATTTGAAAAAGTCTACAAAAAATCCACCTCCTATTTAGATGGGGTTTGATATAAATATAATAAATTTAGAAGGATTTGATGTAGATCTATTAGAAATGCATTTGAGTGATCATATTTATCTCCATAGAAAGGTGATATGCATATTGGGACCACATATCACTTAACCTTTTGTCATTAAATTGTATCGAACCCTGCTTTCATTTTTTGTCCGCAAATGATAGTGGGACATATCCCATGTAAATGCATAGTCATTTATATATTTTCCAAGTAATTATTGAATGTACTTGTCACTAACATATAATGTCCATATTACAAAATCCTAATTTGTATGTAGTATTTTAATACTTATAATTGAAAATTACTAAAAGTTGATAACTTTTCGTGAAACTCCCAATATGTTTTTCTTTGAATACAACGACTTTATTCATTTGTTTTATATGATGAGAATAAGACTTCCTACATTTCAAATGTAAAAAACATCTTTTGACTAATACCAACTCCATTTTCATTGTTCCCACAAACACCAAATTAATAAATCTCCCCTTCAGTACTTCATTAATTAATAACATCCAAACATGATATTTAAAATATTTGAAAAAATCCAACTGATATCTATTGACATCTTTTTATTCTAGCAAGGAATTATGTTTTAATTACGACCACACAAACCCTATAAATGGAATATGTAGCCCATGAGTATAAAATGGACACCGTGATGAGTTATGGCATGCTAGGTATTGGTTTTAGGTCCCTAACCATCATCCAAGGAAACAATTAGAGTCTTAGGATTAATAGATGAATATAATAAAATAATTAAAGAATTAAACTATACCAAGATACGAGGGCTTTAGAGTTAAAAACTAGAGTCTCAAACCCTTAATATACCTGTATTCTATGTAAGGAAGATAAATATTATTGCAACTATCCCATTCATAATTATGAGTGGCTTTCTAACAACATTTTCATCACTTAGAATGATAACCTAAAATCTAGAGGTGGGACATATGACCATGAACCCTATAAATATCAGTTAGGATATACTAGTGGTCCTTGACCATTGGTTAGGGTCATACTACTAATTTTTATTGTCCCATACCTCTTAATATTATTCGTATTATATTTTTGGTGTGATGATTTTATTTACAAGGCTTGTGTGGCGGCTTCAAAACCTATGCATTGTTCATGGGCCATAAATGAATATATATAGTACAGAAGACATTAGTTTTTATCTCTACACCATGTGTTGTATCTCAAGAACCATATAGTGTGGAAAACATTGTAATGGTTTCTATCTAACCATGTTCAAGGCCTTGAGACCCACCATTGGTGAATAAAATATCTTAATGGCACATGTATCCCACTTAGTGTCTAAATATTTCCTATAAATTGCACGTGTAGTGTTTGAAGACCTCATTTTGTCCCATGAGTCCTAAAATCATCATTCAAGGCATACGACCCTTTTTTTGCATAACCATAGACATGATCCCAATGTCTACCAAAAGTATGTAAAACCTCTTATAGGCACTAGTCATATCCCACTCAAAGGTCAATGATCCCTTATAGAGAACCTATATGGAACCTTGAGGATATGTTCATGGACAAATCCTACAAATATTTATATAGTATTTGAGTCCCTTTATTTCCTCATCCTACCATGGTCAAGACCCTAATAGCCATCCTTGGTACATAAAACCTCCCAATGGCACCCATATCCTAAACAAAGGTCAAAAAACCTATCTAAAGCGCCTCTTCAGTGGGTCAAGGACTTGTTCACATATCATGAGCCAAAAAATATTCATTTAGGTCCTGGAGCCCTTTATTTTCTCCCACAACCATTGTTAAGTTCTGGAGACCCATCCATTATGTCTATTAGAGATCAATGTTTTTGTTTAGATGGCTTGTGTGGTGGTTCAAGCTACCATTAATGTTTTACAACCCTTTAGATCCTATGACCTTTGTTGTCCTTCATTAAACATGTTCAATGCCCCAAGACCCATGTTGATATGAAAAACATTTTAGTTATGCCCATATCCCACCAAGAGTCTAATGATTCAGGCCTATGTGGTAGTCTGAGGCATATCTTAGGGACTAGGATCATAATAGCGTCATTTTAGGCCAAATTCACAAGAGACTTCTCTTGTCTGAAAACCTCCTAAAAATATTCATATCCCACTTAAGAACAAAGGTACCTTCTATAAGATTTAGTTATGGTTCAATATTATTTTAACTAGCCCATAATACCTACAAGATTCACTTAGGTATCAAGGACCTTATTTTCCTCCCCTAACCATTATTGAGGCCTTGTTACATCCATCCCTACTGATTATCCTACTCATATTGAAAATATCCCTTTTAGAGGGAATGTGTTTTAGTTCAAGCCCTTGAGAATTTCCCATTATCTAAAGAATATTCATTTAGTTTCTACATAGTAATATTTCTCCCCTAACCATGGCTAAAGCCTTAAGACCCTTCCATGATGCACAAAACATGGAATGGTACCCATATCTCACTTGAAGCACAATGGTCCCCTATAGAAGACATGTGATATTGTAAATTATATATCTATTTACGACCCTTTATCCGTAAAGGATTAATCTAAGGCCAAAGGGACACCTTACTTTCCTCCCTTGACCATATTCCATGTATTAAGACCCTTCCCTATGACACAACACCTCATAATGGTATCCATATTATACCTACTTCAAGGAAAAATATCACCTCTAAAGGGATTGTGTTGTGATTTCATCTCATCTTGATCTAGGTAATGATCCATAGAGATCCATTTATGGTCTAAGGTTTTTATTTTCCTCCCATGACTTTCATCCATGCCTCAAGACCCATCCCTACTACATAAAAACTCCTAATTTCATCCATATCCCACTTGTATGTCAAATATCCACTTTCAATGGTATATTATGTGGTTTAGAACCTTAAGCATCGTCTATTAGCTCAATAATATTAATTTAGGGCTTGATTCAGTTAGTTTCTCTCCTAACCATGGTCCAAAACTCATCCCTATTGCACAAAACATCATATTGGCCCCCGAATCTCACTTTAAGGATAATGATCTCCTATATATAGATTTTTTTATGGATTGTGTCCTAATTTGTGTCCCTTGGTCCCTAGACTTTATATAGGGTTTGAGGGCCTTATTTTCCTCACAAACCCATTGGCAAGCCCTCAATCCACATCATTGGTAACCAAGGAATTATAGAAGCAACCATATTCCACTTATAGGTTGGGTATCCACTTTAAAGGTCCTATGTGGTTCTTTGAAGCCTTGCTCACGACCCATGAGCCTTAGATGCTTAATTTAGAGGCTAGTTTCAATGTTTTTGTTTTCCTCCCCTTACAATAATCAAACCCTTTAAACCCATCCCTCATGTGAAAAGCCTCTTAAAAGCATATATATTACCAATGGAGTTTGAATATCCCTATTAGAGGAAGTACATGATAGTGGTTTGAGTTATCAATCATG
Organism: Pseudotsuga menziesii; assembly: GCA_001517045.1. Classification (NCBI taxonomy): domain Eukaryota; kingdom Viridiplantae; phylum Streptophyta; class Pinopsida; order Pinales; family Pinaceae; genus Pseudotsuga; species Pseudotsuga menziesii. The sequence continues at coordinate 240,789 of LPNX011029698.1, forward strand.
GCTTAAAGATTTATATAATAATCTTTTAAAAATAAAAATGATTGATGTAGGAATATAAAATGATCATAACAAAACCATGTAGATCTCTTGAAGACCTTTCCAACAATCTCAACATCTCTAAAAACTACTAAAATTATATACCTAAGAAGTACTATATGTGTATTTTCGAATGCATGCATGTTATTAGCGTGTTCACATTATTTGACATTCATTTTTTTTTGGCAAGGGGGACGAGATTTTCCACTCACCATGTATTTGTTGAGATGGTTAGTTCAAGTTTAAGTTTGGTATGACGATTGTGATGGTTTGGACTATAAAATGAACAAAACCTCCATTTTTCCAAATGCCTTTAAATATCTCAAATTTGCACAATATTTTTAAATATACTACCCAAATGGATAAGTGATGAAATAATGCATGCATATAGATGCAACAATATAGATTCCAAATATATAATTTTTAAAAAATTTCTTTTTGTTTTGACATATATTCAACTCTTAAAATACAAACATTCTTTTGTTCCTAAAATAAATCAGTATTGTCTTACCAATTTTGAAAATAAATTATACTTTGCACTAACTTAGACTAAGACATACAATCTAAAAAAATATTTTTTATTTTTTTATTTTGTTATCATGTTAAGACCCTCAAATGGTGCACTAACTCATGACTTCATATCTTCAGAGCTATAATGACTTTCAGAATTTAAAAAATATAAATTTAATATTATTATTATTTTGGTGTGCACAAGAATAATCAATTATTTGTAATTGCTATTATTTAAAGGAAATTTTATCATTTACATATTGAAGTTACACTTACACTAATGAGAACATATGCATTATATTTTGAAGAAAAAATAACATACCATTGTTAAGAAAACTCAAATATAACATGGTCATATACAAAATATACAAATAAAACTTATATATTATGAAATGTAATTCAATTTCCTACATTTCGTCTTCTTACACCATTTTAAAATTGTTTATGAGAGTACCTCAAATTGTCCCTCCAAGTCAAATTATTCTTTTTTTTTTTGTTTTCCTTACCATTAACATGTTATGAGGGACCATCATCAGCTTGCACTCGCCCTGACACCTCCTTACATGATTACATGGAAAAATTATAGGTTTGACAATTCAAATGAGCACAAGGATGATATGGAATTTGGAGCATCTCTTCTAGCATAGAGAGCTAATGACACACTCCTAGTCATAGTCAATGAATCCTATAATGATGAAAAAAATTGGTTGTAAAACTTGTAGACCTTATAATATTTTGACAAGCATATTTTGTGACAAAAATAATCTTCACACGGATTGTACTGGAAAAATAGAGAATAAGAATAATGTGCTATGACACAAAGAATTGAAGAAAAACTGGAAAAAGATTCCATGCAATATTATTCAACATTATGTATAAATATATAATACAACACCAAAGGAAAAATTTGAGAGCCTAAAGAGGTAGTTGAACTCCACACATGTGACATGCTTATATAGACTCAATCTACCCACTAGAGATAGAACTAGATGTAACACATGGTGAGATAAATTAACTGAGTGTGAGTGGAAGTTAATTGATCGTATGTTGGCATGTTGGGCACATTAGAGAGTTCCAGTTCCAAAAATAGTAGAGAAAATCAAGGAGGGCACACATGTCAGTTAATTATTTAAGAATAGATGTCATAATTGCCTATGAGTAATCTGGAGTTGCATGAATCCAGGAAGGTGCCCTTGATCCCTAAAATTAAGGATAATGTGTGCATTAGCCTCTAAAGATCATGCATGGAAGGATAATTAAGGTTTAGATGACAAGTAGTGGGTCCAGATGTTGAAAACTGTGAGGACAATGCACTATAAAACTTACTAGGGGTCAATAACAATGTCTAGGAACTCAGGGAGATAAAAGTTTAAAAGTTCAAGCATATCCTATTTTTATCATTATTTTTTAAAACTAAAATTTATTATTTTCATTTTTTTTCTAATATTTAAACCTAACTAATCCTTTCGTATATTTAATTTAATTTCTTTTTAGTTATTATTACTTATTATATTTTTTTCTATATTCCAATAATCTAAACCGTATTTTAATTATATTTTTAATTTAATTCATTTTAATTTAATTATTTTCCTAATTTAACTCCTTTACTCCACACTTTAATATTTTTAATTGAATTTTATTTTATTATTTTTCCCTTTAAATACTAATACGTTATTAATTTTACTTATTGGATTAATTCCACAAGTTGACCTTCCTACCGTACATCCAACGGTCAACTTTCTTTTATTAACATTATAAATTCTTTTATTTTCGCTCCATTGAAGCAATTTTTCAATATTTTTTCTTAGTAATCTTTTGGTTCTGTTTCCCTAAAGATGAGTAGGGTTTCTGCTTGAAACGTCGGTTTCAAATTCATAATGCAACAAAAAACCAAAATGTTCATGGAATAATTAGATTTAATCTTTTGGTCTTTTTCCCATTTTACCACTTCCTTCTTTAGACATTTAAGCTTAAAGACCAAAAAATCCAAAGGACTACAATCCTCAAGGATTGTAAATTGTTTCCAGATATTACTAACCATCAAACAAAACTCTGCATCATGAAGCCACATGTTATTAAATTTTAAAGGATAATTCTATTTGGATTTAACCCCATTTGATTAGAGACAAATAGGAGAATGATCCAAGGTTGTATATTTATCCACCCAAGTTCTATATTTTTGGAGGGAGTGAATTAAATTCGCATCCAATAAGAATATTCCAAGTATTTTATTGATCCCAATAACACCACTCGTATCATTATACCATGTAGGTTCAATCCTAATAGGAGGGTACATCAATAAGATTAGTCTGATAGATAATATTTTTAATATATTCAGAGAGATGATCCAATCGACAAGAGTGCCCCCATATTTCAGATGTCGTCATAGTAAAATTTAGGTCTCCCACTAAGATAAAAAATGGGATCCTTAGAATACCAGAAGATTCCAATGAATTCCAGAAAAAATCTCTATCTTTGTAGGACCCGTAATAGTTTAATATAGAAAATCCTTATCAAATCCTTAAAATTTCCCTCCATCAAAATTCCCCCACTAGTCCTATAAGGATTGAAATGTGTAGCTAATGGATTCCAACATGATAGTAAACCCCCTGAGAGTCTATTGGAATCAATTGCACATATTTCCCAACCGGGAAAAATCCTAGAAAAAGACGCAACAGCTCGAACCTCACATCACATTGTCTCTTGTATTAAAATGATGTCAAGGTTAGTATATTTAAAGATCTAGATAGGGCCCTAATCTTCCCATACTCACCAACCCCGCGAAGGAAAAGGAGAAGAAGGAGGCCATGTCAAGGATTTAGCCTCAAAAAGCTTCACAAAAAATGGTTTATATGAATTTTCATGTGGGGAAATATTAAATTCCTTACCTTTCTTCTTGATATTATGAATGGTAACGTTTTGAAACATATTGGATGGAACATAGGAAACATCAGGCCTAGGAAAGTTTCTTGGAGTACAGTTTCAAAGGGGATTTTACCATAAATTATTTATAGGAAGAACCATTGGTCTGCAAGGAACATGAAGCATGATTCAAAGGAATTGGTGAAATAAGTGAGTCATCAGGTATACTTGATGCCAAAGAGAATTTGGCCCTATTCGTATAGTATTAATGTCACATGTCTCTGGAACCTAATTAAGTGCAAAAACAAAGGATTTAAGGGAATCATCAACAAACTTAGAATCCACACATGAAAGTATTGTGGAAACATTGGAACCACTTTCAAAACTCCGTTTCAAGATAAATCCAAGGAACTAAAAGTTCCCTGACCTAGGCCATCAACAAACTCACCAACCTTTTCAAGAGACCCTAAAACATTACTAAGATGGTTTGTATTAATGAATTTTCCAACCCTCTCCATATTCCCAAGCAAAGTTCCTAAATCTACCTTATTAAGATAAATTCTTCTATTTATATATTTTTCTACAGAAAGATAGAAATTTAGTTCTTCCTTGGAGACCCCTTCGTATAAGGTGGGAGAATCATAATTTTGCATACCTTCTATTCGCAGTATATCATCCACCGGAACATAAGAAGGCCTATTAAAAAGTGTGAGTTCTTGGAGTAGAGGCATATTGTCTTCATATTCTTCCACAGAGTCTCCATAGACATCCCCCAAAAGTAGGTAAGGACAGCAGGCCTTCGCATGACCAGTCTTCCAACAAAAATGGAAGAGAAATGGTATATGGAGATAATTTAGTATCTGTCTAATGGTATTTTCTCCCCATAAAATATCAATTTCTGCCAGTAATCCTGTAGTTATGATGAACTCCACCGTAACACATCACTACTACATTTGGGTATAAAATCCAATGGAAGATTCCAACAATAGAGCTTAAATCGAAAAAATCATCATATTTTACCTTATTTTTTATTAAATTGTGCGGCATTCGTCAAATACCCAACACCCATGTTAATATTCTAACAAGAAATAGATGGGAAAGCATGGGTAAATCGTGACTATATTGGTCTCCAATTCATCTCAGATTAGCAAATCAGTCGAAGGTCTTACCTATTGGTCGACTAACTTGGGTTCCTATCAAGGTAGAAGGCCTAAGAACGTATGCAGACATTGAATTACTCGACATTGTCGATGATACAAATTCGTATCCTACACTTTTAGGGATCGATTGGGTGATTGATAATTAAACCATCATAAATTTTAAGAAAATAATCTTATCATTTGAAGATTCAGAGCTGAGGGTGGTCGCGCCAATTGATCCGCTAGAACGACATTGATATGTCGAACCAATACATAGTGAAGGACAAGGATACTATTTAGATCATATTTATAACATCAAGTCTACAAGAGATGACTATGTAAATCCAATAGCTGACGAAAAGCTGAGTTGGAGGAGCATTAGCTCTTGTAAATCAGATTTTGGTTAAGCACTAGAAAATTAACAGAATCAATTACATGAAGTATCCATGAGAAAGTGCGCCAAAATTACACAGTCTATGTGATAGGTAGGAGCTGAGGCAAGTGATATACCTACATATGAAGGTTTACCTAACCTTGCATATCTGATAGATTTTGAGTAAAAAGTTGTATAACATCAACGCTTGTTTGCCCTGGACTATGTGTTGAAGATACACCTGTCAGATGGTAGGTCATAATAAAGAATCTAACTAAGAATGGCCACAATGTCAAATATTGATGGAGATGAGGTTAGGATAAGAGATCAGTTATACTAGTCGAAAGTATACATGATTGACTAATCCTACCGAGCATATAGAATATTGTCATGCGAGATGGGAGGCATGGCCATAACAAGAATGGGTCGATTAGTTCATACACACATTAGATATGGTACCAAGGAACTGGTATACGTCAGTTGATCTGAGACAAGGAACTATTGAATGCGATGACTTGGATACTAGATTCATACATATATTTGAATTTTCCAATGATCATCCTTCGGTTGAAGTTTCATTGCAATTAATCAAGACAAAGATATTCGAAGATATCTCTGTTGCAATGACAAAATTCAATCAATGTAGTGCAACAATCAAGAATTGGATGGAGTGCTATAATGTAATGCGAGAACCTGAAAATGATGATCCACTCGATGTAAACGTTCTAGAGTCTAAAGGTACGCACGTAGTGGAAGGAATTGGTATTTCTAATGACCAATTTATAGATCCACTATAAATTAAGAAAGTAAATATTAACTCCTCGGATAATCCATAATTTTCCAAAATTGGAGATTATTGGGATTATGAGACTGTAGGGAAGATCACGGACTTATTGCATGAGTTCCAGGATCTGTTCCCTATGAAATTTTTAGAAATGAAAGGGATCATCAGAGACTTTGGAGAAATGAATATACCTTTGAACCCCGACACAAAACCGGTCAAGTAACGACCATACTGACTGAATACGCGATATAAAGAAAAAGTCAAGACAAAGCTAGACTGAATGCTGGAAAAAGGTATCATAGAACCAGTATAAGAATCATAATGAATCAGTGCAATGGTGGTGCAAGACATAAACGACACTAGTGAAGTAATAATTTGCATCGACCTAAGAAAATTGAATGATGCTTTTTTACATGACCCATTTCCGACTCCATTTAACTATGAGGCAGTGGAAAGTGTCAGGGGTTACTAAATTTATTCATTCACTGATGGTTTCTCTACCTACCATCATATTAGGATCATAAAGGAATACCGAAACAAGACAACCTTTGCAATGGAGTGAGTTTGTTACCAATACATGGTAATTCCCTTTGGACTTAAGAATGCTCCTGCTATTTTTCTAGAATAGTAGTGGTCTCCTTTAAATATTTTATCCATAAATTTATTGAAGTGTACTTCGATGATTGGATAGTATTTGGGCTCATTAAGAATTATATTGAGAGCCTCAGGATGATGTTGGAACGGTGTCACTAGTATAAAATTTCATTGAATTTAAATAAATGTATATTTTTTGCCCCATTTGGAATTCTATTGGGCCATGTGGTCTATCGCAATGGAATCTTGGTCAACCTGGCCAAAATTGTGATCATTGTCGACCTGCCACCACCTACCGCAGTGGAGAAATTGAGAGCTATATTGGTACATACATGATACTATAGAAAATTTATCAAAGGATATGTAGAGGTGACTGCACCAATGTAAAATTTATTGAAGAAATATGCTAAGTTCCAGTGGATGGAACAGTGCCAAGAAAGTTTGGACACCATAAAGAAAAATATGGTCACCGCGCGCATACTTTTGTTTCCAGTATGGAAAAAGGAATTTCATGTACATGTCGATGCGTCATATACCATGCTCAATGTGGTACTAACATCGCATGGCCAAGGGTCGATTGATCATCCTATGTCCTTCGCTAGCATAAATTATCAACGACGGAGAGAAATTATACCACGATGGAAAGAGAAGGTTTAGCAATAGTATACGCTCTACAAAAATTTTGATGCCACTTATTGAGTGGACACTTTAAAATGTACATTGATCATTCAACATTAAAATACCTAGTGAATAATCCAGTGTTGGGGAGGAAGATCTGCTAGTTCCTTCTCCTTTTTCAGGAATTTGACTTTGAATTCATTGTTAAACCCGATCAACTAAATTTAGGACCAGACCATCTATTGAGGGTCCAAAGTGGAGAAGAACCCGATAACCTTGAAGATAGTCTCCCTAATGCGCAATTATTTTCAATAACAATGTTTGATGATCAGTACAGAGACATCATACAATTTTTGAGTGCAGGTTATTCACCAACTGAATTTACTACTGTGAAGAAGAAACATTTAGTTGTACAAGATGCAGACTTCCAGTTGACCGTTGGACAGTTATATAAAACGGGTCCTGATGATATTCTTTGTTGTTGCATCTTGGAACATGAGCGACCGATGATATTGAATAAAGCGCATTTTGGTGTCACGGGAGGCTATTTTGCTGAAAAAACTACAGTAAGTAATTTTGACTTGAGTCACTTTTGTCAGTATTGTATAATAATGGAAATGATGTGACAGAGAAAGTGACAAGTTGTGTAGTGGTTCTTCATATGATGATTCAGAAAATTGTCCCACGTGACGGATCATGTTGTCACTATTCCACTCAGTGTCTACATGTGTGAAGGTCTGATTGATTGAATAAGTAGATGTTATCAGCACTCATCCTTCAGTTTCATTTCATTCTGTTGCGTTGAAAAGAAGAATTTCTCTATACAACACCAAGGGCCGAAGTAAGTTTTTATTTTCACAGAGTAGGGCTATTTCAACTCTCAATTCCAGTGCACTTACAAAATCCGTCATTGAAACTATGTCACCCATGCTCATTCTAGAATACACTGTCAGATATGATCCACTATAGGAAAAGGTTGGGATGAAAATTGAAAAACTTCCATTCATCCTTGAAGTAACGTTACGACCTGAACCACCTAGTTCGTTAACAAAGAAACATTTTGGTACCCACAAGAAAAAAATTCTCTCAACACTAATGATGGAAGACGAAGAAGAAAAAGTTGTGATTCATATACCAAACAATATTCCACCTAAACCGTTGGATGCACTCACAGGTAGACCCACTCGAATGCAAAGTATCCCTTGGTAAAATCCGTCGGTCCAAACCAGAGTTTGGATAACGACGCACAATGAAGAAATCCTACAGCATCACCATCAATTGTACAATAAATTCAATATATATTTGGAAATGATTAGTTGAGGGAAGAATATGAGATGGGAGATTTCATCAATGATGGAGAAGGTTTGATGAAAATGTTCTTCCTCTGGGGAGGAAGAAGTCAAAGAAAAGAATCTCCAGGAAAGCACCTAGGATTTCGTCTTCAGCTTTCCAAGAAATCCGGGATATAATTGGTGATGTCAATGATATTTTCACTCTTATCGGTCCTGCCACTCCAAATAAGTAACTTTTCAAACCAAGAAAGAAGAAAAATAGTAGCAAAGGATGTGAGAAAAATTGAAGAAGCAAAGGCACTGTGTGCCAAGGTAGTCGACCAATTTTCTCAGACTTGTGAAGCATTGATCGACGATGCAAAACTAGAGAAAGTCACAGAGGAGTTGTACACTGTTGAGACAGAGGTAAATATTATGAATAATGACATGAAGAAATTTCCCTTAGTAGTGAAAATGACTAAGGTTGCTGAGATGAAGGAACTTCAATAGCTATTCGTAGTGTTGCAAGCACAATAGTTGAAGAGGAATGATAAAGTCGTAAAATTGCAGGTTGAAGTGAATATAGTTACAGGAATTATTTAGCCTATACATCAAAAAGTGTGATGAGCAATACAGGATGTGGGACTTGTAATGACATAACATATCAGTTCTAACCTTGTCGAAAATTGGAAGAAGGAAAAAGAGGATGTGCAACGAGAGACAAACGAGATAGTGAAAATATTTCAATATTTTCAAACCAAGGTCCTCACAACTACAAAATTTGTGGAGTAGCACAACGTGGCTCAGGGCGAGCCACATATGAGTGTTGGACTCATGTTGGGCCTAGGGAAAGATAGGCAGAATTCAGCTAGAATTATGCTTGAAAGTATGAATAGTCTAGTCCAGCTGCAAAGGAACTTGCAATGGAGGAAGAAGGACGAGAGAAGAAGCAACTGCAAAGGAAGCTATGACAGAATAATAATGATGATAGAAGAAGAAATGACAGAGGAATTTTTGATAGAAGGGAAGGATGTGACAAAAACAGCTGTGAAGGAAGAAGTGTGTGATAAAAGGGATGACGTGACATAACTAGGTGCGATGGAAGGAACCGTGTTAGAATGTGTGCAACGACTGAAAGGGACAGCTCCAGAGATCGTGGGTATGAAGTCGACTAATTGTCACATGTGATTTAGAGAATATTTGTGATTTGGGATGATAGTCCCTACTAATAGATGTAACTTGAATAGGAATGACAGCTTGTTGGCTAACAAAATGAAGTCGGTTGAATGCGACATGTAAAGAGTCTATAAAAGGAAGAACCCAAGCCATATGTGATTTACTTTCTATTTTTCCTGTTACTTACTTCCTCATTTACTTAGTTCCTAGTCATTTAGTTGTGTCTTTAAGTAGGGTTGTAGAGAAGAGTAAGGTGATCCAGGCTGTGTGCAGATCGGTCATAGAGTTACAAAGAAGAGTAAGGTGATATAGGTTGTGTGTGGATCAGCCGTAGAGTCAAGTAGGAGAATATCCAGTGACAAAATACTAGAGAATATGAGAGGAGAGTAGTCTATATAGATAAGAGAAGAAGAACTAGAATAGAGTCTGCAAGCTAAGTGTGCAGACGAAAGGTGCCATATATTTCTCATTCCAAATTAAGAGTGCCTTTGTGGTTTTTCCCGGATGGGTTTCCACATTAGCTACTATGTCAATGTGTATTTGATGAATGTGTTTATGTCGCATGAATGTATGTGTATTTGCTTACAAATAATTCTTTATACGCATTTGTCACACTGTTGTTAGTTGGAACTGCACATTAGGAAGTATATTGACTGTTATAAATCTATGTCGATGAACAAGTAGAATAATATCTTGAACATGTATAATAAGTACAGTAAGATACCCACCGGATTTGGTCTAACAAGATATAAAGGTGTCAATCACCACACAACTGCAGAAACTTGGTTCTGGTAGTTACCCATAAGAGATATCTCATGTGAGACTACATTTGTGTCACATGTGATGTCGACTAAGCCTTGCTCTATCAGATCGATATATTGGGATTTATTTTCATACAAATAAGGTCTAAACCTGGGTCAAGGGGAGAAACATACAACAATGGTTATGTAAAGAGCGCTAAAGGGGATATGATTCCACTAGAGGGGAAGAGAAAATGGGTGGTTCTCCAAGAGACTATAGTAGGTTGGATTCCTTCTATGCACAAACTTGAAGCACCCAACCAACAAGATGGATCTCCCAAGGGAACAGTGGATAGGTGAAGGGGATTCCTGAGCCCATAAGGGTGTTCGTTGGGGTAGGTATTGTTGGATCCAAGGTGGTGATGCATGAGTGATATTCCTGTAGACTTCTAAATAATAATAAGGTTAAGCATAGAGAGAAAAATTGGTTGTGGGTTGAGAGAGAGAATCATGTAGGAGTTCTCTTCACCCTTGTGGCCTCATATCATAGCTTGGGGGTGTCCTCTTAGTAAAAAGAGTATATGTTGGATATAGTTCCTATGCTTGGGTGAAAAATCGCTCTTACACGTACAATTGCTTGGATATTGTTTGCGTAAAGATAAGTATGCTATTGTATTTGAATGTGCAATGTTTTTATTATTATGCATATGATAATTATATTGGTATATGCATGATGTGTGTGTGGAGAGAGTCTATTAATTCCATTGTTTATTTCTATTTATGCATCTGCACACACATTTCATTCTCTACAAATTTCATATTATGCCATCATGGGGAAAAATTTAGAACCCTATAAATTGTAAATCTCCATCCTTTGGTTAAATAAATGGAATAAGAGGAAAATGCCTTTCACTAAAAAATCACACGGAGAATTTAGAAAGGAAAAACCTCCTAAATTTGATGGTGAAGTAAAATATGGTCAAGAAGTGGAGGCTTGGCTTCTTGGGATGAGGAAGTATTTCCAAGTCCAAGACAACTCAGGAAACATGAAGGCAAGAGTATCCATATTCAATCTGAATGGAAGAGAATTCATATGGTGGGATAACCTTATGCAAGTGAAGAATATAAATGAAAGTATAATTGTGTGGAGGCAAATCAAGAAGTACTTTAAGCAAAAATACCTCTCTAATAGGTACTATGATGACAAAATCAAATAGTTCCATGAACGGAGATTGGGGAAAATTCCCATGGAGGAATATGCCAATAAATTCTTGGATTTGTTGAGGTATGCCAAGTATATCAGGGATGATAAAGTCAAAATTCAATGTTTTCTTATTGGATTACCTCAATCCTACAAGGACCTGTTGCAGCGGCAACTTTTTCCCAAATTTCTAAAAAATTGGGACCCTCCTTTCAATTTTTGTCTTGCTTAATTTTATTAGGATTGCTTAATGTTACTACAAGTTTGATCTTTGAGGATACTTGTTGAATGGATGTTGTTGTTTGCTGATGCTGCCTTTTGAATTTGAGTTTTGATTTACTAGTTATTTCTTTTCTTCGATGTCGAAATTTTTCAGTACAATGTATCGTAGTCGTAGTTCCTTGCAGAGCGGTCGTTGGGGAAGCTAAACGACGAATGTTCCGATCCATAGCTCCTGTCTTTACCGAGCCCATGGAATTATGGCTTGTCTTTGTGTTGTCTTTTCTATTGGAGAAAATTATGACTTTGGGTGGAGGTCGTGTCATTTTTATTCCTGCCGTTGCGGTCCCTTAGCAGACTAACCGTTCGATTAAATAAATTTCTGACCGTCGATGTATGACGCCCGTTTTAGTACTTTATTTTTTTTCCAACGAGTTGTTGTGCTCTAGAACCCCTAGACCATGGGTCACCCACCGTTGCGGCGTTCCACTCAACTAACCGACCAATGTCAATTTTTTAGATTCGCCGATGGGGATTTTTATATGCCCGATGCCTGGTCATTTTTCCGCCGTTGTTATGAGCTTGTAAATTGTTTCATGAATGACAAAATGTTCTTTGTTTTTTTATCAAGTTAAGATTTTCGCGTTGAAAACACAGTACCAGGTTTCACTTTTAATGCTGGTTTTATTGGTAGTTTGGTTTATGTTTATTGAAGGTAGTCCAGATTAATGATGAGTTGTTCGTATGATTGCAGACAAACCTAGGAGATTTTCTAGATTCAGTTGATGATTACTGTTGTAAGAAAGGAAAAGCTGAAGCATAAAGAAGAAAGAAAAAATCGGAGACTGACAGGATATCAAAAGGACCATCGGGTTATGAAGCATAATCACTAAGAACATGGTCTCGGGCTTTGGGGGTCCATTGGTTACTAGGCCGGTCTTTCTTACAAAGTGCGTAAATCATCATCTTGATTTGAAATGTAACGTTCGTATGAATCATGACCACTCACAAAAGACAAAACGGTTTGGGGAACCCAAAAGTCACGAGTCGGGGGGGGGGGGGGGGGGGGATCCCAAAGGTTTTGGCTGGTTTTTGTATAAATTGAGGAAAATAAGAGGAAAGAGGGGCTTTTTCCCAGTGAGACTTGTGAAAAACTTGTTGTAAGAGGAACTATTTCGTTTTGTAATAATATAATTACAATTTTGCCTGTTGGAGAAAGTGTTGTGTGGAATGTTCAAATGTAGTGAAATGAACAATGTTGAAGGGGAACTATTTTGTTTTCAGCTGTGTTTCATTAAATGTGAGATCGTTCTAACTTTATGAACCTATGTTCTTGTATGAATGTTCTCTGGTTTATTTTATGATAATTTCCACTATGAGTAATGAATGTTTTAACAAACAACGGGCTATCTTGTTGTGCATGTCTCTATTCATGTTTATGTGTTTTGATTCGAAGAACAGCTATCTATGATTTATCTTAACATATGAGTAGTAATACATTACTCATTAATTGATAATCTTGTTCCCTAGGGACAACTTAGTTAGTCTTGTTTTCTGTCGTGTGTGATTTAGATGCGAGAGAGTTTAAGATGAGAGGTAAGAACCTGCGCATCACATTATGACCGCTCCTCATATTCTTTATCAATCTGCATGTTAGATAGGCACTTGCATATCATATTTAAATTTAAAAAATACAAAAATATACACGGTGGACCAGGCCGCAACCAGTAAAACCCTTTATTTTTGTTACTTGACCTACGGTAGCTGGACCGCAAAACCGAACGGATCCCCATACCAAACAGTCACGGGCTAGTTGGGAACGTTGATTGGGGAGAATCCCTTGATGTTGTTGCATGCGATTTTCCATGCCTCAACAGTTTCTGGCACTAGAAGGAGGGCCACCAGTGCATGGCTGGCCGAGGAAACCCATTTCCTCGAAATTACTCCACCAGTGATAATTTTGAAAGAAAATTATTTCCCAACCCGAATTCTGAAGAGAAGTGGAAAGAACACTTGTATTCTATGGACAATGAAGTTGTTAAAGATCTAAGGAGACACACTAGAGCATATGTGAATAGTATTGGAGGATTACCCACTATCCCTGATTTACCCCGAAGAGAATGCAAGAAGAAAGACCGTTCTCTTTTGGAAGATTTAGTGCTGGTTGGAGATTTGGAAGAATTAGTGGAAGTAGCATTACAGGAAGTTGTTTAGCCTTTGAATCAAGTAGGACCGAACACACCTTACTATTCTCCTGTGCATACTCCTGTTCCATCACCACTTGACTCTCCACCTAGACTCATGGTAGGCGTAAATGCAAATCAATCACCTAACCCACCAAATCCACCACCTGCTTGGAAAGCCAGATCACCTCTAAACTTAGCACCTCCATTGCATGACTTACCTCAGGCTTTTGAGAAGATGCTACCCAAGTTTGACCCAAATGAGAATATTTTAGCAGATGACCATTTGCAAAGTTTCTACTTGGCAATAGAAGGATTAAGGGATGGGGAACATAAGGATGTAGTCTGTAGACTTTTTCTGCATACCCTTAAAGGAGCAACAACATCATGGTATTTTGGTTTGCTAGCAAACTCAATCCCAGATTGGGATACGTTTGAAAGGATTTTCAAAAGTAAATATGCATCCCAAAAGACACATGCAACACTAATGAAAGGTTTAGGCGCTCTGAAAAAAGAAAGAAAGGAAAAGGTACATAATTTTTCTCAAAGGTTTTTTGCTTACCTTAAGAATTTCTCTGCAACTGATAAGCCCTCTGACAAAGTTCTGATTGAGTATTATACCTCAGCTCTAGGTCCTGACTTGGCTATGTTCACAAAATCTCGAGTTAAGCCTACGTTATCAAAGACTTATGAAGAAGTTGAAAGAGTAGAGGCTAAAAAGGAAAGTATAGAAGATTATCCTAAGCAATCTAGAGAAAAACCTTTTGGGAAGAAAGCCTTATTATTGTCTAAACCTAAAGAGGAGCAATCACATGATTTTGAGGGGATGTTAAAAATGATGCATAAGCTTTCCAACAGAATAATAGATTTGGAGAAAGAAAAGGAAGGTCAGAAAGCATATAAGTCGTATTACAAGAGAAGAGAGGATAAAAACCAATCCAAATCTCCTCCATACAGTCTGGCATCGATGAATTTAATAAAGGTAGGTATGGATAAGTTTTGTACTTTCCACCAACAACCCCATTCTGAAAAGAATTGTCCTCAATGGATAAATGGAATGACATTGGTAATGAACCAGCTATTGGATTCCAAGTTAACAGAGACTGACGATGAGGAGGGAAAAGATAACAATAAATCAACAGAAAAAGAGGATGATGCCATGGTTTTATGGGACTGTGTATCGTTTTTTGATACCGAAGAAGAAAAGGATCTGAGACATGAAGATATCTCGAAAACGAATGTGACAATGAGAATCCAAGGGTTGATTAAAGAAAACAGTCTTATACTCCTGAAGATTAAGAGACTTCAAAATATTGTAAAGAAATTTTGAAAAAATGGCACAGCAGATAAAATTCCCAAGTTCACCATTACCAATAAAAATCCGAATCAGATCAGCATGCCAACTAAGACCATTGAAGAGAAAATAAATAATGTAAAAACAAATCTCACAGAACATAAGATAGAGTATGACATTGTGGAGGATATCAAAAATGTAAAGGAAAATATTTCACTCTTTGAGATGTGTAATGTGCTGCAGCAGAAAGAAAAGTTATTGAAAGTGCTTGAAATGCAAGAAGAGAAGTTGCCCATTGACAATCAACCTCAAGAAGAAGAAATCAGTGAGGCAAGTGTGGGAGGTAATCCTAAATGCAAAACTCCACCTTTTCTCCTTACTTTCGAAATTTTCAATCATAACGTGCACAACTGTCTAGTAGACTCAGGGGCATCAGTAAATGTTATGCCGTTGCCAGTATGCACGAAGATAAATGGACATCCTAAACCATCTACCTAGAAGGTCATTCAGTTAGATAGAACTAATGTGAAGGTAATTGGGGAAATGGAGGATGTTTTAATTCGATTATCTTCAAATGAAAAGGTATGCCAGTTCATTGATGTTGTAGTAGCAGACATACCTGAGACATATGGACTTGTTTTGATTAGGGATTGGTCAGCAAAGCTGAATGGATATTTTGCTTCCGACTAGTCACATCTGTGGTTACCTTATAAAGGAATCCCAAATCAAATTAAGGTTATGAGAGAGCCCTACATGAAACACAATGTCACGCAGTTAAAAAGCAAGAATGAACAAGTAAATTCTGTGTTAGGGAATTACTTCATTGAGCTAGAACTAGGAAACAACCAAGCGGAAGAAGCCAGCAATACATCAGAAACCCAGCTTGATCTCCTTCGTTTTTCTCAGGCTGACGAAATTGATTGTAAAATAGTATACTTAGCTTTAGATGTAGAAACTCATTCAGATACTGCAAAAACAGATAGTTTTTGGACACTCTTTTTTGATGGATCTAAAACTTTGGAAGGATCAGGAGCTGGCTGTGTCCTTATTGATCCTAAGAAAAATAAACATTTTCTTTCATGTAGGTTAGAGTTTGAATGCACCAATAACACAGACGAGTATGAAGAATTAGTTCAGGGACTAAGAAAAGCAATTGAATTAAAAGTAGAAAATCTGAAAGTGTATGGGGATTCTGAAATAATTGTAAAACAGATTCGAAATCAAATACATTGCATTTCCCCTCATTTAAAAGCTTATCAAAATGAAGTGTGGGATTTTCTTAAAGGTTTTTATGCATTTAATATTGTATCGATTCCTAGACTTAAGAATGCAACAGTTGACTTGTTAGCCACCTCAGCTACGAGGCTTGTACCCTCTAATAACATGTGTTCTATTGAATTGCTTTTCAGACCTTCAGTTCTGAATATGATTACCAATTTATGAGTTTTTGATGATGATCAACAGATTCTGGAATGTTTGAAAAATGACAAAACCTTCAAAGGGGCAATCATTGATGATGAAGAACATCAAGCTAAGCTAAAATTCGATAATTTTATTCCCAAAGGAGTTAGGACTTTAGAGCGGATGTTTGATCTAAACGATAAATTTAGAAGGCCAATAAATGTTAAGACTCATAGCTCGTCTCTATAGTACGAGTTGATTAATTTAGGGACTGAAATTGAGCCTAAACATGTGGATTTGGGAAAGTGTTACTCCCCAGGTGAAAGAAATAAGTTCATCAGTTTGTTTAAACAATACAAAGATGTGTTTGCATGGATGTATGAAGATTTGAAAACATATGACACCAAGATTATTCAGCATGTCATCCCTATTAGGACCGGGGTCAAGCCTTATCAGCATCCTTTGAGGAAAATGCATAAAAAACTAGAGCCTCTAATTCAGAATGAAGTAAAGAAATTGTCGGATGCTAAAATTATCTTCAAAGTCAGGAATTCGGAATGGGTTTAAGATCTGGTACCAGTAAGGAAGAAATATGGAGAAATTAGACTATGTGTGGATTTCAGAAATTTAAATCGCGCTTTAGATAAAGACAATTATCCAGTACCACCCATGGAGAAAATATTGTAGATGGTCTCTGGTTCTGAGTTATTTTCTTTATTAGACGGATTCTCTGGTTACAATCAAGTGTTAGTAGCTAAAGAAGACAGACTCAAAACTACATTCAGAACGAGATGGGGCACTTTTGCTTACAGAAGGATGCCCTTTGGAATTATAAACGCTGGAGCTACTTTCCAGAGGGCTATGGATATAGCTTTCCGTGGGCTGATCGACTGCAGTGTGGTGGTATACCTTGATGACATCACAATATTCTCAAAGAGAAGAGAAGAACACGTGTTCCATCTAAAACAGATTTTCGAACGTTGCCAAAAATATGGTATCTCATTAAACCCCAAGAAGTGTGTGTTTGTTGTTACATAAGGAAAGCTACTGGGTCACGTGGTTTCTAAAGAGGGGATCTCCATAGACCTAGAAAGGATCAAATCCATCGAACATATCCCCTTACCCCATAACAAAAAGGGTATGCAATCCTTTATGGGGACAATAAATTTCGTGTGAAGGTTTGTGCCGAACTTCGCCCAAATTGTTAAGCCTTTGTAGCAAATGGCGAAGCAAAGTGTACAATTTAGGTGGACTGACGTAGAGAAGAATGCATTCAGTAAAATAAAGATATCTATTGCTCATGCACCCTCTCTCAAAATTCCAAATTATGAGAAGGATTTTATTCTGTACACTTTCGCATCTGACGATTCATTAGCAACGGTGATTACCCAGAAGGAAGATGGGGGATATGAGTTCCCCATATCATGCACTAGTCTGCAGGGGGGAAAATTAAATTACCCAGCTATGGACAAACAAGTTTATGCAGTCTTCAAAGCAGTAAAACAATTCAGGCCTTACATACTTAAGAACCGGACAAAGGTAATAGCTCCACACCCAGATATGAGGTCTCTTTTCATGCAAAAAGAATTGGGAGAAAGAAGAGGCAATTGGGTAACAACTTTACAAGAGTATGATCTTGAATTCAAGCCAGCCTCCATAGTTAGAGGGAAAGGACTGTGCAGACTAATGGTTGAAGGTAATAGCAGTGAAGAAAATAATTGGAAAAATGAAGCAGAGTTACATATGATGGATGTATGTCCTCTTTTCACATTTCCAGATTCCTGGTACCGAGACCTTGTTCATTACCTTCAGGAAGGTGTGTTGCCAGAACATTGGAATTCCAAGCAGTGAAGGGCATTGCACCTTAAATCAGCTGCTTATCATATTGTTGATGGAATTTTATTCAGGAAGAATTATGATGGAGTCCTTCTCAGATGTTTAGAAAAGGAAGATGTAAAAAGGGTTATAACTGAGTTACATGACGGACCTGCTGGAGGCCATTTCTCTGGAGATACAACAGCCCACAAAATTCTCAGGGCTAGGTACTATTGGCCCACACTGTTCAAGGATGCTCATTCCCATGTGAGAAAGTGTGATATCTGTCAAAGGTGTGGAGGGAGACAATCCAAAGCAGCAGGACCACTAAAGCCGGTTATGATAACGGAACCTTTTGAACAATGGGGAATTGATGTCAGTGGAGAAATAACACCAAATTCTTCCTTGCAGCACAAATATATTTTAACGGCAACCGACTATTTTACTAGATGGGTCGATGCCATTCCACTACGAAAAGTCAATGAAGATGCTATCATGGATTTCTTGTAGGATCATATCATGACCAGGTTCGGGGTTCCAATTTCCCTAGTTTTTGATAATGCTACTTACTTTTCTTCCATTAAATTAACTGCATTTTCTCATGAAAAGGGAATTAAGTTTCATTATTCTGCCAACTACTACCCACAAGGAAATGGATTGGCAGAATCTACAAACAAGAATTTGATTAGGATTTTGAAAAATACTGTCATAGAAAATCAGAGGAGTTAGCATTCAGCATTACCGAACGCTCTTTGGGCTGATAGGGTTACACCCAAGAATTCCCTAGGTGTGTCACCATATACCCTTGTTTATGGAAAGGAGGCTATACTTCCTCCGAGCATTATGCTACCATCTTCCATAATAGCCAAAGAGTCTAGAGGCACAGACAACAAAATCCTGCAACTTAGAATTTATAATATTTTAAAGGAAGAGGAGTCTAGATCCAAGGCCAAAGAACGTTTTAAGCAACAGAAGGAAGTAGTGAAAAGGTGGTTTGATAAGCACAAAACTGGAACAAAGGAATTTGAAGTCGGAGATTTGGTTCTTAAGTGGGATCATCCGCATGATGAAAAGGGGAAGCATACAAAGTTTCAACAATTATGGGTAGGCCCTTTTTTGATTGCAGCAAAACTTGGCCCCTCAACCTATAAATTGCAAGATTTACAGGGGTGGGAAGAGAACTTACCAGTAAATGGTTTAGTTCTCAAACCATATTTTTCTTGATTTTGTTTTGTTTTGTTTTGTACATAAATAATTTGATTTGGTTGTTTACTTTGATTTGTTTGAGTTTTGTTTGTTCTAGTTAAATTTTGTTTGATTTCAATAAAAGAGGCAAACTTTTGGTTGCATGGAAAGCATCAAGGTTCTCAATTAACTAAAATCTTTGGTATAAGACTATGTACTCTTGTTTGAACTGATAGAATTTCTTCTAGTAAGTAGTTTTCCTAAATGGCTATGAACTCATTGAAATCCTGCTTAATCCCTGAAAATAACTCAGGATCAAAAGGTCTGGAATACTATTTCAAGGCTCCATCCATTTCACATCTAAAATGTCCTAGGGGGTGACAGTAAAAGACCCATGGAAAGGAAGCAAGGTAAACAGTATATTATATATAAATGATCCCATGCCAAGATTTGAAAGCCTAAAGGCTGATAAGAGTCAAAACTCCTAAAAGAAGCAATACTTATCAAAGCAAAGTATCGAATCATGTGAATACAAATTTTCCAAAAGTTCGTCTTCGTCCGTGAGCTGAAAATTAAATACATCTCTCACACAAAAGGACACTATGGATAGAGGAGCCTGAATAAAATTCAGAAAGAAAGGCATAAGGAGGACTGAAAAGAACAAAAGATTCAAAAGGCACAAAAAGTGCAAAATTGCATGGGAATGAGGAACAAATGAATATCTCTGTTTACCATATGTTACATTCCTGTGGTGCCCAAGTTGGAGGTTGCCCAAAGATAGAGGTAAACTGAAACTCATCTACTTGGCCTCAAAAGAGTTATCTTGACTTGGAGATTTTGGGTTTCCATTTCCTAACAAATTGGACTGTCATCAATGATTAGAGTACATATGTTTGCCATTGTAGGAATACAGACATATAGAAGAATTCAATTGCTGAACAGTCTGTTACTTAAGGAGGAGTTGATTCAGATATCTGGGCTCACCAGGTAGTTTCCAATTGTTGCAGCAGCAACTTTTTCCCAAATTTCTAAAAAATTGGGACCCTTCTTTCAATTTTTGTCTTGCTTAGTTTGATTAGGATTGCTTAATGTTACTGAAAGTTTGATCTTTGAGGATGCTTGTTGAATGAATGTCGTTGCTTGCTGATGCTTCCTTTTGAATTTGAGTTTTGATTTACCGGTTATTTCTTTTCTTCGCTGTCGGAAGTTTTCAGTACAATGTATCGAAGCCATAGTTCCTTGCAGAGCCATCGTTGCGGAATCTAAACGAGGAATGTTTCGATGCATAGCTCCTGTCTTTACCAAGCCCACGGACTTATGGCTTGTCTTTGTGTTGTCTTCACTATTGGAGCAATTTATGACTTTGGGCGAAGGGCGTGTCTTTTTTATTCCCACCATTGCGGTCCCTTAGCAAACTAACCGTCCGATTAAATAACTTTTCGATCACCGATGTATGACGCCTGTTTTAGTACTTTCTTTTTTCGCCGACGATTTGTTGTGCTCCGGAACCCCTAGACCATGGGTCACCCACCGTTGCAGCGTTCCAGTGAACTAACCGACCGATGTCAAGTTTTTTGATTCACCGATGGAGATTTTTATATGCCCGATGCCTGGTTGTTTTCCCGCCATTGTTATGAGCTTGTAACTTGTTTCATGAATGACGGAATGTTCTTTGTTTTTTATCAAGTTAAGATTTTCATGTTGAAAACGCAGTACCAGGTTTCACTTTTAACGCTGGTTTTATTGGTAGTTTGGTTTATGTTTATTAAAGGTAGTCAAGATTAATGATGAGTTGTTCATATGATTGTAGACAAACCTAGGAGATTTTCTAGATTCAGTTGATGATTACCGTTGTAAGAAAGGAAAAGCTGAAGCATAAAGAAGAAAGCGAAAATTGGAGACTGACAGGATATCAAAAGGACCATTAGGTTACGAAGCATAATCACTAATAACATGGTCTCGGGCTTTGGGGGTTCGTCGGTTACCAGGCCAGTCTTTCTTACAAAGTGTGTAAATCTTCATCTTGATTTGAAATGTAACGTTCATATGAATCATGACCACTCACAAAAGACAAAGCGGTTTGGGGAACCCAAAAGTCACAAGTCAGGGGGGGATCCCAAAGGTTTTGGCTAGTTTTTGTATAAATTGAGGAAATTAAGAGGAAAGAGGGGCTTTTTCCCAATGAGACTTGTGAAAAACTTGTTGTAACAGGAACTATTTCGTTTTGCAATAATATAATTACAATTTTTCCTGTTGGAGGAAGTGTTGTGTGGAATGTTCAAATGTAGTGAAATGAACAATGTTGAAGGGGAACTATTTCGTTTTCAGCTGTGTTTCATTAACTGTGAGATCGTTCTAACTTTTTGAACCTATTTTCTTATATGAATGTTCTTTGGTTTATTTTATGATAATTTCCACTATGAGTAATGAATGTTTTAACAAACAACGAGCTATCTTGTTGTGCATATCTCTATTCATGTTTATGTGTTTTGATTCGAAGAACAACTATCTGTGATTTATCTTAACATATGAGCAGTAATACATTACTCATTAATTGATAATCTTGTTCCCTAGGGACAGCTTAGTTAGTCTTGTTTTCTGTCGTGTGTGATTTAGATGCGAGAGAGTTTAAGATGAGAGGTAAGAACCTATGCATCACATTATGACCGCTCCTCGTATTCTTTATCAATCTGCATGTTAGATAGGCACTTGCATATCATATTTAAAGTTAAAAAATACAAAAATATACACGGTGGACCGGGCCACAACTGGTAAAACCCTTTATTTTTGTTACTTGACCTACGGTAGTTGGACCGCAAAACCGGATGGATTCCCCATACCAAACAGTCACGAGCTAGTTGGGAATGTTGACTGGGGAGAATCCCTTGCTGTTGTTGCCTGCGATTTTCCAGGCCTCAACAGGACCAAATTGAGTTTGATGAGATTCAAACTCTAGATGAAACCATAATGAAGGATAAGTACTTCTATGATCAAATCAAAAGCATGCCAATATTTCCATAAGGCATGGAAAGACAAGAAGAAGGAGAATTTTGACCAAAGAAATAGTGGGTTCAAACCACCTCATTTCAAAAATCAATAGAGACAGCCACCACAAGGCATGACCAAGCCATATAGGATGATTGGAGATAAGACAAGAAAGAAAAGAGAGATAAGGGATCCACTTCAGTGTTAGGAATGTGGAGAGGACCACATTCTTATAAATTGTCCACATCAAAATGGAGCTTCCAAGCAATTTCATAGCATCCAATAGGTCAAAATTGTAGGTCAAGTGGTGAGTGTTGTCTTTAGAATCTATGTAGAATTAGAGGACCACCAAGCAAACCATAAATCAAGTGTGGTTGAGGTTGAATGTAATATTACTAAGAAATCTATATCTATTTTGATTGACCCTAGATATACTCATAGTTTTATCACTCCTAAAATTGTTGAGAATTGTTCATTTAAGAAAACAAAGCATAGTAAATCGTGGATAGTTCATTTAGTGAGATGGTGGAGAAATTTCCATTTCTAATGGATGGATTATTCACTTGGAAAAATATGAATGTTTTTCCACTTGGTTCTTATGATGTTTACATCAAAATGGACTGGTTGTAAATGCGCAAAGTGAAACTTGATTGCTACAACAAGATGTTTGAGTGCATTGATGAAGAAGGAAACCTGTGTATAGTAAGGGGAATTCCAAAGGTATAACATAAAATGAATTCCAAATTTGGAGGACTGTCATTGCAGGAATTCAGGGGATGTGTTTCTCGATGAAGTGTCAGGTTTTCCTCCAAAAAGGGACATTGATTTCACAATTGATCTTGCATTGAGAGATGCACCACTTTCTAAGACACCTTATAGAATGAGTACATAAAAATTGATAGAGCTGCAAATTCTATTACAAGAGTTGTTCGAAAATAAATATATCAGACCAATTGTTTCCCCATGGAGCACACATGTTATTTCCCCATGGAGCACAAGTATTTCCTTGAATTGATTATCTCTTTTATCAAATGAGAGGGGCATAAGGATTCTGAAAAATTAACTTGACATCTAGGTATCATCAGGTCCAAATAAAAGGAGAATACATCCATATAACCACATTCAGAATGTGATATGGGGATTAGGAGTTTACAATTGTACCTTTTGGTCCCACTATTGCACTGACTACTTTCCTGTGCCTCATGAACAATGTGGTCAACAAGTATTTGGATAAATTTATGTTGGTATTTTTAAATGACATTCTTATTTATTCTAAGAATGAAGAAGAACATGAAGAACATTTGAGAATGGATTTGCAAGTTCTGAGAAAGCACCAGTTGTACATAAATATAAGTAAATGTGATTTCTATAAAATGAAATTCATTATTTGGGTCACATTATTTCAAATTAAGGAATATATGTGGATCTTGAAAATATTGAAACCATCATGAATTGGTTGTCTCTAAAGAATGTGACAAATATGAGATATTTTATGGATTTTGTTGGTTATTCAACAGGAGATTCATTGAGGGATTCTCCAAGGTTGCACACCCCATCACTTCTTTGAAAAATAAGGGAATAAAATTTGAATGGACACATAAGTGTGAACAAAGCTTCTAGTGGTTGAAGAGATTCTCACAAGTGCCCCAATTCTGAAGATTGCAAACCCAAAAAAATGATATCATGGTGTCGACCGATGCATGTGTATAGGGAATCATATGAGTTATCATGTAAGAAAATCATGTGGTATGTTATGAGTCTAGGAATTTAAAACAGAATGAAATGAATTATGCTACCCATGATTTGGAACTAGCTATTATAGTGCACACATTAAAAATGTGGAGACATTATTTAATGGGTAGGAAATTCAGAAAAGAAAGCTAGAAAGCTAGATGGATGGAATTTTTATGTGAATATGATTTTGAGATCAAACACATAAAAGGGAAAGAAAATAAAGTGGTCGATGCACTCGACAGAAAAGAGCATGCAATACATGTGGAAACCATAAGCAATTGCTATTCAAAATTGAGACAACAGTTTTTTAACTCTCTTGCTTAAGATGAGCAATATGTGCAAATAAAAGAAAAATTATAGAAACATGATTTGGAAAAGAAGTATGGAGAGTATCATGTGGTAGATGATGGAATTATTACTTATAAAAATAGAATGTATATTTTGAATGTGGCAGATTTGAGGAGATTCACTGTTATGGATGAAATCCATAAAATTCCATATTCATGTCACTTGAGATACCATAAAACAATTGCTACAACCATTAAGCAATATTTTTGGCCTAGAATGAAGAAAGATATTTCCAAGTACATTTATAAATGTATAAATTTACAACAACTGAAGGTTGAGCCTCAACACCCACTAGGTTTATTGCAAACTTTTCCAATTCTGTAATGGAAATGGGAAGTGATTTCCATGGATTTTACTACATTTTTTCCAATGACAATGAGACAACACAACTTGATCATGGTGGTAGTGGACAAATTAACTAAGGTATCACATTTTATTCTTGTTAATTCCACATCTAAAATGAATGCCAATGCAAAAAAATTTACAAAGGAAATCTGTAGGTTGCATGGATTGCCTAAGGCAATAATTTCAAATAGGGATAACAAGTTCACCTCTACTTTCTATAAAAGTCCATTTGCAGATTTTGGTACATAACTAAATTTTAGTATTGCATACCATACACAAACATGGGAAATTAAAAAGGGTAAATCAGTTTATTAAAGACATGCTTCGCAAGTATGTGATGGACAAACCATCCAAGTGGGAAGAGTATCTACACTTGGTAGATTTTTTATATAACAATGGGAAATAGGCATCATTGGGACTGATTCCATTTAAAGCTTTGTATATGAGAAGGTGCAGGACACTAGTGACTTGGGATAATCCAGTGAACAAAATTATTCTTGGGATAGAATTGCTCAAGGAAATGGAATGGGAGGTTGTAAGAATTAAGCATTATTTTCAAGAAACCCAAGATAGATAGAAAATCTATGTAGATAAGAATTGAGTGCATAGTGATTTTCCTGTTGGGGATCATGTTTATCTCAAAGTGAGGCCAAGGAAAAGTTATTTAAAGCTTGGAATTTGTGCCAAGATGTCACCAAGATATTGTGGGATTGAGAGGATAGGGCCATTTGCATTTAGAATTGCATTTCCTACTAACACTAGATCTCATAAATTTTTTCATGTTTCTTTGCTTAAGAAATATGTACATGATCCTAACCATGCGATTGATTGGGATGTGATTCAAGTGGAACTCAAATGAGGGTTCCAAAAAAAACCACTATGCATCCTCGATACAGAGATAACCTTGATTTAGAATTGATCCATCAAGAAGGTAAAGGTGCAAAGTAAGCATTTTGGTCCTGATGAGGCTACATGGGAGATGGAGGATTCCATAAGAGAGGCATATCCATTTTTGTTCTTATTTTGAGCAAACACCAAGGATGGTGTTAATCCAAGGGGGAGGGGATTGCAATTACCCCGGTTTTGACTTAGAATATGTTAAATTAAATCATGTAAATAATGTAAATATCTAGTATGGACTCTTAGTCACAGTTCAAGGCCAAGGCCCAAATAGTGAAAATATAAGCATGTATGATATAAATATTTAATTATGGGCCGTGTGGTTGGCTTATCATGGCAATTCAAAATGCTATTTAAATATTATGTTGGAAAATAATATAATAGCCCAAGATGGTTGTGTAAAGGGTCCTAGAGGGGCTATGATTCCACTAGAGGGTAAAAAGAAAGGGGACAATGGGATATTAAATCCTCTGTTGCAAAGTGTCAACCTTAGAACTCATCCATTTGTTTCCATGTGCTTTAAATGAGCCAATTACTTTGTTTTTATTGTTTCACCCAATCATTGAATACATGCATGAGGTTGGAGAGGAGAGTCTTCTCATGCAATTATGGAAGCATGGTATGAGTCTACTTCTATAACTATTGTAAGATTTCTCTATTCCATATTCATAATTTATGTCAGTTGTCTTTTCTACCATTCTCTTATGTTTGGAGCCTATTGTCCATTACCAGCAATTGGAGAGACTAAACAAAATTCGTATTTTGTTGTTCATTCCATTTTTTTTCATTACTAATTATACGATTGTGCATAACCCAGAAATTCGAATTTGGAGACCAAGTTGCGCTTTTAAGAGGAAAAAGAGATGGTTTTAGGTGAGGATGGAGGTTGGGAAAGCTAGGGACATTTACCCTTAAATTTTTTCTACTTTTTCATGCTTGATAAACCATGAATTAAGGATATGGGTGGTTATCCAAGAGGATGTATATAACAATTTGGACTCCTTCTATGCACACACTAGAAGCACTTGGAAATATGGACCACCCAAGAGAACCATGGAATGATGAAGGGGATTCCTGAGCCCAAAAGGGTGTTGTGTGGGGTAGGTATTGTTGAAGCCACATCCGTGATGGATGGGAGAGATTCCTATAGAGATCTGAATGAGCATTTGGCTAAGCATAAAGAGTAGAATGGGTTGTAGGATGAGAGAGAGAATTCTGTAGGAGTTCCTGTCACCTTGGTTTCCTCGTATCCCTTCTTAGGGGTGACCTCTCAGCAGAAAGAGTATATGCTAGACAAAGTGCCTATAGATGGGTGGAAAATTGCTCTTACATAGCCAATTTCTTGTATCTTCTTTGATTAAAGATAAGTATTCTATTGTATTTGGATGTGAAATGTTTTTATTATCATGCATGTGATAATTATGTTGGTATATGCATGTTTTGTGTGTGGAAAAATCCTATTTCCAGTTTGTATTTGTATCTATGCATCGACACACACATTTCATTTTTTACAAATTTTGTATCATTCCATGGGTGAAATTTAAAACCCCATAAATTGTAAATATCTCCTTTGTTTGTTAAATACTTGTATGGGTACATTACAGACTTCCTGATTTTTTCACTTTCTAGATCAAGTTTCAACCCTTGGGGAAAACATTTTTTGAATAATGGTGGATGAAGGAGATGCCACATGTGTAATGTCTTTATCATGTTGGTGAGTATTGGCTACCTTGAATTTGTTACATCTCCAACCATGTTGAAATCATTTGATGGACACATTTTTAAATCTCATGGGATTATCCCACCCTATGAGATAATCCCATGAGATTATCTCTATTAAGGTAGAACTATGTCTATTAAGGTAGAAGTCGTAGATTCTCCTCTTGACTATAATATACTCTTAGGAAATTGTTGGACATATGCAATGCAATAATTTGTGTTCATAGTATTTTGTGTCTTCCAATTCCATCATCAAGGAAAGTTAGGGACCATCAACCACCTTGACAAGATATAATGTTCCATTTGTTGAAAATATTCCATTTGTTCTTACAAGAATATGGGTGTAGGGATGCATTTTACCCTGATGAGGAATTTTAATATTCCTCCACCTATTTGTTATATCGAGTAGATACATTCAACATCATTAATCACTGCTACTTCCATGGATCATATGAATTGTTTCAAAACCTCATACTTTGATGATACATGGATAATGCTAGACCCTTTTGTGTTGTTCGAAGAGAATGGAGGTATCGAGTTAGTCATGATTTTATTTGTGGAAAAAATAACCTATTAGGTCGTCCAATCAACCATAGCATTTACCTTAATTGTAATTCTTTTCCTGTGGAGAAACATAATTATTACGTCCTTTCCAAATATCATCTCCTTGGATTAAACCCAGTTGCAATAAATTCCATCCCTAATGAGTCTAATGTTCCTAATGAGTTTGACTATCTTAGTATATTCTTAGACTCCTATGATGATGAGTTTGTTCCTGTAAACTCTATTATTGATTTCAGCCTTAGCCTTCCTCGTGAGTTTTATCTTATTGATTGTAGGTCCTTGGGCCTTATTATTTGTGAGTCTTTGTTGGTAGACTCTACCTTGTTAATGAATATTGTTGAGGATATTCAAGTTAAAAATACCCTTATCAAATTAAATCATACCAGATATTTCTATTTATATTTTATATATATGATCATGGTATTGTTGTGTCTTGGATATAGGATTTTAAGTTGGATTCTTGGCAAGGGGAGGTCATTTGCTAGGCAATATCCTATCACATCCATTCATATTAGGGGAACAAGTAAGGTCAAAAATTAAAATATATATATTACCCTGTATCAAGGATGCAGGGGGTGCTAACAATGTAATATCACAATATGAATATTTAGGTTGTTCTTTAAATTGTATTTTGGGGAGAAACACTGGAGAGGAGGAGGGAAACTATGATCATGATGAGGGAACCAGGGTAAGTGAACATTAAGGGATTCAATCTCTCTTGTAATGACTAGGTTGAGGGCCCATCAAGGGCTTTGTGACGAATTCGAGCTCACTTACAATGAAAATGATGAGGGAGCGATGAGGGATTGATGAGGGATCGAACTCATAGTGATAAGAGGGTTTCATTTTGCATTTTCTTGGATTTGGCGCTAGAACTATGGATTCTATTTGTTCACTTGAGGTAAACTTCACATTAGTTTTTTTCCTTTACCACTTGATTGCTTTCAACTATGAGATACTTTTTCTTCTTGTGTTATAGGATAATGGACAATATCAATGATAGGATAATAATTAGAATTTTGCATAGTATAATTCTAAGATAAACATTCAATTTATTATTTTGAATTTAGCATGTTTTGTTCCACTAGGTGGGTGTTCCCAGAGTATCTAAGACACATCAAAGAAAAAAAGAGATTTTCCATGAGCCTCTTGCAGTAAGATGAATTATAATTTGAACTAGATTTATAATTATTGTCTATACCATCTCAGCCTACCGAAGGGGGGGAATCTCTGAGCTGACCCACATGCCTCCCTTTTGAGATACCTTTCTACACATAATAGAGCATGTATATAAAATAAAATTTATTTCCTTTTCTTATCTGAAAAATAAGTCCTCAGAGTAATTGACTATATTGGATGGTTTCTACTTTAATGTTAGTTTATGTGTGTTACTATAGATTTGATTTTTTTTTTAATAATGTCATTATTGTTGTTATATTAATAGTATAGCTTTAAAGAAGATGCATTGTTTGACAATTCACAACATTTTTGCATGTCATTATTGTTGCAAAGCCATTTAATTTCAAAAATAGTAAGTCCAATGTATTGTTAATATAATTATAATGATAATTGTATTTTAATTAGCATTTAGTTTTCTTATTTCTGGCAATATAATTGATACCCTTATTCCCTTATCAAAGTTCGATGTTTAGGTCCATGAATATAAAAAAATAGTTATGATCAGGTGAGGCTCTACTATAACTCCCTTTATTGAGTTTTGTATATTATAGTTTTTATCACTTTTTTGTGATATTATGATTTATTTTGTGCAATGTCCAAATATGCAAGATATATTAAAAGCTTTACATTAAGTGGCATTGTAAGATGATTTACATCTTGTGTGTCCTCTTCCATAAAATAATTTTGTTTTTATAGTTAATTTTTTTGTCCATATAAATGGATCCTTATATGGTCTTGGAAACACATGTAGATGGGGCATGCATTTCGAGTTTCAATACAATTACTGACACAGTCCAAAGAAAAATATATGAAATTAGGAGTGCATTAATATACGTAAAAAATGTAAGGGAAAGTTGTAAAATTTATTTACAGCATTGTATATGTTCAATATCATGTATTATTTACTAAGCCACCCCACCCCCATTCATGGTCATCTTATTTCATTTTATGAGTGGATTTCCAAGTAGCAAATTTATGGAGTACTTACATTCTAGCAATACTATTCTACTATTGTTAATCCTGAAGGATACATGAGCCTGATTTATTCCTTTGATTAGAACTATGCATCTAACCATTCATAAGATAGGTGAGAGATCTTCTTGGGTTATGGTTATTTACCATAATTAAATGCGATTGAATATGTTCTTTTCTACTATGCAGTATATCATATCATATCAATATAGTACACAACCATTATTGACACTAAAATTGTGTTGGGGTTTTGGAATGTGTGTTGTGTATTGTATTATTGTTGATTGTATTGGGATTTCCATTATTGACCTATGAAAGTCAATTGTTTGTTATAACACAATAACATTTCACAGAACCATAAGGATGTACCTGAACTTAGATTTCTTTAGGAATTAATTTATATTGGTGCAAATTTACATAGATTTTAGTAAGATGTAGGACAATATAACAACATTATGTTAACTATTTACAAGTGAATCAATTTTGACAACAATAGTTTGCATAGGGATTGGTAGCTAATTATGTTTTTGTTTTATTGGTTGATTGTGATCATGACAATGATGCATTTCTTACCAAGAAGTTTTTGAGAGAATAGTTTTCTTATGTTGTTTTTTTCAAGTTTTAGAAAGTATTATTCTTGGAGGTATTTGGAGCATATGTGTGCTTGTAAAGAGGGTGATGAGCATGAAATTAATGTCATGTCATTATACTAAGGGGAGAAATAGAAAGGGGTATTGGGTTGATAAAAATGAATACTTACAATATCCAGTGAAATAGTGGTTTTTTAATTGGAAAGTTGTAATGGGAGGGGGGCAGTACAACAATACAAATTTGGGAGCCATTTTCCAATATTTAGTGAAATTAGGGATATTATTTAATATCCTATGAATGCATGTGCTATGTAACAAGTTCACTAAGTGAACCCCCCATGATTCTTGGTTGCTTAGAGATCATGCTTTACACATTTCTTGATCCAATCAAGTATATTCAAAATCCTGCATATAGGTTTAGGCCTTCCCTTTGCTACAATTCATTTAAATCATTTTCCACCAAAATTTTCCATAGGGTTAAACCTATTAAATATTGGTGCATTAATATTTTCTATCATCATTTTGCACCAATCTCGCATAACAGCCTACCTATCATGGGAAGCCTGGTTAGCACCTTAATTGCATTTATAGTGAATGTGTTGAGTTTTTCTCATAGGCTTGGGAGCCTTTTTAGTTGTACCATAACTTTGAGAAGAAGTCGCATGCCTATATTTCTCATCTAATTTTAGCTATTCCCTATAAGGATCCTTTTTTTATATTAATTATGCATCTTATTTTTCTCACTACTATTTGCACATAATGCTTCATTGTAGCTTTCAAATTGCAATTGCATTCATTATGTTCATTGTCACTTGCATCCATTCCATTCTCATTCTAAACCATATTTTTGGAAGGAGACACGTTGATGAGTGTCCAAATATTGCACATCCTTTTTTTTTGCATTTTTGCTTAGGTATGTTATGTGCACCTAGAACATAGTTACACACCATGCGACACTCATATCCTTCGTTGTATTGTAACATTATTTTATTGTTTTTTTACTTTATAATGTGAAAAACAAAAAACAAAAATTGGGGGAGGGGAGATGCTAGATCATCATTGCTTTTGTGGTAGCAAGTCAATTGTGTCTCCCTTCAACAAGGAGCCAATTTTTTAGTCTTATCAGAATGTTGGGTTTTAGTATTTCCTAATTAGGATTCAAGCCATGATCTCAGAGTCAACACTCCTATAGTTGGTTACTCTTACAATAACTATGGATAATATTTAATGCATCATGCATTTCATATTTATATTGTTCCTCACTTTGTGTTGAATATATCCCAAGTCACCATTGTGTCATGCTAATGTTCAAGGGTTGTTGTTGGCTTCTGTTGGCCATTTCTCAGATTCCTTGACTATGCATTTCGACCTTCCCTATTGTCAAATTGTTCTTAGTGTTATCATCACCACTAATGTTTGTACTCGTGCTATTGTATAAGGTCTACATTGACTTCTCACTAGAATATCATTTCTGACGATGACACATTGCTATAATAAATTGACCTAGAGTAGTGGCACCTCAGGAATATTTTCATCATTGGTAGGTTACCTTACACTTAGTAGATGACATATCATCATTGGTAGGTTATCTTTCACTCAATAGATGACACCTCATCATTGGTCATTGATTAAGTAGTTTTCCATAATTTTCAACGTCAATATCTTTATTCACATTTTGGGATTCATGTTTTGGATTCCATTTTCATTATTGGTGGAAGTCCTCAATTTTTTCAACATCTTTATTTATTTTTTTCTCATAGGGTATTCTCTATGCACTATTTTCCATCTAGTGAAGAGAGATCAACTTAGTGCTATGTTCTTGCAAAAACTTTGTTCCAGACACTTCCAAAAAATTGTGTTGTCGATAACAATTAATGTTGGTAGATGGAGGACGCTTTAATGCGTCCCTTCTTATGGATCACTTCCCATCAAATCCAAATCATTTTAGTCCAAGAACGGGATTTAAATACCTTTATATCACGTTGGGGATTGCAGTCATCGGTAGTAGGTTCCCTTGCTATCAATAGTGGGAATACACCAGTTTCTCTTTATTAATAGATTGTACAATTTTTTTTATGTCAACACCTTTATTCACACTTTCTAGAATGTGATATGTACCTTGACTCTCATTATCATCATTGGTGGGATGTCTCGCATTTGCTAACGATATAAATCAATAATAAATAATCAAATAGGGTTCCTCATGTTTAACTTTAGATCATCAATTCATGTGGGAAGAAATCATACATATTGATGATTTGGATGGAAGACCTTGGGTATAATAACATTACTTCATTATGTTGTTTATTGATTTGTGAGAGATCTCATTTTCTAACATTGGTACTATATGGAGAACCCATTTGTACTCATCTTAGTTCCAACTATTCTGCTAATACACATTGAGACATAGACCCAAGTTTTATCATCTTGTGGCTATGCTTTATTTTGACATGGATCCACATTGTATTTGGTGGCCATTGTCCAAAATCCTTTATACCTAATGGATCCATTGTGTATCTTTATTGTGGCCATGATTCAACATATTATATACTTCATGGATCCACAATGTACTTCATTTGGTGGCCATGCTTACTTATACCTAAGCATGGGATATATGCTTTAGGGAGGATATATTATCTCACACCTTGGTCTATGTTGCAGGTATTGTTTCGAGCCAACAACCAGGAAATTCTACCCGATACCACTCGGCACTTCCTTTCCAAGTATTATAATGTATGTTGTTCATTAGTTCCTCTTTCAACCTCATACATTAGGGGGGATATATTATTGCGCCGAGAGGTGCTCTCTAGCCTAGTATGGGGGAGATCTTGTAACGTTATGTAATGTTACTCATGTAAATTGCATCTATAAAAAATAAAAATTTGAATTATCCTCCAAAATAAATGTCGGCCACAAAAAAACCTAATATGGGGTAGATGTTGTAATTTCCTACCTAACAAAACAATAAAAAATAAAAAATTTAATTATCAGCCAAAAACAAATATGGGTCCGAAAAACAACACAATATGGGGGAGATGTTATAATGTTCCTACTGAAAAAAATAATAAAAAATAAAAATTTGAATTATCCAAAAAAAAAATGTTGGTTGTGCACATGGTTTTAAAACCATGTGCAAGGCCTCCTAAACAACCCATGGTTTTATTGTACATGGTTTAGGAGGGCCTTGCACATGGTTTTAAAACCATGTGCAAGGCCTCCTAAACAACCCATGGTTTTATTGTACATGGTTTAGGAGGGCCTTGCAAATGGTTTTAAATCCATGTGCAAGGCCTCCTAAACAACCCATGGTTTTATTGTACATTGTTTAGGAGGTCATTGCAAATGGTATTAAGACCATGTGCAAGGCCTCTTAAACAACCCATGGTTTTAGGAGGGCCTTGTACATGGTTTTAAAACCATGTATGGGGAAGATGTTGTAATGTTATTTCCTAAAAAAATAAAAAATATTATATGTGTGTCATAAATAGTCTTAAATATTAATAATAAAAATATTGTATGTCCACCTTAAATAAAAATATGTGTCTTTTGGTCTGAATCACAACAAAGATCATAATTGAGTGTAATACTTAAGAAGAGGTTTGCACCTCCAAATATCTGATCCCTCTCAATGCTTGATAGAACCTAGGATTTGGATGCATGCTTGTAATTATATTTCCCACCATAGGACTTGCGAGGATGTTATTAGATGTTATGAGACTGAAATTACATAATTGGGTAAGAATTTCATAATTATTTTCCAAGGAAATAATTATTTCCTTACAATTTCATAAGTATGAAATAAGAATTATTCGTAAGTGAGGAAAAGCTTATAATTGAGAAGAACGTTCATAGTGTGTTGGAAAAATCTCATTATTGTGTATGGAACTTGCACATGACTTGTAATTTCATAAATATCATACATACTACAATCAATCCTATCTATGACTTAAATCCACATAATCCACATACCATGAAGCCTATCTCCTACCTCTTCTAAATTCCTATAGGAAGAGGCCAAATCAAGGGGATGAGAAGAGGAAGTCCATTACTACCCCCGATTGGGTTATATTTAAACATACGTTGAATGTGGAACCCTAGTATTGGGTCATATATCGATGTTGGATTAAACAAAATTTTGAGTTTTCATGTGGAAAGTTCAATGTATTGATCTTACAAATATATCAAAATCCATGATCTATGTTCATTAGGGATTTCCCCTATTTATAATTATTTTATGTTTGAATAGACATTTCAATATTAGATTCATTTGCATACCCTTGTTGTACCTTCTATACCTAAGCCGGTTTGCTAATGGAGAGAGTATTCAAGGTAGGGGCATCATCTATCTTTATATGGGCATATTCGATGACACTCTCTTTTTTTCTAGACTATTTTGAAGTCAAATCTTGAAGTTTGAATTCAATTATTTCATTATTTTCTCATTTCCTCTCTTTTTTCTCCCCTTCTCCCCCTTTTCTTTTTTCCCTTAGGGTTTTATCCTTGTAGAGGATTGGGTTTTAGTTTCATAGAGGAACCTCCATGAGGAAGGTTCATGGAGGCTAAGGTTTCATGGAAGAACCTCCATAATGAAGGTAATGAATTATCCATTCCCATGGGGTCTTCACTTAGTGAAACCATGTCACAATGCCTTCATTCATGGGATATTAAAGAATACCCCTAATTTCACTAGATATTGATAATTAATTACAGAAATTCTTTTGTTGAGCCCCCCTCCCAATATATAATTCCAATTAAAAAACCCATATTTTTACAATATATTTCTTATTTTTACTAGAATCCCCTTTTTATACCCCCCAATATCTGTAAATCCCCCATACCCTATTCCTCGCCCCTAATACCTACAATATATTGGCCTTATTTTTCACAATTAAAAACCCCCCTTTATGAATGAACATGATAATATATTGCTCAACAAGGTGAATCCCACGTGTCTATTCCCTTCTCCTCCTTCCTTCCTTTTTACTTTATTGATTTGCTAATGTTTATTATTCTTTTTTTGGCGTAGGTTTAGGGTTTGATGCTTGAAGGATAGGGTTTAATGGAAGAACCTCCATGACAAAGATAATGGATTCTCCTTTCCTTCTTCTCGTTCCTTCATCATTTTTTTCCTTTATTAATTTGTTAATGTTTATTGTTGTTTTGCTATTGCATGCTTAATGGAAAAAGAAGGAAAAAATACATTTTTGGGTTTATTCTTATTGCACAGATCTAGTCCATGGATGTGCACAAATCGAGTTCATAGATGTGGCCTAAGGAAGCCACTTGCATTGCTATAAGGTGATCTAGGTTGAAAACCTGACACCCATATATCTCTTATTACTTATGTTTTCTTTGTATTAAATGCTAATATTTATCTAAGATCCACAGTATTCACTTGATTGCATGCATAGGTTAACTTAATTTCAATTGAGATCTGCATTTTTAATGGTATATTTTTTGGTAATGTAGATCAAGAATAGATCTTTCCTTTTGGCAAGTGATTTAGGTTCAAATCCTAGCAGTCCCTTACCATTTTCCATTTATGTTTTTCTTTTCTACCATTTTCCTATTATGTTTCTATAAATTCTAATTTGCACAAGATTAGTCTAATTCTAGTTCAAATATGTGCTTTCAATGGTAAACCTTTTGTGGCAATGTAGTTCAAGTAGAGGTCTTGTCTTTTAGCAAGTGATTTGGGTTCAAATCTCCACATTCCTTTACCACCTTCTGATCTCATTTTTATTTTTATTTTTTATTTTGTAAATTTTATTTTACAATCAATTGTCCCTAAACCTTATGCTTAAAAGGAAGCTAAACTAAATGCTAAAAAAGAATCTAGAATTGACACTAAAAGGGAAACTAAACCCTATTATTTTGAAATTTCATTTAACACTTACATTAACATCTCTCAACTATGCCAAATTTAAAAACTAAAAAATAAATTAAAACAAACACTAAAATAGGTGCTAATCACCTATTTTATTATAGTGAAATCATGCTTAATGAAACATCAAAACATTAATAAAAACACACACATTGTGTAAAGGTAAAAATGTTTTACACCAACCTATCTTACCCTCCTAAACTTTCCCAACATCAAACCATGGTTCCCACCTTTGTGCAAGTCAAGCTCATAATAACATAAAGCATCAATGGAGAAACTTGTTAGGGGTGTTGACCCTTGGGTTTGAGCTTAATTGTCTAGTTATGTAACTAATATATTAGCAATGTATTTGTGCTCATCTAGATATACAACTATGGGTAAGGGTGTTGAACATGGTTTGAGCTTAATTGTCTAGTTAGGTCACTAATATATGAGCGATCTCTAAGTGTGCTTTTTTAAAGGGCTAGCGTATAGCTTGTGATAATGGACTTTGGTTGATAATAAGACAAGATTGTTCACCTTTGAGTTTGGACTACTGACAAGGATAATTCGTTTGATAAGGGTTATTTTATGATAATTTTACTTGGGGTTTGAGTGTTTGTTAGGTACACTTCGTGATATTACTTCACTTTTTTACAGTTCAGGTTCCTTCTAGCTGTCGTTCATAACGGATAGACTTTGGAACCCACAGCGGTCGCTCTCGTCTTTGGAAGTTCAAGATCTGAATCTTATCCGCATAAATAATTTCACATCTGACCGGAGCCTGTGCAATCATACAGTTCTGCGAGTTAATTGAAAGAAAATCGTCAAAAGGTGACCAGTACCTCGGGAATAATCACAGCCAAACCCATAAAAAACGCATGCCATCCTCCATTCAAACACTGATCATTTGACTTTCCATTTCCATACACGAAGCACGGTGATCGATACTAGTTTGGCTTTAAGCTGTAATAAATACTAAGGAGATTACAGAAACCAGTTATAAGCATTACAGACAGGCATTCATTCACGCATATCTATGAATGAAAACACCCAATAACCTTCGGTCCATGCATGTCAAGTTTCACTATAAATATCGAACAACCAATTTGCCTTGTGACTCGTGTTCTGTTATCAAATCTGTAGTGTACTGGCTTCACTCCTGAGTCCTCTTTATATATGAGACATTGATGAAGGGAATGATCTGAATCCTTGCTGTCTGAGTTGTAAGGATTGCTTCGAAACAGACAAATTCAAAGATGGGGAGAACACTTAGTACACCTACACCTTGTTGTTCTTATGCTGGAATGAGCAAAGGCCCTTGGACGCCCGAGGAAGATCTTCGTCTCATCAAATATATTGAAGCTCATGGAGAAGGAAATTGGCGCACTCTCCCGAGTAAAGCAGGTATTGTTTTTTATTTTCATCAAAGAAATATATATAGATATTGCTTATCTAACATTCCTTATTTACTGTGAATCTGTATCATATATAATAATTTTCATGGTGTTATTCTTCTAACAATATAGATAGTTGTATGTTGAAATAGTTGTAGTTGAATGTCTCTGAAAACTAGGCATACTAAGGCCTATTTTATTTGTTATGTATGTGCACACAGGTTTACAGCGCTGTGGAAAGGGCTGTCGGTTACGTTGGATGAATTATCTTCGGCCCAATGTCAAGCGTAGCCATATTTCCCCAGATGAAGAAGAGATGATTATAAGACTCCATAAGCTGCTTGGGAATCGGTATGAAAATTATGAAATGGACTATATAGAGAGATTGCATTTGCTTGGAAAACTAGTTTAGTGATTACTCTTGTAAAAAGGCAGGAATTTGACGGGCAAATTGCTCATCATGAGGTCATTTGTCTGTCAAATATAGTGAAAAAAAACCAAAAAAACCTTATGATTCTGTTTAAAAATTGTTAAAAAGAATTACAAAATTGTCAAAACCGATTGGCTGTTTCAGTTTCAAATTCCTACACTTGCAGCCAAATTCATTTTGGATAGGGAGGCTACAAATCTTAGTGTTTATATAGTGTTTAGGAATGTGATGTTAATTACATCAGGTGTTTATATTTTACAAATTCGAGGTGGAGAAAACATGAGGTAAAAGGTATACATGAACGAACGAGGCTGACAAGTTGATTGTTAAAATATTGCTTGATCCCTAGCTTCAAACCCTAGTTTAGAATCTCTCTCAACAATCAATTCAGGTTTTTAATGCAGGGTCATGAATGAATGTATTTCAGGTGGTCCTTGATTGCGGGGCGCATTCCCGGCCGAACAGATAACGAGGTGAAGACCTACTGGAATACTCATCTGAGGAAAAAATTCAATGCCACCAAAGGCTTCAGTCGCAATGCTAGGACACTAGGCGGTAAACAGCCCTGCTTTGAGCAAGTTGCTGCCGATAAAAGAATTTACGACGGAGGCACCGTTAACACTCTTCGTTTGAATGAAAAGGGATCTTCTTTTTCTCCTTACAAGGACGCTAGCAGCACTGGACATGACATAAAAGACGAGAACAGCGGTTCAGCTTGCTGGGGCATCAGGGAAATTGTTAGTATTCTCATGGGAGACGAAGATCTTTGTAACCACATGGAGTATCTACCCATTGAAAACTTCAAACAATCAATTGCTGGGTTCCATGATAGCACTATGGATTTAAACACCACTACCATCAATCATAGCCATAGCCATAGTACTGGATGGGCTCATGGAAGTCAGCATGATCAGTGCTCTATGCCAAATATCTACTCACCAGACTTTCAATCTTGGAAGACATGGCCATCAGACTGCATGATCCGAGGAGGATTATATGAGCAGTACAGCATGGCAGACAGCTTTACATCAATGGAGCAGCAACATAACATCGTTTCAGCAAACGGAGTCATGAACCCCACAGGCGATGCCAGCATTCTGCAAATCCATATCCCTCCATATGGGTTGAATTGTGAGGATAACTTCATGGCCATCAACCGCGATGTCTACGATCCATGGAGCATTAATATGGTCTTGCCAGAGCTCGGGGAAAATATGTTACTTAAAGATCATCCTACAACAAACCAATGCTCAGAGACATGGTTGTCTTCCTTTGATTGGTTTGATTTGGAGTATTAGACATGGCTGTCTTTCTTTAATTACTTTATGCTATTTTGTTGAGTCATGTAGCCAATCTACTCTTACTCTTAGTATCTGGTAATAATGGTAATAATATTATGATTTTATGTATTATTTATATGTTTGTAAATCTAAATTGTTCAGATTTCTGAATATAACTTAAATCTCTTGCATGTCACTTGCAATTTTTTTAACTCATCCAGGTTTATATTTTCTAAATATAAATGGTCAGATTTAGAATATAACTGATATCTATTGCATGTCACTTGCATTTTTTTGAACTCATCCATGTTTATATTTTCTAAATATAAATGGTCAGATTTCAAAATAAATATAAATAGTCAGATTTAGATAATAACCTATATCTATTGCATGTCACTTCCATTTTTAGAACGCATCAATGTTTATATTTTCTAAATATAAATGGTCAGATTTCAAAATATAACTTTCTAAATATAAACAGTCAGATTTCAAAATATAACTGATATCTATTGTATGTTAATTACATTTTTTTTAAACTTATTAAATTCTTAAATTGTATAATGTATCAATTATGTTTTTTTTAAACTTATTCATATTTGTATTTTTATGTTTATAGTTATTTGGATATGCTTATATATCTTTGCTACTATTTATGTTTTTTTATTTATATATGGGAACTTAGTGTCCAAATTGATTTTATAAGCATCCAAAATCCATAATTCATAATTTCAAAAAAAATTAAAAAATAGCTTGGTTAACATTTGTTAAGTATAGTTCGTTATAGTTGGAAATACAACTATTTCATTATTATGATACAACTATTAACTTAACTTCATCTCTAATTAACTTTATATTGGATAACTTTTAGATACAACTATTAGCTTAACTTCAACTCTAATAGGAGTTATATTGGATAAATTTCAATAACTTAATAGACTATTAAATTAAATTTAGATAATCATGCACTACCCAATAAGCTTTCAATTTGGCAAATGTGGTCCGAGGATGATAAGCTCAATGCAATCTATAAATATGAATAAAAAGGGGTGAGGGTTCTCAAAAAATTTTGTTTCAATCAAGATTCTATTAGCTAGTGAGTCCAGAATTTCCATTAAATTGTGTAATAGTAATTTATCCATGATGGCCTATTCCGAACATAATAATTTTATTAATATGGTTGTTGCTAATATCATAATTGGTACATAATGTATCATTTATATTTTTTAACTTATCAATTTTTTAGTATTTTAATTGTATTTTATCATCATATTTATATTTTGTACATTTTTAATTAATATAATAGTATTTTTTAAGTAAATTGATAAAAAGAGAATGATATTTCTTTCATTATTATAAGCATTACCAAAATTACATTACATATACATTTCATTATTTCATTATTGTAAGAATGACCAAAATTATATGTACAAATCAAAGACAGTGTCATTCATCCTCCTATATTTACCCTTGAACATAAGAAAACATAAGAAAATAGAATGTTTATGAAGGATTTGATCATTTATTTTGTGGACATTAAATATCACTTATAATATCCTCATAAAAACTGCAATTTTAAAGAACATAATTACTCATCCACTTGTATTTTCTATATATTTATTTTCTACTCGTTCATTTCCATAAATTCAGTGTCTTAGAAATTATAATCCCCTCAAACATTGGTTTTTATTTCACAATCAAGTAAATGTACTTAATGTACACATAAGTACAATGTTTTTTTTAAGCATATATTCTAATTTCTCTCTTAATTACCTAAGAAGTTCTCGTGACATTAATTTTTTACATGTTGAACATGTATATCATACATTTTTCACTATAAAAAGACACCATAACTTAAATTTCTATACTCTTAGGTTCTTATGACATTAATTTCTTACATCTTATCTTAAACATGTATATCATACATTTCTCAATATGAAAAGAAACGATAACTTAAATTTTTATACCATTATTGTCATTAAAACCATGTATTAAAGAAATGACATCAAGCCCAAAAAAGATTAAAATTAAATAAATGCACAAATATTGAAATAAAAATAATATATTGAAATTAATGCAACAAAAAATTGAAACCAATGCTCTAATATATTGAAAACAATGGATAACACTGAAATATAAGGAGTTTACTTAAATCAATGCAAGAAACACAAAAATCAATGTACTAATAATGAAATGAACCATTTTAAAGATTAAGTAATTACAACTTTAAATAGGTGAGTTTGTTATTTCTTTTGTTTGGACATTTGAAGTACCATATGCCATTTATATTACATTATGACATAATTATTCATTTTATTCTAGATATTTATTTAATATTCAACATGTTATTCGATATTGGTTTTAATGCACAAAACAAATCAATACATAAATACTAAAATGTAAGCAGTTTATAGAAATTAATGCAAAAACATTGAAATCAATACAATAACACTCAACTGAATGCTTTTGTTAGAATTTTAAAAATCAATGCAAGAAACATTGAAATCAATACACTAACAAGTTTTCCTAAATCTTTTTTTCTTATTTCACTCTTCTTGGAATCAAATATACATATGTGTCCTTGATCACACATTTAACTCACACTCAAAAGATTTGGTTTTAAGTTCTCTAAAAGCAGAACATTTTCAGCTTTTATCTTGTCTCTGATAACCATTGTACCCTTCCCAATTATTTTAGACGATAGATTATCTCCAAAGGTGACTTTTCCTTTTTGCTTCTTTTTTAGTGTTAGGAACTTAGTTTGGTCACCTGTCATGTGTTTTAAGCATCCACTATCCACGTGCCATAGATTTTGTTTTTCTATAGCGCATAAAGCTAATGAACATTCCGCATCATGCTTTATTTTCCAAGCTATTCCTTCTTCTTTGCCTTGATATTTTGAGGCGTCATCCATAGGAATTACTAGTTTGCACTTTCTAGCAATGTGTCCATGATTACCACATCTATAGAATTCTGTACTATAACTCTGTAGAGGAGCAAAGGAATTGTAGTTTCTTTCTTTTGGATTGTTTTTGGTAATATTTTTCTTACAGACAGAAGTATGTGATGTAATCCCTTTCTTCACAGGATCCTTTAGTTTACAATTTCTTGTCATATGTCCAAAATTGTTATAGGTGTAACAATTTCCTAAGAATACTTGTTGATGTTTGCTTGTTATTGGTCTTTTAGGCATCATATCTTTTCTTTGTAAGGAAGAAGCAGT
Source organism: Pseudotsuga menziesii (assembly GCA_001517045.1). Taxonomy (NCBI): domain Eukaryota; kingdom Viridiplantae; phylum Streptophyta; class Pinopsida; order Pinales; family Pinaceae; genus Pseudotsuga; species Pseudotsuga menziesii. The sequence continues at coordinate 283,716 of LPNX011029698.1, forward strand.
TTTCTTACTTTCTTCTCTTGTAATTTTCCTCATGAGTACAGCAGCATAGCTGCTTTTACTTCCATCTTGATTTGCATAAGAGCAATATTATGGTTTACCTTTATCAAATCCTAATCCATATTTGATCCGGATTTATGCAGGAACACAACATAATACACAAATAACCATAGAAACAAATATGCAACGGAAATAACACTTCATTTCATTAATCAATAACTGAAACTTGTTTACATACATAATGGAAATAAACTAGCTAGAGTGCTGGTAGCTTATCTTTGAGAAGAGATGTGGCGACTATATGCCTCTAAACTCTGTGTTACAATGAGGATCGAAGGCCTATATTATTGAGAAACAATGGAAACCCTACACATCCAAAAACATAACCCTAGGAGGTGAAACGCCTTATTGTGGGCCCCGTTGGGTAACTTGGTACATCAATTTCCCGGGGTCGTAACTTTAGCATACTACCTCCGTTTGACGTACATGATACATCATTAGAAAGATCTGTTTAAGGACTACATCCATAAACAACAAATATTGAGTACGAAACGGACTCATATTTTCTCCAACATGTGATGCCAAAAAACGTCGTTTAGGGCCTCAAAACGGCTCCGAAAGTTTAGGACCCGAAAATTGTCAAAAATAGTAAATTGTGCTACAATTAAGGAAACTGGAAAACTGAAAGAAACAATGGTGGGGGTCCAAGAGGAATAGGTGGGTGGCCACCAATATCCTCCTGGATCAATATTTATTGCTTGATGGTCTTTGAACACTTAGGATTTCATCTAAAGTTCTTGAGTTTTTTTCAAACCTTGATTTGATACATTCTTCATCTAGTTTATTTCTAAGGTGTATAATGTCTTGTTCAAGATTTTTAGATGTATTTTCTTTTTGAGTTGTTGTTCTAGATTGTTTTCATCCCTTTTGACTTCTAGAACCTTATTTTTTAAGTCAACAATCAGTCTTTCTACATTTTTGTTTTTCTCTTCAAATTCTATCATGTGAGTTTTTTATTTTTTGTACATAATTTTTTACTTCTCTAATTCTTCATGGTCATTTATAAGTTATGCTTCCATATCTACCATGTTTTCTATTTCTTCTTCAGAAATTTCACTTTCAAAACCCATGAGTAGGACTTCATTGTCTTCACTTATTTCATCATCTTCACTGTCTTCTTTGGAATAGATATTTTTCTTATTTTTTGAAATGTCTTCTTGTATATGAAATTAATCTTTTTATCTTTATGAGTGCAAGGTTTTTCATCATCACTATCCTTTTGTTTTGGGTGAGGGCGTATTTTAGCAAAATGTCCATTCCTTCCATAGTTAAAGCATTTCAATGGTAGCTTCCCCATTGTACTTTCCAGTGCCTCTCTCAAGTTTCTTCATGAAGAGAGCTTCATCGTCATCTAGGTCCTTGTATTGGATCTTGGATATGGCTTTAAAGGCTGCTTCCTTCTTTCATGATCCATTTTATCATCTCATAGGAAGTAAATATCCCATGTAGTTCATCTACTATCATAAGTTTAATATCATCTTGTTCTTCTAGAGAAGATACCTTTGAGTCATACTTCATTGGTAGGGTTCATAGTAATTTGTCAACTTTTTCTTTCTCTTTAAGTTCTCCTCCAATTCCTCTAATAGCATTAACAATTTCATCTACCCTTTGAAAATATTCTGCAATATTTTCTTCCTCTCTCATTTTTAAGTTTTCAAACTGTCCTTTGTGGGTCTAAATTTTGGATTTCTTGACTTTTGTTGCTCCTTCATAGACAAATTTTAGTTTTTCCCCAACATGCTTGGTTGTTTCGCATTGCATGACTTTTACAAGTGCTATTTCGGTTAACCCACTCAAGATTGCATGTAGACCTTTTGCATTGGCTTCATATAACTTTAGCTCTCCTTCGTCTATAGGTACATCATCTGGTACTTTATATTTTGTTTCAAAATTAATCCAAACCTTGTATCCAAGAGCCATTATATGGCACTTCATTCTCACACTCCAATATGCATAATTATCTCCACTAAATAAGGGAGGTTTGTTGGTGGCTAACCTTTGTTGACCCATAGTGATTTTTAATAGGATATTCCTTCTAGTGATTAAGTTGTAGTGAAGGATCCTGCTTTGATACCAATTGTTGGAAATTTGGACACTACTGAGAGGGGGGTGAATCAATATTTATAAATTTTAACAATTTTATAACACTTTTAATTTATTTTTAACACACATGATCAACAAGAACATGTAGAACACAAATTTGTAGTGGAATCGCAATTGGGTAAACCACCAGCACTTCCTATTACTGCAAAATTATGTTTACAAATAGTTTATGCCTAATACTACAGACAAGGATGGTAATACATCCTATTTACCAGCAACTACTGGAAGTACGCTACGACCCCTTGGTTTATTAGATGCTACTGAAAGGATTCTATGACACCCTGTTTACCAGCTACCACTAGAAGGAGGCTACAATTCCCTAGCAAGCAGGTTGCTTTCCCTAGCGCCTCCCAACCTCCCACATATGATAATTTGAGCTTTGATTGTACTTCAATCGATCTGTCAATTGAAAGTGCAGAGATGAATATTTGAAGGTCTAAAGTATTATTTATATATCATCAACCATTCAACAATCACCTACCTTCATCGTGACTCTCCAAGACAACTAAAAACAATTCGAAACTAATTCTCTGTTAATCAATTCTTTTTTACTATTTAATTTTCCAGATGCGGTGTAACATCCCCAAAAATTCACCAAAAATTTAAAATTTTTTAAGTGATATTAAATGATAAATCATAGCTGGAATGCTAGTTTAATAATTAACTTTAGTCTAGTTAACAAATAGATTACAAGACACTACATCCAGAGAAAACTTAGGAGTTAAATCTCTTTGGTTAACTATAACTAAAAGGCTACAGAATTTTACTTACTAACTTGTAAGTCACGTGCCACTAACCGTATTCAATCTATATTGATTTTCAATCTTGAATAAAATGTTTATCAAAAGTTAATGAGTTTCAAATTATTGAATTCAGATCATTGGTTTGTTTGTAATAATGTGTATAATTCTGATGGTTATTTTATTTTCTTACTGAAGGGGGCTTGAGGTTAGCCCAAGGCTTACTTATCTTTTCTTAAAGCTAACACAGATTTGATGCTTATACAGGATTCACAGGTAAAAACTTACTTCCAGGTTTACGATGTAAGAAATTAAGGCTCTGGAAAATTAAACAAGTAAGTTAATGAAGATCCTTAAAATCTATTCCTTAGACTAAGCTTCAACTACCAAGGTGATGCTAATTAATGTCTAAATTATTGAAGTGTAAGAGTTCCTAGGTCATTTGCAAGAATTAATCTACTTAGGTAAAAATTTGGAGTTGATAGCGTGATCACTTGTTCTAACGAATAAATTGTAAGATTGATGATATATAATTATCCAACCTGTTATTAGCTATTGGAAGTACTAGGAACCTAACTACATTCTCAATGTTTTAAAACTATGAATTTTAAGCTTGTTAATCCTAGAGCATCCACTCTCCCTATCTCATTTAAGCCATTACTACAAAAATACTCAATACTCGCTGGGTGGTGCCATTAAGCCATTCTTTATGTGATTTAGCCTTTATTTATCTATAGAATTAAAGCAACCAGTATTTGGTTTCGCATACCTAAGCATAAAATTAACATCATTAAATTTGGAAACTAGAAACTATCTAGAATTTTAATGAAGCTAACATGGGCATATAACCTATACATAAAACTATAACCTAGCTAGAAACTTCAAGAGGCATACAATAACTTGTTTATTTTTCTTAGCAAATGTAAAAGTAATATTTCTATTCATTTGGCAGGGTTACAAACAGGTTAGACTATATCAAATTAAAAAGATTTCAAAGTTAGTGGAATCCACGTGGTGGATGCTTGCAAGGTGGAGGGTTTTGGTGTTAAAACCTAAGAAACTACATTCGAGTTTCCGTAAAACGTGTTTTGGCTTAACAGTTAGTTGTTTTGGACGGAGAAATAGGCCGACAGGCCCTCGACCTCCTCCGGTCTCTGGAACAAATGTCACTCTTTGTTTTCCCATGGCATTAGCAGGCTTACTGCTTGGGTTCTTCACCATTATCATTTTCTTCGAGTTCGGTCATGGCCTTAATAGGCTTACTGCTTGGGTTTTTCGCCATTATCATTTTCTTCAAGCTCCATGCTAAAACTGGTGAATTATATGAATCCTCCGAGCATTTTTCTTTACTTTACTTATATTATCTATACCAAGCTATATAATAATAGTTCGAAGTTGTTCTCTTTTTTATGGTAGGTGAAGATACTTGGAAATGCATAGTCGAATGTTGAAGGCGATTCCTCTGAAGCTGAATGGTGTGAGAAATATAGGCTTGGTAAGCCTCGATCCCAATCCTGGGTACCCTTCGTTGATTGTGTCTACAGTGTTGCCAATGGTATTTGTAGTATGTTATTACGGTGTTCATATTGCTTGTAGAAGCTTGTTGTTTGGTTTTGGAAAATAAATGGTGGAGGCCGTAAGTCATCCTTAGTGAAAACCCTTAAGGTTTCACAGGTGAGCTACGACTCTTGTAATAATGGTTTAGGGTTAACATAATATTGTTCCAAGGTTTTTTTTTTTAAAACGTTGTTCATACTGTAAATACATTAAGTGAAACTCCTCGACCTCTTACTCAGCCACTGTAACTCCTTCGAGGCTATGGGTCGTTAAGGCTTTTGGTATTTAATCACTGTGGTGACTGTTTTGGTTATTCTCTTGATAATTTAAAGAATTTGTTTCTTAATGAATTAAGACTTTGTTTATAATTCCTTTTTTTTAAAAGGCAGATATTTTTGGCTAGAATGTAAATGTTTGTTAGTATTTTTTTTTTCTCTTGTATTTCCTCTTACACAGTGCATTAAGCTTGGTAAAATAGTTTTCTATTAAGTCAATAATTAGTTGTAAATTATTCTATGGCTACGAAATGGTTTAAGCCATTGGCAATTGTAGTTGTTGGAATTCTATATGTGTAACCTGTACTATAAAGGATTAACCTAAGGTTTGGTTAATAAGCAGTTTTGGTATTTAAGTTAAATGGTTATCTTCAATTCTTCGATTTTTGTATAAACATTAGTTAATTTATGATAGTTTTCCTTTTAAAATGGAAGAGCTAGAAATCTATCATTTTTCACAAATAGGTTCTATAAATGGATATGAAGGTTTACAATTAAGAGTAGGGTTTAGAAGAACAATTTACAAATATTAATAGTAATATTAGAGTTATAAAGATTGTTTGCAGTTGGGTTTACTAAGTACTTAAATTAGGTACTGTAATAAGAATAGAGTAATATGTTTATAATTTTGATTTTTAAGGTATTAAAATAATAAATGGTTTTCTTTAGTATGGTAAAAGAAGAGATTGAATTACAATAATTATTATTGTATTATACTATACACAATTTAATGATTGTGCGACAAAAGCTTGTTGTAATAGACTCTATGTAATATTCTTATAGGTTTTTGTATAAAAGGTTAAGTTCTAGAAATGGATTATTATGATAAATAACTAGAAAAATAACATTAAAAAGATTCCAATGTTAAAATTGTTACTTGGGGATATTGCTGGTAACTTATCAGAAGAAAATATTGTTGATTCATTTCTACAAAAACTCTTCAATTTGATAATAGTTTAGGTCATTTTATGCATGTATAATCATTCATATATACAACTAAACAATCATTCTATACTAGAGTATGTTATCGTAAGATGAGTGAAAAAATGCAGAAATGAAATTTTACTCACTAATCGATCATTTCTAATTCTAGACTCATTTATTTTGATAATCACATACAAGTAAAATTTCATGAACAAATTTCAAACTTAAGCATTCTACTAACAGATTCAAAGTATCTAAATAATAATAGAAATACTAAAAATGACTGTTTTCATTCTAGTAATTTGCTTTGATAGAAATAAATAAGATAACACAATGGAACCTGGTAATTTGTAGAAGAGACAAATAGCCCAAGGAGCATGTTCCACCCAACCTTTTTCTTCAATATAGCTCAATTGCTTGTCTTAGGACCCCTGATCCTATCCACAGATTGACCAGGATGAATGCACTGTGTGAAGAAATGGGATTGAATACCCCTGCAACTCAACATAAGTACTTAACAACAATACTTCGGTCCTTAATAGTAAATAACTCAGCTATCAGGTTGCACTAGTTTTGAATGCAATCTTAAACATGCAATCCACTTCTAACTTTCCCCTCATCGAATCTCTTATGCTCCTTTCTCAACTTCATAAATTTCACAAGGTAAGAATTGAACAGCGTCCTGCTGAATTCGATGGATAGATATATGCATGCCCAGGTCTTTTGGTCAGTTTTTCAATTAATGAGCCACCTTCTCTGTTCCACTTCCTTAGGGAACATGACCACAAAATTAAGGAAGTTCCCCCCTACAACAGCTAGAAGTGATTGAGGATGCTTCCATGTGTCAGTTTTCTCTCACCCCGGTCTATTGCTCCTAGTGGGTCAGTGAACACTCATTCAACAGCCTCCTTTGGCTATTTGTCTCATCTTTTATTTATTAAATAATAAAATTTTCAACATAATTAATTACAGTCATCATTTACCCCACTTGGTTAATTGTCATAAACTTTACAATAAAAGTAAAATATAATGTTTTCTTAAACATAAAATGTTATTGAAATTGGGGTATGTGACATACACTCCCCCTTAAGTCCAACATCGTCCTCAATGTTGCTTTATTCATCATCCTCAGAGCTGCCTTGGAACAAAATTGGATATGCTGCCCGCATATGACTCTCCAATTCCTAGGTTTCTTCTTCTGGACTAAGGTGCTTCCATTTCACCTTCACCTGTCCAATGGTGCAATTCCTAAGCAAGATCTCCCTCTTGTCAAGGATACAGTCCAGTTCCACCAGAAAATCTCCTTCGGGCTCCACCTGTACGTCATTCCAATTTATCACATGAGTAGGATCCTGTACATATATTTTTAAAACATAAATATGAAAAACATTATGAACTTTAAGATTCTATGGTAATGCCAATTGGTATGCCATTGGTCCAACTCTGGACAATATTTCGAAAGGCCCATATTACCTGGGTATTAGATTAGTATAGGTCCCTAATTTTAAGGAGCTCTTTTTAGGTTTTACCTTAATGAAAACATGTTCTCCCACCTAGAACTCTTTCTGAGTTCGCTTAAGATCTGCTTGACTCTTCTGTCTGTCTTTGGCAACCTTTAAATTACCTTGTACCTGCTTCACGACTAATTCCATTTCCTTTGATAACTCAGGTCCTAGTATTAACCTGTCAATGGGGTTACTCCATGAGATGTGAGTATTGCATTTTCTACCATACACAATTTCAAATGGGATGAATTTTGATGAAGCTTGGTAGTGGTTGTTGTATGCAAACTCAACCAAGTGTAAGTAGTCCTCTCATTTACTTGGTTGTTCTCTAATGTACATCCTTAACATATCTTCCAAATTTTGATTTACCCTTTATGTCTGTCCATTCGTTTGCGGATGAAAAGATGTACTAAAATTCAAAGTAGTATCTAGACCTTTAAATAAATATTTCCAGAAGTTTCCCATGAATTTAGAGTCCCTGTCATAAATTATAACTTTTGGAATTCCATGTAAACAAAAAATTTGTTTCATAAATATTTGAGTAATGTTAGCAGCCTTATTAGTGGTCTTTACTAGTATAAAATGGGCTGCCTTGTTGACTTTGTCAACAACTACCATTATTGAATCATTCTGATTCTGATTTTTAGGCAAACCTGTAATGAAATCGATGTTGATTACTTCCCATTTCCAGCTAGGAATTGGTAACGGCTGTAATAAACCGATTGGATGTTGATGTTCAGTCTCAACCTATTGACATTCAAAACATCGAGCAATATATTCTACCAACTCATTCTTCATATTCAGCAAAAATTAATATTTATGTAACATAGTTATTGTCTTTTGATAGCCAGGGTGTCCAGAATAAGGACTTTTATGTATTTCATTTAAAATCAACAAGTTAACTTTAGGTGCGTTAGGTATATACAGTATATTTTTATAAAGTATTAACCCTTTTTCATTTAGAATGTAAACTGTTTAAACTTTAAGTTACATTTTCTGCCACTCTAGCTTGCAATTTTCGGTAATTTTTATCCAAGTTTACTCCTTCTTCAATTTTTTCTTCTAAATATGTTTTGTAAGTACTGATTGCTGCCATAAAATTTAATCTTACCTTTCTTCTCAAAGAATCAACTACTTTATTTTTCTTCCCCTTGATATGTTGGATATCAAAATCATATTCGCTAAGGAAAGCTAGCCACCTAGCTTTCCTTGCGTTTAAATTTGGTTGATCCAACGGATACTTTAAACCCTTCTTATTCATCATTATAATAAATATTCTCCCAATCAAGTGATGACGCAACATCTTTAATGCATGTATCACGGCAGCCAATTCTAGATCATAAGTAGCATATTTTTTTCTCGTGAATTTTAAGTTTCCTGAACTCGTACGCTATTACGCGTCCTTCTTGAGTTAAGACCCCACCGAGGCCATCGTTGAATGCATCAGTGCATACAACAAAATACTTTTTGGGATCCACAATTCTTAAAATGGGTGCAATAGTTAACAATTCTTTTAATTTCTTAAAACTCTCTTCACATTTTTTATCCCATACAAATTTCTTCCCCTTCTTCTGTAGAGAAGTTATGGAATTCGTGATCCTTGAAAATCCCTTAATGAACCTTCGATAATACCCGAGGATCCACATTAATGACCATACATCAGTCACATCCTTTGGGATCGTCCATTCATTAATTTCTTTCATCTTATCTGGTTCAACCGAGATCCCATCTTTAGTTATTACATGACCCAAGTATTGTATTTTATCTTTAAAGAAGCCACATTTACTGAACTTGGCATATAGTTGATGTTCCCTTAACACTTGTAAAACATTTTTTAAATGTTCTTCATGCTCTTCTTTAGTCTTAGAATATATTAGAATATCATCAATAAAAAATACTACAAACTTATCTAGATACTTATGTAATATGTTGTTCATAAAACACATGAACACTGTTGAGGCATTAGTTAACCCAAATGGCATGACAACGAACTCATAATGACCATATCGGGTCCTAAAAGTTGTCTTGAAAATATCCTCATCCTTAATCCGGACTTGATGATAACCAGATATTAAGTCAATTTTTGAAAATGTTGTTGCTCTGCATAAATGAACAGATCATATATGTAGGGCAATGGGTATCTATTTTTAATTGTCATCTTATTAAGGTGACGGTAGTCAATGCATAAGTGCAGAGTACCGTCCTTCTTCTTAACAAAAATGACCAATGCTCCCCAAGGAGACACACTTGGTCTTATATACTTTTTATCTATCGGTTCTTTTAACTGCGATTTTAGTTCATTAAGCTCCAGGATGTTCATCTGGTAAGGAGCTTTTGAGTTAGGCACCGCACCAGATACCAGCTCAATAGTGAAATCTAGCTCTCTTTTCGGAGGCAATCCAGGAATTTCCTCCGGAAATACATCCAAATAATAGCTCAGAATTGGTATATCTTCTAATTTTAGCTTGTCTTCTTTATTAATGTGATCTTCATTAGTTATAGTTAGAGAAAAATCTTTACATCCCTTTCGAACAACCCTTTTTAGTTGCAAGGCGAAAATCTTTCTAATTGTCGTTTTCCTAGGAATTCATTTTACTGTTACCATTTCTCCTTCGTTATTTAAACAGGTAAAAGTTTTATCAAAAGAATTTAACAATTTAACACTACTCGATGTTGTTCCAACCAATCCATTCAAATTAATACATCATAGGAGCCTAATGGAATTACATTCAACTTTACAGAAGTTTCAAATTGATTCATAAATAATGTACAATCTTTCACAAAATCAATTACTTTCCTTTTTTCTCCTGTAGCTAATTGAACCAGCCATGATTTTGCAAATTTCTCTACTGGTAGTTTACTTTTCTCTACTAAAATGGGAGAGACATAACTCAGGCTATCCCTTGGGTCAATTAAAATAGAAATAGGTTTATGGTTCAACATACCTTCTACTTCCAACATGGAAGCCTGTTATTCAGCTCATCTATTTTTCAGTGCTGCATTGATTCTGGGCATCCCTCTCACTAAATCAGCAACTGTTGTTTCTTTCCGCGCAACATGAATGTTGTTGATGGTATTCTTCCTGTTAGGACAACTTTATGCATAGTGAGGTCCCTCCCATTCCCAACATTTTACCGGTTCCTTAAGTTTGATATTTTTAACATAATTACTATGATTATTTGTAAATTCTTTATTTTTTGTGACAGTAGGGTTTTGCTATGGGTTACTTTTTGAATTATTTCCTCGAAATTTTATGTTAGGAAAATTGTGTGAGTTATTATGCCCAAAAATCTAATTAGGTGTGAAATTTTTCTTCTTTGGTTCAAAATTATTATTAGGCCTTTTGGCATGTTCTCCCTTTTCCGGTTCTACTCATAGCAAAAATTTGATTTTCGCATGGCCTCTTCAAGGGTCTTGGGATTATCATATTCAATTTTGTCCTTAATATGAAAAGATAAATAACTCAGAAACTAATGTACCTTGGGGTTTTCATCAACAATATAAGGCACATATCATGGTAAGCTTAAAATTTTACTATTTAACTCTTTCATACTCATGGTTCCCAAATTTAGGTCATAAAATTCTTTAGCTTGTTCCTCGTAATATTGCTCCAACAGAAATTTATTTTTAAAGTACTTTTTAAAAGTGCTCCAGTTTACATTTTTCTCTTTTATGCCATTAACTCGTTTTATGTCATGCCACTAGATGTCAGTTTTTCTAGTTAAGTTATATATTGTCATCCTCGCTTTTAATTTATTTGAATAATTATATATCTGAAAGTACTTTTTCATTCCAGACAGCCATGCTTCGGCTTCCTCTCCTTTTTCTGTTTCGCCATTAAAAGTTGGTGGTTTAATATTTTTGAACTCCCCAGAAATATCTTCATAGGGATTGTACTTATTCTTTCTAGAGTGATTATTACTCTCGCTATTGTCACTAGCATATTGGTGTTTCTTTCTGTATGAGTTACTGTTAATTTCAGAAGAAGAACTGCTTTCAATTTTAGAGTATTTTGACCTTTTACCCTTATGTTGATAAGACGTAGTGTCAGATTCTATCTATTTGTCCTTTTCTTCATTATAAAAAAATTTCAGCAGTATTTGATTCAGCTCCTCTTGAGCTCTTAAGATTCTCTCATTTTCTTTTTTAACGGTCTCCATTTCAGTTTTTAGATCCTTAACTGTTTGCAGTAATTCAGATGAGTTATTAGTTATATTTTCTTTAGCAGATTCTTTTCCATAATTATTCTGTTCATTTAACGAGAACCTCTCTTCAGCATACTCTTTGAGTCCTTCCATACCTGCAAATCTAATTCAGAAAATATTATGTACAACAACATTTAAAATCATAAATCATTATCCATACTTTCCATTTACTTTTTGTTTACGTGCGCTGAGCTACTTTAGGCCTAATGTCTGAACTTGGACTTTGATACCATATGTAACATCCCAAAAATTCACCAAAATTTTAAAATTTTTCAAAGTGATATTAAATGCTAAATCATAGCCAAAATGCTAGTTTAATAATTAACTTTAGTCTAGTTAACAGATAGATTACAAGACAGTACATCTAGATAAAACATAGGAGTTAATTCTCTTTGATTAACTGTAACAAAAAGGCTACAGAAATTTACTTACTAACTTGTAAGTCACATGCCACTAACCATATTCAATCTATATTGGTTTTCAGTCTTAAATAAAATGTCTATCAAAAGTTAATGACTTTCAAATTATTGAATTCAGATCATTGGATTGTTTGTAATAATGTGTATGATTATGATGGTTATTTTCTTTTCTTACTGAAGGGAGCTTGAGGTTAGCCCAAGGCTTACTTATCTTTTCTTAAAGCTAACACAGATCCGATGCTTGTATAGGATTCACAGGTAAAAACTTACTTCCAGGTTTACGATGTAAGAAATTAAGGCTCTGAAAAAATTAAACAAGTAAGTTAATGACGATCCTTAAACTATATTCCTTAAACTAAGCTTCAACTACCAAGGTGATGCTAATTAATGTCTAAATTATCGAAGTGTAAGAGTTCCTAGGTAATTTGCAAGAATTAATATACCTAGGTAACAATTTGGAGTTGATAGCATGATCACTTGTTCTAACAAATAAATTGTAATATTGATGGTATATGATTATCCAAGATGTTATTAGCTATTGGAAGTACTAGGAGCCTAACTACATTCTCAATGTTTTAAAACAATGAATTTTAAGCTTGTTAATCCTAGAGCATTCGCTCTCCCTATCTCACTTAAGCCATTACTACGAAAATACTCAATACTCGCCAAGTGGTGTCATTAAGCCATTATTTATGTGATTTAGCCTATATTTATCTATAGAAGTAAAGAAGCCAATATTGGGTTTCCCATACCTAAGGATAAAATTAAAATCATGAAATTTGGCAGTTAGAAACTATCTACAATTTTAATGAAGCTAACCTAGGCATATAACCTATGCATAAAACTATAACCTAGCTATAAACTTCAACAAGCATACAATAACTTGTTTAATTTTCTTAACAAATGTAAAATTAATACTTCTATTCATTTCGCAGGGTTACAAACAGGTTAGACTATATCAAATGAAAAATATTTCAAAGTTAGTGGAATCCACGTGGTGGATGCTCACAAGGTGGAGGGTTTTGGCGTTAAACCCTATGCAACTACATTCAAGTTTCCCTAAAACATGTTTTGGCTTAACAGTTAGTTGTTTTGGATGGAGAAATAGGCCGACAGGCCCTCGTCCTCCTTGGGTCTCTGCAACAAATGTCACTCTTTGTTTTCTTGTGGCATTAGCAAGCTTACTGCTTGGGTTCTTCACCATTATCATTTTCTTCGAGCTTGACCTTGGCATTAACAGGCTTACTGCTTGGATTTTTCGCCATTATCATTTTCTTCAAGATCCTTGCTAAAACTGGTGAGTTACACAAATCATCCCAACATTTTTCTTTTCTTTACTTATATTATCTATACCAAACTATATACCAACCATTCAAAGTTGTTGTTTGTTTGATGGTAGGTGAAAATAATTGGAAATTCACAGTCGAATGTTGAAGGCGATTCCTCTGAAGCTGAAGGGTGTGAGCAAGATAGGCTCGGTAAGTCCTGGTCCCAACCTTGGGTACCCTTCGTTGATTGTGTCTGCAGTGTTCCCAATGGTATTTGTAGTCTTTTATTACGATGTTCATACTGCTTGTAGCAGCTTGCTGTTTGGTTTTGGAAAAGAATCGGTGGAGGCTGTAAGGTCATCCTTAGTAAAAACCCTTAGGGTTTCACAAGTGAGCTACAACTCTTGTAATAATGGTTTAGGGTTGAAATAAATACTGTTCCAAGGTTTCTTTTTTAAACGTTGTTCATACTATAAATACGTTAAGTGAAACCCCTCGGCCTCTTGCTCAGCCACTGGGTTGTTAAGGATTTTGGTATTTAATCACTATGGCAACTGTTTTGGTTATTCTCTTGATAATTTAAAGACTCTGTTTATGGTTCCTTTTTTTTTTAAAGGAAGAGCTTTAGGCCAGAATGTAAATGTTTGTTAGGATTTGTTTTTCCTCTTGCATTTTCGGTTACACAATGCGTTAAGCTTGGTAAAATAGTTTTCTGTTATGTCAATAATTAGTTGTAAATTATTCTACGGCTACGAAATGGTTTAAGCCATTGGCAATTTTAGTTGTTTGAATTCTATATGTGTAACATGTGCTGTAAATGATTAACATAGGGTTTGGTTAATAAACAATTTTGGTATTTAAGTTAAATGGTTATCTTCAGCTCTTTCATTTTTGTATAAACATTAGTTAAATTATGATAGTTTTTCTTTTAAAATTGAAGAGGTGGAAATCTATCATTTTTCATAAATAGGTTTTGTAAATGGCTATGAAGGTTTACATTTAAGAGTAGGGTTTAGAAGAACAATTTGCAAATATTAATAGTAATATTAAAGTTATAAAGATTGTTTGCAGTTGGGTTTACTAAGTACTTAAATAAGGTATTGTAATAAGAATAGAGTAATATGTTTACAATTTAGATTTTTAAGGTATTTAAATAATAAATGGTTTTCTTTAGTATGGTAAAAGAAGAGATTGAATTACAATAATTGTTATTGTATTATACTATACAAAGTTTAATGATTGTGTGACAAAAGCTTGCTGTATTAGACTCTATGTAATATTCTTAGAGGTTTTTGTATAAAAGGTTAAGTTCTAGAAATGGATTATTATGATAAATAGCTAGAAAAATAACATTAAAAATCTTCCAATGTTAAAATTGTTACTTGGAGATATTGCTAGTAACTTATCAGAAGAAAAGATTGTTGATTCATTTCTACAAAAAGTCTTCAATTCGATAACAATTTAGGTCATTTTATGCATGTATAATCATTCCTATCTACAGCTAAACAATCATTCTGTACTAGAGTACGTCATCATAAGATGAGTGGAAAATGCAGAAATGAAATTTTACACACTAACCAATCATTTCTAATTCTAGACTCATGTATTTTGATAATCACATACAAGTAAACTTTCCTGAATAAATTTCAAACTTAAGCATTCTAGTAGTAGATTCAAAGTATCTAAGTGATAATAGAAAGACTAAACATGATTGTTTTCATTCCAGTAATTTTCTTTGACAGAAATAAATAAGATAACACAATGGAACTTGGTAATTTGTAGAAGAGACAAACAGCCCAAGGAGCCTGTTCCACCCAACCTTTTCCTGAAGATAGCTCAATTGCTTGTCTTAGGACCCCCGAGCCTGTCCACTGATCCACGAGGATGAATGGACTGTGTGAAGAAATGGGATTAAATACCCTTGCAACTCAACAGAAGAACTTAAGAACAGTACTTCTATCCTCAACAGTAAAGAACTCAGCTATCAGGTTGCACTAGTTCTGAATGCACTCTTAAACACTCATTCCACTTATAACTTTACCCTCACAGAATCTCTTGTCGTCCTTTATCAACTTTAGAAATTTTACAAGGTAAGAATTCAACAGTATCCTGTTGAATTCGATGGATAGATATATGCATGCCTAGGTCTTTTGGTCAGTTTTTTAAATAATGAGCCACCTGCTCTGTTCCACTTCCTTGTGGAACATGACCAAAAAATTAGGGAAGTTTCCCCCTGCAACAGCTAGAAGTGATTGTGGATGTTTCCATGTGTCAGTTTTCTCTCACCCCAGTCTATTCCTCCTAGTGGGTCAGTGGACACTCATTCAAAATCCGCCTTTGGCTATTTGTCTCATCTTTTATTTATTAAATAGTAAAATATTCAAAATAATTAATTACAATCATCCTTGACCCCACTTGGTCAATAGTAATAAACTTTACAATAAAAATAAAATATAACGTTTTCTTAAACATAAAATGTTATTGAGACCCCCTAGCAAGCTTGTTTCTTTCCCTAGCGCCTCCCAACCTCCCACATATGATAATTTGATCTCTAACTGTACTTCAATCGATCTATCAATTGAAAGTGCAGAGACGAATATTTGAAGGTCTAAAGTATTGTTCATATATCCTCAACCATTCAACAACCACCTACCTTCATCGCAACTCTCCAAGACAACTAAAAACAATTCGAACTAATTCTCTGTTAATCAATTTTTTTTTACTGTTTAATTTTCCCGTCGCAACCTTCCGTTGTTTACTTTCCGCAACGATCCTTCTGCAACGTGCTTTCCATAAGATACTTTCTGCACCATTGATTTCTTGTGAAATTTTTCTATATTGTTGATCTGATGCAGATTGCGGATGCGCGATTTGACCTTTCTCAAAGTTCCTTCCGTAACTACCTTTTCGCAAGGTACTTTCCGCAAAGGTATTTCCACACCATTTATTTCTTGCGGACCCTTCCTAAATGGTTGATCTGAGATCAGATGCAGATTGCGAATTGCGGGTTTTACAAAATCCTTAAAAGTGATTACGTAGTTTTCTTTCCATAATATTTCTTCTGCATCGTTGATCAAATGCGGACTCTTTCCTAATCGTCGATACTAGATCAGATGCAGATTGCGGATTGCAGGTTTTCCAAATTCCTTAAAAATGATTCCACAATTTTCTTTCCGCAAGATTTATTCTGCGTCGTTGATCTCATGCAGACTCTCTACTGGTCATCCATATTTATATCACATGCAGATTGCGGATTGCAGGTTTTCCAAATTTCTTGAAAAAACTTCCACAGTTTCCTTTCCGCATCGTCGATCTCTTGCTGCAACTCTTTCTTGGTCGTCGATCTTTTCCGATTGTGGGTTTCATAAAGTATCAACCATTACTTCTGCAATTCCCTTTCCGCACTCGTTCTTCCACACCAACGATCTTTTGCGAACTCTTTTCCAACCATCGATCTTGCGGATTGCAGCATGCAGAACCAAACTTTCCCATTTTGGACCTCTGCAATTTTCTTTCACCACTTTGTTTTCACATTTCTTTTGAACCGTCGATTTCCTTGTGGGTTCACTTCTTACCGTTTATCTATGATAAAATGTGGATTGTGGATCATTCACCACCGTTGATTTCCTTGTGGATTCAAACCTAGCCGTTGATCTACGATCAAATGCAAATTTGCGGATCTTCACTTTTCTTTGTGCAGAAATCATTCACCACCATTAATTTCCTTGTGGATTAAATCCTAACCATTGATCTATGATAAAATGTGAATTTGTGTGATAGCGTTACAGATTGCTCTGTAGCTGTAGATATTCTACGGAATTTCTTCTAACCATTGGATTTGTTCATGTCTCCTCTTCCAAAAAGGTACGGTGCCTGACAGTTCATCCTGGGCTCGAGGCTGGTGACTTTTCATGGAGTCCAAGAACCTATAGCCCCAACAATACATTTTCTCTACGCGTTGAATAACCATAGTGAGGCCAATGCATATAAACACATAAAAACTCAAACATGCTACCAATGTTGGATAAATCCCAATTGTCAAATCAATCTGTACCATTGATCACCCTGATCAGACAATTGTTGAGTCTTCATAACAAATTCTGCTGCAAATCCTCATCTCCTCTGCCTCTTGCATCGATTGACCGCTACTCATTGAACTACCATCTGAATTTGTAATTCCTTTGTCATTACTGAGCTTCTTTTACATCAAAGACAACTATTTTCAGCATCATTACCACCAAGCCTATCACAATCTGCTGGAATGGTATAAATATTACCAATGCTAGAAAGGAAACTTTCTTAAAACTCTTTGCAAGTGTTCAAGCTATGAACATTGTTAGTCTGAATTAGCTCAGGAAAATCACCTAATAATAATCCTTTATGCCAAGGCCAGTATTTTTTTCCAAGAATGGGTCTATGATTTATAGCAAGTGTGTTAGACATTGAAATCCCATTAACCCCAAGAGAAGGCATACAACTGTCACCTAAACCCTACAGTAGTTTTGTTTCAATGTGACTAGCTTTAAGACTCCATGATGCATTAGAGGAATCTCTAGGGTCACGTGCATATGTTTTGGTGTTTACAAAAAATTATGAAACAATGTAGGAAATATTCTCTACATCTTCCATAGGCACTTTCATGGGGGTTGTCTACATCTCTGTTTTATTGGTGTTGCATGTACCTAAGCTTGAAGGTAATGAACAATCTCTAGAATGACCAACGTGACCTTGAAGTATTGGAATGGGGACTTGCACATCTATTTGTCTCAAGTATGTCAACTGAGATCTACCTGAATTGAAAAGGGAATATTCTAGGAGCCCATAGGCCCCTGTTGATACCATAAAACTGTCCTGGCACAAATTTCCAAAATTAGCAATTTAATTACTTCGTAAAGGGTTCATGATGCATTCTTTTTGACAATCCAATGCCATGTTCCCTTGACACCACAATTTCTCCATCAATGTCTTACCTGAACCATTGAATAATGGTTGTTGATTATTAGATAAAGACAAGTTTGCTTGCAACTTCCCTTTAAAAGAGTATCCATTCTTGGAAGATGAGTGCAGAATTCTTGTCGCCCATTTCATTTCCTCTTGCATTAGTAACATGAGATAAAATTTTGTTTAGATTCACCTTGTCCTTCATTTTAATTGAAGAATCAAAATTTCCCATCAAAGGCAATGGCAAGGTTCGAGCATTCAAGATATTGTTCTTTTCTACTAGATCTAAAGGACTTGCGAATTAATCTAGAACACCCAAGCTTGGGAATTTTGTGGTGACCTGATTAGATTTTTTAAATTAATTTGCCTTTATTGCACCTAACAAGGTTGTATTTCTAGGTGAAGTTAACGAGATAGGCATCATTGGAAAAACGGTAGCTTGAATCTGCCTGCTCATACATCCTCGATACCGTAACTATGAGTACTATGATGAAAAAATATCTCAATTCGAAACGAACAAGGCATAAGATATTTAACATTTAATGAGAAAAAGTTTATATACATAGTGCACACATTTGTTTATAGGTATGTAAAATGATGGCAACTTCAATCAATCCCAATCTTTGTACTACTTGGAGGTAGAGGAGCCTACCCCCCATGCAATTTAGACAACTGTGTGGGTTTGGACATGTTTTCCAACCACAACTTGTTCTTTTTTTCCAAAAAGAACAAGAATGTGTTGATATCAAGCCATTTTGTAGTTTATGTTGCCACAGACATCACAATGATTCATGTGATTATAAGTGGGGTGTTCGAACATATTTTGAAGAATGATAAGGCTAATTTGAAAGACATCCACTACATCAATACTATTCGTTATGGTCTTCAAACCAGTGAGTGAACCATTTTTTGAAGAACTCGTTTGGATAGGGAGCATCCAGACATTCCAGTAAACCACAAGTGCCATCTTCCATACTTTCCACCGAGGTAAGGGAAACCCCCCACTTCTCTTCCAAAGTTCCTAGGGATGGGAAAATTAATGGAACATGCCCCTCACATGTGGGGACAGATTCTCATGCTACACTGCATTTCACAAGGTATTCAATCAACTTGGTCATGTCACATGATAATTTTGGTGTTGTCCCATAAGCATGATAGTGTTTTATCAAACTATCCTAACCAAAAATGTTTTATTGGAATAAAAAACATTAAATGTGGTGACGACTTTAAAAATGTAGAATATCATTTCATAATTTGTAAAAGACAGTCTTGGTTCAACAACAAATACAAGGTTTATCACTATCCAAATCTATTGGTATCAAGTCATTGTCATTAAAAGTTTAAAAAAAACATGGAAAGCACAAAATAATGTATTAGACTGTCGCTAGAAGTTTCTTTTCTTAGTATATGAGCTTTCATAATAAAGAAGAAGGAACAAACAAATTAAAAGATGGAACTCTTTAAAATTAAAGAAGCTACTTTTCCAACTAGCGAAATTATAAATTCAATGTAAACAAACAGTATGTTGTACCATTTAACAATTAATTGATGGTAAAATCACAATAAAATTTTGTTGCATTTAAAAGTCATAATTTAAAATTTATAACATTCCCACTCTCGAAGAAAATACATAAAAATAATTGTGCAATCACCACCTTTGGATTTCTCTTGCAGTAAAGAAGAAATAAAACAAACTATCATATTTGAGTGTAAACAAATAACATGTTATGCCATTTAGCAATGCTAAATGAATTGGTAGTAAAATCACAATGAGAATTTGTTGCATTTGGAAATTATAATTTAAAAAATTATAACATCCCCGTTAGTTGAAGAAATTACTTCTTCTTCTCAGTGATACTGGCCCTAAAATAAACCATTCACCAAGATAGTGTCAACTTTTTTAATCAAGTAAGATTAGATTGTCAACAAGAATCTCAGATCTACGTATTCATGTCAATAAACAAATATTTTAAACCAGCTTAGCAATTCTGCAACCAGCAGCATTGACCTAAAGCTAAAAAAAAGATAGAAAAAAGTAACGCTATGGCCTCTGCAATTCTAAAGTTATCTACAGCTATCAGTTTAACAGAACGAAAGCATAGAAGAGTAAAAAAGGAATATAATCTCCAAATACACAAAAAGGAATATAATCTCCAAAGAATAGTAAAATTTAAATTACTAATCTTCCTTGAAGCCTAGCCGATCTACTACCAGGTGAGGAACAAGACTCAGGGCTTGCCTCCAGCTGACAGAGTATTCTGCCACTGAGCACGTGCAGTTTGATCTATAGTTTCACTGGGGTTTGATCTACACTTGGACCTAAGAAGTTCTACTGGCAAGATTAACTTGGACTGGCTGAGCTTTTCAACAATTTTTTGTGGGGTGGAAATTGGGGAATTTTTTAATCTTCAGCCTCGCCAAGTTATTCCTCAATCCAAAACTAGTTACTTTTCCTCCTAGTTTTACCTCAGGCCTACCTGACTCTAATACCATGTTCAAAACTAAATGGCTGAAACTTCACCTTAGCTGGCAAGCCGTTCTACCACTGAGCTAAATATACTTTTATGGCAGAAGCCCTTAAAAAAGTTTTTAGCAGCTGGGTAGATTGCATAAAATGTTTTCTCAGACTTGAACCAAGTCCATCTGGCTCTAACAACAACAACAAAAGGGATCATCATCAGTCTCAACTAGTTACAAGTCAGGATCTAACAACAGCAGCAAAAGGGATCATCATCGGTCTCGACTGGTTACAAGCCTTGAAAACATGATTTGAGTAGCTAACAAAAGTGTTAAGAACATTGAAGAAACCCAAAAATGAATTATCTAGAACAGTGTTGCAAAAATTTCTCCATGTTTTTCCAATTTTTTCAGGTTGCCATGTTTTCTGGGTTTTATGATACCATGTTTATGCTTTCACCTATATTTTCCCTTAGTTTTTGGATACCCTTGAGTTTTCCAGCATCCCCATTTCATGACCCTCAGCGATATATTGCCAATAAAGATATTTGTAACACTGCTTAGAAATGCTAGCCTCTTTAAAACAAGTTTATTCCTCCAATTCAATGTGTATCTCAAGAAATTCGTATTATAAATAGTTTTCCTCAGAAGAAGAAGGACAAGCTTGCTAGGCAGATTGGAACATTGATCATTCAGGTGCATCCACCTACATTTGATGGTGCCTCACAAGGGGACCCACAGTTATGTGGAGCTAGGGGAATCATATACCTGAAGAACACTCACTATAAAGTTTAGAGCTGGACAAGGCTCCGACAATTTTATGGAGATGATGGTATTATGGTTGACATTTAGCTGAAGAAATTCCTGCAGAAGCCTAGTTAGAAGAGATTAGTGGAATACAACAAACTTTTAAAATCATTTTCTTTCAACATGTATTCAGAGAAAGGAACAAGATCGCCAAATTACTATCAAAGATTGGTATTCATTTGATGCATGGACACTGGACCATACAGGACGATGATAATGGACATATCTATGTATACCTTGGCTGCAAAAAAAAGGTGTTGCAGATTTACAAGCCTCTGGAAACCCTTTCATAGTGATAAATTGGATGAGGGGAAAAATTGAGCTGAGGAATTTATGCAGAAGCCTATTTTAGAAGAGATTAGAGGAATAACAAAAAAATTTAGAATCATTTTCTTTCAACATGTATTCTGGAAAAGGAACAAGATCGACAATTGATTATCAAAGCTTGGATATCATTTGGTGCATGGACACTGGACCATACATGAAGATGATAATATCATAATGGACATTTCTATGAATATGTTCACCCTCATTTCTTCTAATCTCTCCAAATTGTCTATCAAGTGATTATATTTGGTTATTTGTACAGATGATCATAAAATGTCTATTCTGTTTAAATCACTACTTTGGGGTTGTATAATGCAATTGAATGTATGCAAGAACTGTTTAGAGACCATTATAGTTTTTTTGGACATT
The DNA here is from genome assembly GCA_001517045.1 of Pseudotsuga menziesii. Lineage (NCBI taxonomy): Eukaryota > Viridiplantae > Streptophyta > Pinopsida > Pinales > Pinaceae > Pseudotsuga > Pseudotsuga menziesii. The sequence goes on from LPNX011029698.1 coordinate 305,670, forward strand.
TCATGGAGCTTCCATCTGTATAGAGGGAACAATTGTGATGATGTAAATGTGTTGGATATGCACTAGAGTAGTCATGCTTTGGGGGATGAAAATAAAAATGTATCTGATCTGAGAAGGGTAAATAATGCTATAGAGCATCTACCAAATGTAGTTTTGCTTTTCTGATTAAAATTACAGACTTTTTTCGACTGAAAGAAAAACATTGCTCAGGAATTCAAGAAGAAAGAAAACTGTCAACTGGGTATCAGATTCAAGACCATGATAAGGCTAGAGAGAGGACATCACCAATAACCTAATGAAGAATTAGAGGTGGGTCATCTAATTTGCGTAATGTGTACCCCATTCACATTGAATTCTCTTAGCAAACCAATCTATAGTAAGCAATATGCATCTGCAAAAGCAAGTAAATCATGTATTTCTACTGTTTAAAGAAATAGTGAAAAAACTTCCTTGAAAATTAACACTTTCTCTAAACAGTTTCACAGACTTGGCAGTGCAAGTGAGGACACCAACTAGTACTATACTTTATGCTGCTACACTAAAGGATCGAGTAAAACTCAAGTTGAGGAGTGATGTAGGTGTTGTCGACCCAAACTTACACATCCTTAGGAGGGAGCATTGGAGCACTTTGGAGGAGAAGCGTTGGACCTTTCTTAAGGATCACTTAGCCTCGGACCCTTGCTTGTTGGAGATGCATGCCTTGGAGGTTGACATGTGTCACTTATAGTTGGAGTACTCCGCATGTTGGCCTATCCTTTGTTTAATTCAGTGGATTAGGTCCCCTTGTTATTGTTTGCCTCCCTCACCTTTCATATAGATAAAGGGAGGAGAGGTGAAAGGGATAAAACTAGTCTCTTTGTACTCTTATCCTTTGTATCTGTTCTCTTTGTCTTGAGCACTAAGTTCTTGAAGGAATTCAAAACAAGACTAGGGTTAATATTTTTCCCTAAGAAGACAAGGGAAACTAGGGTTTGGGATAAACTCAACATATTCAACACATAATTTAGTAGTTCTTATGAGAGAAGAAGCCTAGGGTTTTCTAGCATTTGGAAATTCGAGTAGTACTTGGAGTGTTTGATGTGGAGAAGATAGTGAAAGACTATCTTGTACACTTGTGTGATGCAAGTGAAGTGCCAAGGAGGAATTCTTGGTGTGTATGTGAGCTTCTTGAACTTTAGTAGAATAACCAACTTTAGTTAAGAAATATTACTAGCTAGGAGTTAGTGGTTAGGGTTTACTATCTGGGTGGATGCCCTAGCTAGGGTTTGAAAAGCTTGACTTGTACTAGCTTGCATTGAGATGTGAAATATACTTGTACTCCAACTTATCCACATGTAAGTAGTGTTCCAACTATATAGACTTTATGTACTTGCAGACTTGAATAAGTCATTTTTAGATCTATAATTTGCTTGGGAAGTGTGCCCTAAAGGATGAAACTTTTTTGCATTGAAGTACACTTGTTCAATATTTATTTTCCAAGGTTTCCTTGTGAATTACATTGAAAAGAAGTAGTGTATTTGTTGGTATAATTTAATATTCAGAACTATCCTAATGTTGAAAGTTCACAGGAAATAGATATGGAAAACCCTCATGGTCGAGGTGAAATTTCTGAATTTGTAATAAAAGTCAAATTCTCAAAATTTTCACATGGTATCAAAGCTGATTTGATTGAGATCACTCTCTATGTGAAAGAGGGAGTCATGTGTTTCAATTGTTTTGTAATTGGGAGAGATGCTTGACCTACTACAGATTGATTGAGTGTGCAACCCTTGTGTGCTTGAAAGAAGTGCTTTAACACTTGAAGGGTTGTTTTACTTTGTCTTTTATTGTATTGTGCTTTGAGGTGTGATTTAAATTTCGAGGGAGTATTTCCCTTGGTATTATAAAGTGTGACACATTGATGGTATGGATGGAAGTGCAAGCTACAAATGTGTTTGGAGGCAGCTAAGATTTGAGCGCATGTTGAGAAAGAGATCACTACACCTACCAATCCGAAACAATTAAAAGTTTATGTTAATAAGAGAAAGGAAAAGATAGTCATTCGTGATTAGATGATCACTTGATCACTCGCATAGCAGAGAATATGAATGGTGAATGTGCTCGTGTATGTACTTTTGGGAAGCTACCTTTTGTCCAAAGTGTATTCCCTCGTGAGAAGCTAACTAATTATGGTAAGCTTTGCGATAAGTTTTACTGGGGAGAGAAAGGGTATCAAAATGACTTGGTAGGATTTATTATCAAAAGTAGTAATGGAAAGAGAAGAAAAAATAAGAAATTGGATTGGGGTTGGGGGCATCTCAAACCATTGTTCCAATCTTTCTTCAATTAGAAAAAGAAGAACAAAAGCCTCCAAGTGGAGGAAATATGGATCCTCAAGGGGAAGGATGAACTATGTTTCAATTCTTTTCAAATTACCAAAGGGTTAATAGGGTTTTTATGGAGTGGTCAAAATCTAAGTGCAATACCTTAAAAAGGTATTAATGAAGTGGAAGAAAGTATAAGGGAGTTCTTTGTCAAGGTCCTAAATGGTATATTTAATTAGGAAGAGAAAACATAACTGAACCTTGAAGAAAAGAAAAGAAATCTGTTGAAATGGGAAAGGGCCAAATGGAGATTGAAAACCAAAGCAATTTGGTTATCCCAAGAAGGTAAAAAAACTAAAATTGTTCAAAACTATGTAAAGAGGAGAAAAATCAGAAATATAATGTGGGAGATGCCAAATCAGATAGAAACAAAGCCTCATATTTTAAGGAAAATGCAGAGATCGAGGATAATTGTTATCTTTTGTGTTTCTATAAAGGTGTTTACACCATCTAGGGTTTCCTTCATGTGATATGGGGTACATGGTGAACCTTGGCCCCTTAATTGTAACTCAAACCTTTTAGTTGATGACATTTGGAGAGTTTTCTATGGGTTCACTTTTCCTCAGACTTGGTACTAGAGTTATACACTAATTGAGGAGGAAATTATCTTATGTGGTGTTTCTAGCATACAAAGTGGGCCTACCATGGAGGACAACTGGGCATTAGGAGGAAGTTTGCTTACCTCTAGGAGCTTTGGGGTGGAATGGAAAGACTTAGGAGAATTGAGTGCTTGACTTGAGGATGCATTGCTTGAGGTTGATTGTGGCCTAGGACACATATGTTGAGGAGGGAGATTGGAGCATTGGATGCTTGTCTTGGAAAAAATTGACTCTTGGAATGCCATAGTTAAAGCGTGCACCACTTAAGGAATTATCTATTAACGTTGGTACACCATCGAAAGAGGGTGCTTCACTTAGAGACCTTGTCTTGAGGATTAGATTAGGTTGCTTGTGGACTTAGTCCACCTCTTCTATTGTTAGCCTCCCTCAACTAAACTATATAAAGGGAGGGAAGAGTCTTTAGTTGTAGCAAGACAGTAGAGTTGAAATATTTCATAAGATCATTGTATGAGGATGAACTTGTCTTCAATCTTTGTAATTATCAACTGCAATGGAGGAAGGCATTAAGAATTGTGAGAGGAAAAACCTAGAGAAGATCTAAAGTGCCAGGGTTAATGTCATTGTGTGTAGACCTAATATTTGTCGCAAAGAAAACTGAGAAGAGACTTGGAGTGCTTTGCTTGGAGAGCTTGTGTGAGGCAAGCTTGAATAAATATCAAGGGTGAAATATTTCCAAGATGATGACAACCCTGTGAATTTTTTTTTGAAGTTTGAGAGGGTTGGGGTTCCAAGGCTTTCATCAATGGGGGCATGTTGTCAAGGTACAAAGGATCCACGGGGGTTCAAGGATTGGTGAGGGTTGAGTGGGCTAGCTAGGGCATGGTGTTGGGGGGACACAAGACTCACATCAACAAGAACACGTATTGGGGGGTTCTAGGGCCTATGAAGAGAAGGGTGAGGGTGTTGGAAGACCTAGTGTTTGTTGTTAATGGGGCTATGGGTTGCAGTGCCTAGGGTTTCCAACAATGGGGGTCAACAGTGGGGGGTAGTGGGGGTAGGATGTGGCGGTTCCTGGGGATGGGAAGTTTAGGGCCCATGGTGATGGGGGTGTGGGGTGGGTCTCATGATTATGAGTGGTGGGGGCCCTCGATCTTGTAACAATTGGGGTTGGGGATGTTGGGGCCAAGGTGATGAGGGGCCCAAAACTAAGATTTGCGACGATGGATGCAAATAATAGGGGGGCTTGAAAGTGGGGCATTGGGTCCTAGGGCTTGTGGTTTTGGACAGTTTAAGGAAATATTTTTCTAAAAATTTTTCAAATGGGGTATTGGAATTTAGTGAAATTGTCCAAATATTTTTATTACAACTAGGCATCCAAACTGTAAAAGAAATTGACACAGATATCTTGTTAATAGTAGTTAGAAACTCTGCCTTTAGGTTTGAATGATCCCTATAAAGATGCAATTGTAGAAAAAAGTGTGAAGAATCATAATGTAAACCTTGAGAATATTTGTAGTGATCTTTATAGTTGCATTGATGTTGATCGTGAATACCTACAGAAATCAAATTTGAATAATATATATATATATATATATATATATATATATATATAATTGTGAAAACCAACATGTATCATAATTTTAAAAGACCAAAAGGAAAATACCTGTATGAGCTTCTCTCTATTTCGAGGATGATCTATTCTCTACTGAATAGGGCCAACCATGTGAAAGTGGAATCTCTTAAAGCCCCTTCCCCCTCTCCCCCACATCACTCTCATTTCCCCATGCCCAATCTATTTATAGTAACACACTATACTATAAGATGCATATACAAATAACATAGACACAACAAACATAACATTAGATAACATAACATTTAAATACAAATACATTAAATTAGAAATTGCAAATTAAATCACACATAACATTAGATAAGATAACATGTCAATACAAATAACATTAAATTACAAATGTTAAATTAAATGACATCATGACAAAATACATAATTCGATATTATTCCATCCACAATGCCAATGTTATGCCATCCACAAAATACAAAATCACTATGCCCTCCACAATGCCAATGTTATGCCATCCACAAATGCAAAATCACTATGCCATCCACAATGGCCAATGTTTACTATCCTACTTCTTCTTTGGCTTCTTTTTTCTATTTTTAAGGAATTCTACAAGTGTGTCACAAGCCGCATGTTAGTTTTTATAACTTAGTTGGTCCTTCCCCATGATTTTGATGTCACATGGGGGGACATAAATTGTATCTTTCCTAGTGATCCTTTTAATGTAAAGTGTGTTTTATATTATTAAAGTGACTTTGTACTTTATAAACTTAAAGTGACGTTAGGTTGTGGGACCCAAAAAGTGAATTTAATGTATTTAATAAAGTGAATATGTGCATTAAATGAAATCCCTCAGATAAAGCTAATCTCATCCTTTGATTAAGTTGGTTGAGTTAGTTAGGGTTAGTTTGGGTGAGATAAAGTATAAAAAAATGTCTAGGGAAAAGAGAGAGACATCATACCAAGGAAAAGAAAAGAGAGAAGAGAGAGATTAGATTTCTGGAGAGAAGGAAGAGCACAGTTTCCAAGAGATTTAGATTGCACAGTTCCCAAGATAGACCGTACAACAGAATTTCCTACAACAAGAGAACGCAGATTTCAAGACAGAGAATGGGAGCATTTCTCGACGCAGACTGAAGGACTCTTTCTGCAGAAATCCATACCAGTTCATACTTGACTTCTGGCACATTTCCCGAGGTAAAATCTGTTTCTGTTATTTTTGACAGGCTACACATTATCAGTCAGTTATGTGGCACAAATTCCCATAAAAATCAGTCTGTTGTTTTCTTGTCACGTGTGGGCAGTTTTTGCATTTATTCTCTATAGGCACGAATCCCAAGAAAGGTTAGCAAAGGAAGAAATAAGTTGCATTTGCATTTCTGAATTTGTTGAGATGGAAATCAATGAAATTTTTGAATTGTAAAAGAAGTTTCAATCTTGCTCTTCTTTAATAGAAATAATCTATCTCAAGGGTTTTCCTCTGGTGAGGTTTTACCTTAGGCTTGGACCTAAATTTCTGTGTTGTCACATTTATCTTCAGATTGAAGTTGACTGCATTGGTGTTTATACTTAAAACTATCAGACAAATTCATCTTATGAATTTTTAGTTTAGACAAGTTATAAATCAAATTTGTAGTCAAGTGTTTGATAAAAGTCCTATATAAGGTTTTGTGATTGTTTATCAAATATCTTTACCTCAAATCCCTCATTCCCGTCCCCACTAGTTTCTTATGGTGTTGGGTCCTAGTTTGGAGACTACAAGAGATGACTCCTTCGAGGGAACTCCCTAATACTAGGATCAACGCCATCTACAATTTCAATAAACAAAATTTTTATCAACTTTGCTAAGGTAAGTAGTTGTTTCGACCCAAATTTGATCAATTTTTATGCCCTATATCTTCCTATATGATCTTTGTGACAATCTTATACCCCTCATTTTGTATAACTTTGATTTAAATATTGACCCAAATCGATATCTAAAGGCCCAAAACATGTCTTTAACAATTCTTTTGTTTTTAATTAAGCTTTGAGAGTTTTTAATGAAAAATCTCACTCATAATATTATACTATGAATTCTTGTACTAATGTTGATGTTCCAACACTAGGATGAGAAGAGTGGGAACATTTCAAGGATGATCAATCCATAGGAATATTCATAAATAACCAGCAATGCAAATCAAATTCAGAACTCTGCACTTTCGCTACCTATTCCAGTATCTGATCTAGCACTCAATCCGGTACCCAGATTTTTAGCAGACAATATTTCTAAACTGCCATATTGCACCTCGATTTTTGTGCACATGGGAGCATATCTCTCCAAACGGTCTAATGGGTTTGAAGAAAAACTATCTAGCTACAAAACCCAAAAATATTTTCCCCAAAATCGCAACCATGAGAGAAATATCAAATGGGCATTTTCCAATTTTTTGCTTCTGGGTTGGTTGTTTCTGAACGAATTCTGAACTTAGAGAAGTTTGTTTTAGATTGTTCAGACTTGATGTAAGTGTATAAATGGTAGGAAAAGTTGATTTCTCAGGTAAGAGGTAGTTGTAATGGGGAATAGATTATAGATAGAACATATCATAGAAGAATGTAATAAATTGTTTGTTGATGGAATAGAACAGGAACGCATTACTTCTCTTAGCTTTTATCTCTGATTGATTTTGAAGACCGTTTATTAGTATGGATTGATTAGTTAAAATATCAATGCAACTTGGATAGGAAGGACCCCCTACCCAGGTTTGCAGTGCATCTTAAGGCATGATAGAAGAGTGTTGTAGATTCGTTTCAGAAGCTTTGATTGATTTCTAGTAATTTGGTTTCAGTTATGCTTATGATTCTCAAGTTTTCATTTGATTACAACAGTTAAGGAGTGATGAATTCATAGTTGGCGACTTGAGTTGTTTTAATCCAGTTTCCATTTCATAGCAAAGTGAGTTATATTGGTTCAGTTTGTTTGAAAAAAGTGATGAAGCTTTGAGATTATAAGGATTGGTTGCTCGTTTAGTATCTTTAACATTTGAATAGTCATTTGACAATCACTACTGGTTTTAAGAACATATTTGGTTTCATAGCAGAATTCAAATTAAAGTGATTCGATAGAAGTAACGATCTAGGATATCAAGTTTTGAGTTAAGATTCTTATCCTGGGAAACCAATGGAATTAATTTCAATCATGATTGTACTTATGAATTCATAATTCTTGCTATTCTCTAACAATAGCTCAAAGTTGGACATAATGAAAAAATGATTGAGGAAGGAGTATTGTGGATCATTTTCTTTTTAAGAAATCAAAGGTCAGATTGATAATTGTAGCAAGGTTATTTCAATTAAATTACTTGAAGTGGATTGTTTTAAAGAATTTCATTGAATTAATAGTAGCATTTTCTTGGAGTGTAAAGGTTTAAGAATTTTGATAGAAATACAAAACTGCTCCATTCCTGTACATATTGTATTAGTCCCTCTAAGTCTACCTTCCTGGGTTGACAATTTAATGTCAGCTATTATTGGTGATATATTTTTACTGACATTTTTGGCACCGTTGTGGGGGAGGTGCTAAAAAAGATTGGAGAACACATCTTGTGTTTTTTCTTCAGAGGTTGGGGGGAGGAGGAATAGGAAGACGAGAGGTAAGAACCTGTGCATCTGCTTTAGCGGGTTCCTCTAAAGCCTTGTCAAGTATTTCAATTTCGACAGTGTGCAAGTATTCCTTTACTTTCAGATACATCAGATTTTAGTTCGGCAAAGTGTGGTTTTCAGTAGTATGAGATTCCTTTTCAAGCAAGTTTACTCTTGATTTCAGTAGTATGAAGTTTTCTCAAGCAAGTTTTCAATTTGGCAGTGTGTGGTTGATTTTACAAGTTGTGGTCAGATTCAGTTTTGTTAAAGGTTTATTTCAGTGTGCCTTTACTTTCAGCAATCAGTGTGAGTTGGTGTGCAAGATCAATTTCGAAAGAGAGGATTTATTTTTAAGGGTTCAGTGTATCTTCCGTTTTTGAGTTAAAAAAGTTTTCTTAATATGCTTAGAACGTTGTGTGGCTTGTAAAAGTTTTGATTTCCAAGAATATAATAAAATTCCCCATACTTTAGTAGAGAAAGATTAATAAAATCCAGCAAGAAGCACTCATATGAATTCAATAATTGCTGAAAGAAGATGGGTGTTGCTTCAACAACTTTCTAATATTCTGATGGAGCTTGAAGATTTATCTATAACTCACGAAGAAAAAGACAAATCAACAGATCTAGCAGACTCCTTCAAGCATGCATGTCTACCTGCAAAAGAGGTCAAGAAAGTAGTAACTTCATTAGATATATAACAAGCATTGGAACCAGGAAGTCAAGAGTTTCTTGCATCCTTACCTCCCGTGGGTGGTAAAAGTTATGAAGATCAGATATTTGAAGGTCTGTAGAGTATGGACAGTGATAGTATTGAAAATCAAGAGCACCAGGGCATGCAAGATCTTATAGAAAATTGGTTTCAATCTATTATGAGGCCTCAAGAAAGATAATTTCTCCAGTCTCTCTTGGATCTGGCAATAGACATCTTGTTGGTTCCTTATATCCACTCAGAAGTTTAGGTACAATTCCTTTATTTGGATATGAGGTTATTTTATATCTTGATGCGTGAATGGATACTTTGGAAATCAATCTTTACTTGAAGGAAGATTTGCTTATTTAGGTAGGAATAAAATGTTGCGGCCAGTAGTTAGTTAAAATGTTGTGGCCAGTAGTTAGTAAAAATACTGCAATCCTTTATTTTCAAATAAATGCAAGTATCAGCAATCAGTCGGTTCGACATCTCTTTTCTTTTATAAAATTTCAGATAAAAAAGATGCTCCGCACCATTATTCTTGTACTTGAGATGGATTTCAGCAGTCCATATAGTGTCTGGGTGGACAACTTAAACAATAAATCAATAAATCAACAACTTCTTGGAGGATACAGTCACCGTCTAGTCTTGATCTGCACATATGGTACAAGTACGATAACAATATTGAGGTATGCATTTTTAAACCTCTTGATTTAATTAAATACAAGAAGAAAATTATGGACAAGTGCAAACCATGTATTTGAATTGTGCTCAGTTTATCTAAATCCTTCTCATCTTAGTTATTTTTTATTACCAAACCTCAGTTTCCTACCTTATTAAACCATTGTTTCTCATTTGACATTTCGAATCCTTTCAGTGATTTGAAATGTGCTCCTTAATGGTTCTCATAAGTCTGTAAAATCTTTTCATATGACAATCTTCTCTCCTATGCCTTACCTTTGGACAACCCATTTCCAAATTATGATAAATAAATCCTTTGCATATTAAATGGAAAGCGATATGAGTATTGGAAACAACCAAGTTCTAGATGGCCAAGTCTTCATTTTGATAAAGAAGATGGGTATATATTCATTGTTTTGAAAGTGCAGGAACTCTTCTCAGTGCTTACACCCATTACCAAATAGACAGGCATTGGAAATTATTAAGCATATTTTTCTCCAAATTCTTGGTTTTCTTCATGAACATATGGCTATTTTTCTTATGATTATACAAGTCTTTTGCTTAAGCAAGTGGCATTCTTACTACACCATTCATATTCCATCACACAAAATCAGTTTTGCTGTAATACATACATTATGAAGTAAAGTCAGCTCGAAGTAAAGCTTTATGCATAATTCTGAAGGCCGAGGTGAATTCTGTTGTCGAGGTTGAGTGGTTGGACATATGGTGACTCGGGCAGTTTGAGGAAGCAACAAATGAGGCCGATGAAGTAGAAGACATTCCAGATACTATATAGAGTTAGAAATTTTCTCAGTCATAAGAGGAATTTTGAGGTCTAAAATGGGCCTTATAAAAAAATGTGCCATGGATGAGTTGGATTTTTTAAGCCAATAGAATTTCAATATATTTGGTCAACCATTGTGGTTGAGTTGGACATATAATGCTTATTTGTCATAATTTTATTTGAGAATAGCTAACTCCATGTCAACCTCACCTTGGTTAAGATCATAAAACGATCATCTCGAAATACAATATATATGCTTGAAATAATAAATATAATATTTTATTTGATCACTACTTCCAACTCGTTTAAAAAATAATTCTAGCATTAATTAAAATTATAGTGGAAACATTTTTAAATACTAAATCATTTACTAATCAATATTTAAAAAACAAATCTAAATAGTATTTAATTTTAAAAGGACTTATCTTGAAATACTAAATAAAAATATTTAATATTTTTAATATTACTCTCCATTGTTTAGGATAAACCCTAGTTCATGGGGCTTTGTTCATAGTAAAAGTTTAATAATACATTATTACATTTACATTTCCCTTGGTAAAAGTATAAGAAAAAAATTCTATCAATATTGCATTTACAATAAAATTTGCAATATTACAATTACATTAACGTAGTTCACTTGGCTTTGTTCATAATAAAAGTTTAATATACATTATTGCATTTACATTTCTCTTTGGTAAAAGTATAAGAAAAAATTATATCAATATTACATTTACACTAAAATTTGCAATATTACATTTACATTAGAAATTTGCTATGCCGTCTAACAATGTTTTTATAATATTTAGAAATTTGCAATATTACATTTACACTGGAAATTTTCTATGGGGTCTAACAATGTCTTTTCAATATTTTTTAATAATTAAAAAAAAAACATTACTAGTTTTTTTCGATATTTTTTAATAATTAAAAAAAACATTACAAATGGTTATAAAAAAATTATTAATGGTTATAAGCAAATTCATAATTAATAATTTTTCAATATTTTTATATATTTTAAATCTTTTAGATTTTTATTATAAATGTTATTTAATATATTTTTTAAATTACCATGATAATAAAAATATTATATTTTTATATTTTAAGTATTTTATAATTTTACTATAAAGATTATATATAATTTTTTTTAAATCAACATGATATGAAAAAAATTATACAAGAATATATATGGTTTATTAGATTATATAAATTATAAGAACATTAATTGTTTATTGTTTTTTAATGTAGTATTTTTTATATGAATTAATATAAAATTTATATTAAAAAATAATAGTGATTTTTTACATTTTTAATACTATTGTAATTATATTTTCCATTATAATTTAAATATGAATATATTTGAGTTTTGTATTTTATTAAATATATAAAAAGTAGAGGTGCATTTATTTAAAAAAATTATAATTTAAAATTTTAAAAGTTTCATTATATCATTTATTATGTGTGCACGAGAACCTAAATATTACAATAATATTTTTAACCAATATCTCTTTACTCTACATTAACTCAAAACATTTGTCAACTACCATTAATGAGACAATTTAAGTTGACTTTCATTAGATTTAATGTGACATGGCATATTTGTAGTGTGATGTGGCTTTTTTTATTATTTTCCTTAGGAGGCCCATTTTAGACCCCAAATTTTCTCTAATTTTTGCAAGGGACTTTTCTTTGCATGAGGACATGCAAAGCTTTGGGTTTGGGGGGACGTTTAGACCCAAATTTGATCAATTTTTATGTCATATATCTTCTTATATGATCTTTGTGACAATTTTATACCCCTCATTTTGTATAACTTTGATGTAAACATTGACCCAAATCGATATCAGAAGGCCCAAAACTTGTCTTTAACGGTTCTCTTATTTTTAATTAAGTTTTGAGAGTTTTTAATGCAAAATCTCACTCATAATATTATACTATGAATTCTTGTACAAATGTTGATGTTCCAGCACTAGGATGAGAAGAGTGGGAACATTTCAAGGATGATCACTCCATGGGAATAATCATAAATAACCAGCAATGCAAATCAATTTCAGAACTATGCACTTTCAGTACCTGTTCTAGTACCTGATCCAGCACTCAATCCAGTACCTCGATTTTTAGTAGTCAATATTTCTAAACTGCCATACAGCACCTCGATTTGTGTGCATGCGGGAGCATATCTCTCCAAAATCTCTAATGGGTTTGAAGAAAAACTATCCAGCTACAAAACTCAAAAATATTTTCGCCAAATTCGCAACCACCAGAGAGATATCAAAGGAGCATTTTTCCATTTTTTTGTCAAATTGCATTTTCTGGGTTGGTTGTTTCTGAACGAATTCTGAAATTGGGGGAGTTTGTTTCAGGTTGTTCATACTTGATCTAAGTGTATAAATGGTAGGAAAAAGTTGATTTCTCAGGTAAGAGGTAGATGTAATGGGGAATAGATTACAGATAGAACATAGCATAGAAGAATGTAATAAATTGTTTGCTGATGGAATAGAACAGGAACACGTTACTTCTCTTAGCTTTTATCTCTGATTGATTTTGAAGACCATTTATTAGTATGGATTGATTAGTTAAAATATCAATGCAACTTGGATAGGAAGGGCCCCCTGCCCAAGTTTGTAGTGCATCTTAAGGCATGATAGAAGAGTATTGTAGATTCATTTTAGAAGCTTTGATTGATTTCTAGTAATTTGGTTTCAGTTATGCTTATGATTTTTAAGTTTTCATTTGATTACAACAGTTAAGGAGTGATGAATTCATAGTTGGGAGATTGAGTTGTTTTAATCCAGTTTCCATTTCATAGCAGAGTGGGTTATATTGGTTTGACAGTTTGTTTGAATAAAGTGATTGAGCTTTGAGATTATAAGGATTAGTTGCTAGTTGATTATCTTTCACATTTGAATAGTTATTTGACAATCACTACTGGTTTTAAGAACGGATTTGGTTTCATAGCAGAATATCAAATTAAAGTGATTCTATAGAAGTAATGATCTAGGATATCAAGTTTTGAGTTAGGATTCTTATTCTGAGAAACCAATGGAATTAATTTCAGTCATGATTGTACTTATGAATTCATAATTCTCGGTATTCTCTAACAATATCTCAAAGTTGGACATAACGAAGAAATGATTGAGAGAGGATTATTGTGGATCATTTTCCTTTTAAGAAACCAAAGGTTAGATTGATAGTTGTAGCAAGGTTATTTCAATTGGACTACTTCAAGTGGATTGTTTTAAATAATTTCATTGAATTAATAGCAACATTTTCTAGAGGTTTGAAGGTTGAAGAATTGTGATAGCAATACAAAATTGCTCCATTCCTGTACATATTGTACTGGTCCCTCTAAGTCTACCTTCCTAGGTTGACAATTTAATGTCAGCTATTATTGGTGATATATTTTTACTAATAGTAGTAACCAATGAAATAACAATTTCTATCATTCAACTAGTTCACGGTACCAATAGATGCAAAAGAAGGAACCTATGGTTGAGCAGTTCCAACTTCAGTCTCTATAAGTGGTTCATGTGGGAACACCTAATCAACCTTTGTTTCCTGTAATAACCGTTGGATTTGTTGATTCATCGAACATTGACAATTTCTACTTTGTAATTAAGTTTTCAATCAGAGTGCAATGAACTTGTATAACTCCTCATTGATAATACCGGGCTTTTTCAACTCACAAGGGAATTGTAACCTCCCTGGAAGGAAAGTTCAAGGTAATCATCTGTGGGCATGATGCCAAATTTTGTGGACTACATATTTCATAGCATTACACTTTAGGTAAGGAAGTCCTTTGTAATTCAAATAAAAAAGAAACAATGACAATTCCATACTTACATATCTTCCCTTCACTTTAATGTAGCCCCCATGGCCAAGCTTGTGTCCAGCATGCTTCTCCAATATGGCTTTTGTATCCTTCAAGGTGTCTTTGGGCCTGCATGAACTGTAATGGAGGTGTTTATGTGATTAAAAAATCATGGCCAAATGCGATATACAAATTATAAACTCATTGTTTGGTACACTGCTTTATCTACCTAGGTGCTTCCCCTGCACTTGGAGACAAAGTTCCTTCATTTCTCATATTCTTCTCCTTAGCATCCTCTATTAATGCATCCCACTCCCATTCTATAATTAATCTAGGATGTTCATAACTAGGATATCGACCAATATTAGTGCGGTAATTGTCCTGCACGAATTTCAAGTACTTCCCTACCATGGCTAACACCAATTTTGAATTAATATTGGACCAAACAATGTGTTCATGTCCTCCATCAACTTCTTCTTCAAGTCATTTTTGTGATATTTAAAACTTGTTCTAATCGTTGGTGCAAACAGAGCAAATGTATTTTGTTGTAAGTCGTTGTAGAACACATTAGTTCTTACATTGCAACCAAATATTCTGATTAGATAGATACAATGAATTTAGAAATACTATTTGTTATATAAAATTAAGTATTCCAATGGATTGGACGTGATTAATTACCATGAAATTTTGGAACATTTACCGAAACCAAATCATGATCCATCTGTAAAGAAACCTATAATTTCCCAATGCACTTAACGACTAAGCATGATGTCTTGAGTTTCATCTCAACCCCTAATGACTGAGGTGCATTATGAATAGAACCAGGCGTCATTTGCATAGATGGTGTCGTGGACAGCCCCCCACCAACATTAGGTGTAGATTCAAGGCTAGACCCAACAATACCGGGAGTAGATGCTCCAGCTGAACCATGTGCAACAGGAGCAGAGGGTGCAAACATAGATGCATGTCTACTACTCCCTACATCGACATCTTCTTCTCTCAAGAATGCCTGCGGAAATTGAATTCGCCAATTCAGTATGTTGGATTCATTTAAAAAAATATGATGTATTCTTTAAATGAAGAAATGAAACATGATTTTAAAAAACATACGTTGTACACATAAATGCAAGCCATTTAGTATTGGCATCTTCTATCATTTTCTGGTGTATCTTCACAGCCCATCAATTCTGATAGTTCAGTGGCTAAATTTTTAATATTTTTCCTAATATATACCAGAGAGTCATCAACTACTGAAATCTCCACGTCA